>CM030360.1:144495515-144765515 GCA_017893485.1 Hemerocallis citrina
ACATTTTAATTTTGTACAAAAATAAAATAGTTATAAAATAGTCTTCTACATGACAAGTTTAAATAAAAAGAAGATTAATCCATGGGCTTTATTTTTGGGCCAAAATAGTTATTAAAATAAATAAAATAAAATACATTTGGGCTTTTAAGAAAAAGGCTTTTTCATTAAATTAAAATAAGGCTTTAAAGAAAGGCTTTTTGTACAAAATAATTTGAGAACACATAATTAAATATTTCTACACATCATTATAAAAATAATTCAACCCAAAATATTGCACGTGCACACTACGTGCTAAATAATAATTTTTCATTAATCGAAAAATCAGGGTATTACAAAGCCATTTACAGAAGGTTTGGGTTGCTTTTGGTCTTCTGGTTTCTCGTTCCGAAAGGGTGAAGATGAGTTTAAATAGAATGAGAGTATTGGTCTTGTTTGGACTTCAAACTTATGGATACAAACAAAACTGGATAAAAATAGGATGTGACATATCAAAGTGTCACATCAATCACCATTTAACAAATTGTCTAAAATGCCCATAAATAAAAGAATCAAACTAACTTAAACACAACTTAATGTAAATTCGTAATACATAATTTATAGATAAAGACATAATATATCTATTCACCATACTCATTTTGAGTTTCAGGCACATATTCCTGTGATTGGTTAGATGATCCATAATAAGTATTACTGTAGTCAAAATTCCAACGCCTCCCTCCTCGAACCGACAGTGAAGGCCGTTCTCCAGATATTGATCTCCGACGATCGACAACTTGTATTGGAATAGACGACTTTAATACTGTATCGGTTAGAATCAGCCGTCGTAATTGTGCTACCGTATTAGACGATAGAGCATGTTCTTGGTACAATTCCTCCTGTTGAAAGATATATGTAGTGAATAATTGGAAATATATGGGAATAAGTATTATGAATGTTGGAAAGTAAACTTACATAATATTTTGACCCACGGGGTTCTACATAAACTGGTTCTCGCGGACAACTTCTTCTAACTGTACCCCCGGAATACAGTGAAATTTTCACTATACAATCCCCGCAGTCAACTGGCTGATCTTGAATTGGTTGTGTTACGTACTCAGAAGGAGCCCAAAATGGCAGAGCAGGAAAGGGTAACTGTGCAGCTGGATCAGTAACGCTAGCTAGTCCGATGAAATCAATATTTGTTGCATGTGATACTTTCTTCAGTATAGCACCTATTGATATTTTGGACCAATACTTATCATATATTCTTTGGGTTACCGGTTGGACCAATTGGGAAGCGTCAATCGGTGGGCATATAACATTTGCGGGTATTCTGAACATAACAACTGGTGGTTGTCTTGGTATTGCTATAATTCCAGTCAATTGATGGTAACACCGATCACCAAGATACCAAACACCCTACAAAATATTTTTGTAACATATAAATAAAATTGAACATTACATGAATAACTTGAAAATTAGTAACATTGGATAGATTGACAAATATAAACTATTACCTGCTCGCAAAACTGGAGAATCACTCGGTGGCGAGATATGATATTAGCGAACGTAATATCATTCTCAACTTCATGGGAAGACCTAGCAATAGATACGGTTGCCATATAATTGATGCAGGAGTTCTCATCTCTAATTGGTACCTAGCAATAGATACATTTTATCTAACTTGATCCGTTCTTCGGTACTCAATTTTACTTTTGTTCCAGTGTGTTATTCTTTGCCTTTTATCAGCGGCCTGGATATTGTTGGCAACATTTTTCGTCTTTACAGTGATTGGAACACATACATGTGTGTATTCATATGCCCAATACTAAAAATATAAAGATGTATTAATATCGAATATGTAAATAATAAATCAAATATTTACAGTAAATAATAAAATTACCTGTAGTACTTGCCACGGACTGTTGAATAATTTAACCTTCTGCCTGGAACAAGCATCCAGAGACATGTACAAGAGTGCCACAGCTTGACCACCCCAATCAAATGTATCAACTTTAGTCAGATCTTCAAGAGCTGCAAGCCATCCACACCTAATTACTGAAGCACCATTAGCGAAAAGAAATTCGCCCAAGAAGTAAAAAAAAAGCCCTTGCAACTCTCGCAGCAACATTGTTGTCTGTTAGTGCTGCCTCAATCACACTGCTGTGAAAATATTTCTTCAAGAACGAACAACGTATTCCCTGAGACTTCCAATCATCGTTAGTAATTTCTGGAAAGAAGCGTGATTGTACAATTTCGAATGGATATTCCTCATCCAGACATGGTGGTTGATCGCCGATCCCAATGGATATTCCCGTTAACATTGCCCAATCTAACGGGGTAAATTTTAACTCGCCACACGGAAGATGAAATGTGTGGGTAGTGTCCCACCACCTCTCAAACCAAAGACTCGGCAATTTTCTGGGATGATTTTTCTGTATCAATTGTAAAAAATCTTTGCCAACCAGTGTTATCTATTATTTGTTTTACTACGAGGATACGAGAGCATATCTTGTAGGCTTTAATTGGACCCTTCCAACTACCCCTAAAGTTACATAATCCACCAAAAGAATTTTCAGTAACATTCTTACATATATGAAATTTATTGTCGACCACCTGTGTCCACATTGTTGGATCACTTAAATCAAATTCTTCAGTATCTGCTTCAGGTTGTTTGCCTCTGTTTCCTTGATCAGAACTAGATACACCCTTTGATTTTAGCCTGCCAATATAACGTCGAATCGACATTTTGCAATATTTTCGCTTCGAGAGTTGAATGATGTAGAACGAAAGATATTTTTCTCCGTGGAACCGAAACTGTAAATAGTTGCTATATCTTGTTTAGTAGTGTGCTTAATCTTCTTCAGCTCAGTGTCAATTTACATGGAGAATGGGCTGTATGTGCAAGGGTAGAAGGGTCACAAACTATAAGCTTGGCAGGCAAGATAATTTACCTTTTGAATTTTTTTTTTATATTAACTTTTATCGAATGTCTACAACCCCACACACCCCGTGACAAGAAATTTCAACCCAAAATCACGCCGCATTTAAAGGACGACCGATTATACAACGTCCCACCAATAAAATAAAAAAAATATTAAAAAAATGGCAGCGACGAGAGAATATACATCGTCCGGATTATAGGGATTCACAATTCATGCTTCGGACGGGAGATAATCTCCCTTCCTTGCAAAAAATTTTAAAAAAAAAAAAAAAACTAACAGACGATGGATAATACACCGTCCAAACATCAATTTGATTTTTTTTATATTTTTTTCGATTCACAGACGATACATTATTTTTCGTCCCGAATTATTTTTCCACCGCAAAGTCTACAACGAAAGACAATCTTCCGTCTTTTAAAAAAAAAACATGCAACAAATCGAATATAGCTTTCAACGACTGCAGCGACATTCCTTTTTTCCTATTTCCAATTGCTATATACCCAAAATTTAGCAAGGAACGACTACAGATGCTCTAGATCGACCTCAAACATGCCATGCAGGCGACTTGGACGTGGTCAAATCTTACTATATCTTTTAGTATAAATTTATATACAGTTCACACAACTGAATAATTCCAAATGAATTTATATACAGTTCCGAATACGTGCCGTAGGCACGTGCCCACGGGCATACCTAGTGTAAATATATATAAGATAAATTGAATAGTTGACACCAACGAGTTCAAATTTATTTATAAAAACTGACTGCTTGACAAGGCCTTTTGAGCTTTATGCTGTTATATCAAGTTACTAACTAATAACTATTAATGTGACTCACCAAAATAACTTCAGAAGTTTCTAAATTAAGCCATACTACATAGCTCAGTCCATGGATGAGGGGATATGGGAAACAGTGTCATACAGGAGAAGTGTTAATCAGAACCAACTTCCAAATTTAAGTGTAATGAAACAGAATCATTTATATGGAGATAACACATAAATAAATAAATAAATAACCCCATGATTCTTCAGTTTAGGAAGAACTAAAATGAGTTAACCTAAATTTAGATGCAGGAAATCGCCTGTGCTAACTCAAATATGATGAACATAAAATATGAATTCAAAGTTTATTAGGATATAGGAACCGATTTGAATTAATTGAGACAATCCCTGCTTATTTAATACTTGTTCTGGGGTTTCCAAAAAAAAAAAAACCACCAACAACAAAGCCTTTTTCCCAGCTAATTGGGATCGACTACATGAATTTTGGTTTTCCATTCTGCTCGTTTTGGTGCAATATATTCTATAAGGTCACAAGCTATCATATTTTTTCTCACCGTTTCCACCCAAGTAAGTTTAGGTCTTCTCCTACCCCTAACTCTACCCACAATATTTATCAAATCATTGTTTCTAACGGAAGCACTACTAGGTCTACTTGTAACATGTATAAACCACCTGAGTCGATTCTCCCTTAACTTATCTTGGATATGAGCTACCTTTATCATGTCTCGTTTATGCTCATTTATAATTTTATCATTCCTGGTTTTACCACACATCCATCTTAGCATCTTCATCTTCGCTACACTCATTTTTTGGACATGTTATTTCTTTGTTGCCCAATACTAAGCTTCATACACCATTGATGGTCAGACAACCGTCCTATAAAATTTTTTCTTTAACTTCAAAGGTATACGTTTGTCACACAAAATACCAGTGACATTTCTCCACTTAAGTCACCCTACTTGGATCCTATGTATAACATTTTCACAAATCTCCTCATCTCTTTGTATAATCGAGCATAAATATCTTAAAGGTCTCTCTTAGGTATCTCTTGACCATCAAACTTTACTACTTCCTCGGTTGTGTTCTGAATATCACTAAAATTACACTCCATATACTCTGTTTTAGTTTGCTTATTCTAAAGCCCCTAGCTTCCAAAAAATTTCTTCACAATTCTTATTTAGCATTGACGCATGCTGTAGTCTCGTCCACTAAGACGACGTCATCAGCAAAAAGCATATACCAAGGCACCTTATCTTGTATTCCTCGGGTCAATTCAACCATAACCAAAGTAAAGAGGTAGGGGTTGAAAGCCGAACCTTTGTGCAAACCTACTGTAATAGAAAATTGACTGGTCTCTCATGTGATTGTTCTAATTGTGGTCTTCGGCCCTTCATACGTATCCTTAATTATCTCAATATACCGAATAGTTACACTTTTATTATTTAACACCCACCATACTATGTCTCTATGTTGAAAAATCTACCACAACTCGTAGTGCTAATAGCGGAAACACACCACAAGCAATAGAAACCACCAAGACTTAAATGAACCAAGAACAAGCCACCACAATATATGCAAGATCTCACAAGAACACAATCAATATGCAGAGATAACCAATACTTATTATTCCCCAAGAAACACAAAGATTACAAAAGAGATTACAACTCTCAATCTCTCTCTCTCTCACACATTTGAAACACTCAGCACAATCCTGTCTTGAAGTTGAACAATGATAACGACTCACCAAATCTCTCTCTTTGGATCATCAAAGATATCTAAACCTTAGAGTCTACAGCCATATATATAGCCCCAATTAAACCCTAAAAGATAAATACAAATCCAGCTATTGGGCCTTATGCTCGTAAGCCCAAAAATAACCAGTGCCGAAGCCGGTCGACCACATCCCCAAGGTCGGTCGACCGCAACATGTAAGTCCATACCCGAGACCTGACCAGTTGACTGCACGGTCGACCGTCCCCTCCTCTGTTGGACCTGTACACTCGAAGAACTCTCAGCAGATTGGGTCGATCAACCGCAATCCCAGGTCGGTCGACCACAACTCTCCAGACTACACTTCTTCTACTTACTGTTGTCTTCTCTTGTTGTCTTTGTCTCCTCCTCTTGTTCTCCAACTTCAAGTACTCAGTGCCTACGTATATTTGAGGTCACAATTCCTAACAATCTCCCACTTGGACCAAATACACAATGCTTCAAAGTTATTGCAATCTTTACCTCGCATTATCTTTGTCAATCTCCTACTTTCATGGAAGATCCAAGTACTCCCCACTCTCATGAAGAGCACCTCTGCCACTCCACCACGTGAAGTGCACTAACCACCCCTCAGCCCTCCATGAAGGATGTGCTCCACAAATCGCATAGAGCACGAATACCGGAGAAACAACCTCTCGTGTCGGATTTCGTGTTACAAGACTCCCCAACTCGCAGAATCTCCATAAACATCGGACATGGTTCAAAATCTCTCAATGCACCCTCTACATTAGAAGTATCCTTGGATGACACCTCCACAATATCCACAGACTATTCAACCACTACAGTCCCATTTCAGGTTACCCTCATCGAAATCACCCCGCATATCGATATCAGTGCTTTCTACCTCACAAGAGCGACTTGAAGCTTCGATTGCCAATTCGCAAAGTACCCTCACCGCATCAACGTCTTGCCATCTAGGATTACTTCCATGGCCAGCAACTCCTACTAAATTAGTAACCTTCCCCCACAACTGAAAGAACTCGGTTGCACCCCACATAACCTACTACTCGATTCCGGCAAGACACCACTTTAATCACATTGGCTTTCACGCGAACAGTACCAACCTTACATACAGGACACCGATGACCATTCCCTACGATCACATCTCTAAAAGAATCCTCCTTGTAGTCATCAAACACGTCTCTCCTCGGAGTGCAATGAAAAAAAGCTCCCGAATCAATACACCAATCTTGAGTGCCCAACTCCTCCTGAGTTGATAAGCATAACTCTTTAATAAGCCCCACCTGAGCTTCCTTTGGGGTATCTCTCTTCTGTTTCTTCTACTTCTTCTTCATATAAACCTTGCAACTGTGCATTATGTGATCCTTCTTGTGACAATACCAGCACTCAGGTCCATGTCCCCTATCGTTGTCATCAGACCCACTCTCAAATGAACTACTCTGATTCTTTCTTCTTCGACTGCTCTAAGATCTCCCACATCTTTTCTTAATGTACACTGCGGACTCTCTAGAAGATGATGATGGATATCCCCCATTTCTTACCCTTCTGACCTGCTCGTTCAGAATGCTACTCACCACATCCTGTAGAGTCGTCGATCTGTCATAGTGCCTGTAATAGTCTGTTTCACCGTACCGTAACTATCGGGTAAAGTAGATATATGTAACAATGACTGTCCCCTCTCTGAAAACTTCAAACTCACAGCTTCCATCCGGTTGTAAACCATACAGTAATTGTTCACATGCTCTGCTACTGAACTCCCTTCCCTTAACTTCATATTAACCAATTTCTTTAGATGGAGAAATTGATTAGATGCCGACGATTTCTCATACATATCCGTGAAAATCTCCATAGCCTCCTTTGTGGTCATTACCTTCGAGATATGAAATAAAACCTTCCTACTTAGCCCCAACTGAATCTGCCCCAACACCTTCTGATCCAAACGATTCCAATCTGCCAAGATCTTCGCATCCTTGTCTGCACCAACCGGCTTCTCATAAAAAAAGGACCATCAAGATCTTTCTGACAAAGATACGCTATCATCTGAATCTTCCACATCGTGAAGTCACTCCCATCAAATCTCTCGATCTTCGACTTGTTATCGGCAATCTTGAACCTAGTTGCTCTGATACTACTTATTGAAGAATCTACCACAACTCGTAGTGCTAATAACGGAAGCACACCACAAGTAATAGAAACCACCAAGACTTAGATGAACCAAGAATAAGCCACCACAATATATGTAAGATCTCACAAGAACACAATCAATATGCAGAGATAACCAATACTTCTTATTTTCCAAGAAATACAAAGATTACAAAAGAGATTACAACTCTCAATCTCTCTCTCTCTCTCACCTTTGAAACACTCGGCACAATCCTCTCTTGAAATTGACAATGATAATGGCTCACCAAATCTCTCTCTTTGGATCATCAAAGATATCTAAACCCTAAAGTCTACAGCCATATATATAGCCTCAATTAAACCCTAAAAGATAAACACAATTCCAGCTATTGGGCCTTAAACTCGTAAGCCCAAAAACAATCAGCGCTGAAGCCAGTCGACCGCACCCCCAAGGTCGGTCGACTACAATGTGTAAGTCCAGACCCGAGACCTGACCGGTCAACTGCACGGTCGACTGTCCCCTCCTCTGTTGGACCTGTACACTCGAAGAACTCTCAGCAGATTAGGTTGGTCGACCGCACCCCCAGGTTGGTCGACCGCAACTCTCCAAAACTACACTTCTTCTACTTGATGTTGTCTTCTCTTGCCGTCTTTGTCTCCTCCTCTTCTTCTCCAACTTCAAGTACTCAGTTCCTATGTCTATTTGAGGCTACAATTCCTAACACTCTAGGGAATTTATCATATGCTTTTTCTAGATATATAAACACCACATATAGATTTTTCTTATTCTCCCTATATTTTTTCATAAGTCTCCTCAGTACATAAATTGCTTTCATTGTTGACCTCCTAGGCATAAATCCAAACTGATTCAGACAATATAGTTTCTAGTCTCAGTGTTACGCCCTGCTTCTCAAAAAGGAATACGGAATACGGAATACGGATACGCGACAAAGTCCAGCGAATGGTTTTCACCATTCATGAGCTGTAAGGATATTTACAACAATACACAAGAATAAATAAGAATAACAGGAAATAATTATCCATGCATGCATGAAACAAATTAATATAACCAACAGAATTACTTCAAAACAAGATACATAATTCTAAAATAACCAGATCTGGAAACAACTAGTTACAAGTTCCGGGACAAAATGTCCAATACAAGATCAGAGTAATAATAAATACAATTTATTCAAAACAGGAAATAAACTCAAGCAGAACTCTAGCCAAGCCTAGAATACTTGGTCACTTACTCCTTCAGGCAGCTGGTCACCAAAATCTACAAATTTGACAATTTGCAGGAAAAAGGAAAATAGGAAACAATACGGCCGTTAGTGCAAGTTACGGGATGCATGTAGTGCAGGCAACAAGTACAAAAAACAAATAAGGAATATACAAAGTAGTAACAAGAAGCAAGTACTGAAGTGAGCATGGAAGGGATGCGACAGCAAAAGAGAGCAACTAACTCTTAATTAAGAAATATAATCAAGTAGCATGATAAGATAACAGGGTGTAAGTTGCATGTAATAAGTATCAAGTAGCATGCAAGCAAGTAACAAGTAACAAGTGTCGAGTAGTATGTACAAGTAATAGAAATGGGCAAGTGATCATGTTATTCTCAAGTCTTGTATCTAGTCATATCTAGGTAGCACTTCATGTGTCCCAAATTTTACCACATGGTTGTTACATTCAGACAATTTGCATTTAGATTTCGTAGTGGATCATATAGGGCCGTGTACTCAGGTAGCAAGTATCAAGTAGTCACGTGTCAAGTAGTCAAGTGGTCAAGTATCAAGTATCAAGTATCAAGTAGGATCCACGGATCCCCTCTGAGTACACCTCTCCTATATGAAGGTATGTAGTTGGATAAGCAAGTGGAAAACACGGGCCCCCTTCCAAGTATACATTTCTGTATTTTCCACTACTAGATCTTTCCCTGTAACCCCGGCTTGATTTCTTGTTATTATTATTAAAGCAAGCATGAATGTGCACGAACAAGGTAAGGAAACATGGAAAGAGACAAGGAACAAGTTCAAGTTGGATAGAAGACATGAACGGGTGACAAACAACTCGTAACGAGACTTGGACAACGATACTTTCAATTCTAGACAGCAAGACATAGCTGTACTAGAGCTAGGATTCCCGTTGCCACAAGAATGCAAACCTGGATCCGTCAGAAAATCTAAAAAATAGACTCTCAGCCGAATCTAGCACATATACACAAGTCATATAAGAACTACAGCAACAGGGTTCAAAACAGCGTTTTACACAGAATTCATGTTCAGCTAGAATTTGTAAAGTTTTATTTATAAACATGAAAATGGCATAAAAACACAATAATTAAATTTATGAATAATCTGGAAGGTTTCCTAGCATATCTAGTCTAAGCATATAAAATTTCATAAAATTCCATTACAGATAACATAGTTAAATTAATTTGAAAAACAGAGTGATGCAACAAATTTATGAATCCAAATTTTAGACACAGTAGTACTAAAATAGTGATAGGTCACAAAATACAACTCAAAATTCAAATCCATCAAAAGGGTTGTAAAATAGACATACTAGGCTATTTTTCATATGCAAAAAGTTTTAATTAAAAGTAACTGGAATCAGGTTGAAAATAGAGTTCTTCACTGAACAACATGCAGTTTGGATATATATTGATTTGTTTCACAAGCATCAAATAAGTTATAAGAGTCATTAAACAATTCTACAAAAATTATGGGTTGATCCAGGCATGTCTAGTCAAACTCAGAAAATTACTAAGTCCAAATCTTACTTTTAACACAATTTTTTAAAAAATAAAACATGCAGCGATCTAATAAATCAGAATCTGGAAATTACGACACAGTTGCAGTAAAACAGCGATAACTCACACATCAAAAATTAAAACTGAGATCCGTTGAAAGTTCTAAAAAATAGACATCGAGGCCTACGAATCATATTCACAAAATAATTTATTTTACAGACTTTAACAAGGTTTAAAACGTTGAACCAAATCAGGGCAGCAGAAAAAATGAAATTCCTTTCATGCATTTAATCAAACAACTCATCTGCGATAGATTCATATTAGAATATAATGTAAAACATGATATATTAAACATCTAAAGTAACATGACATAGGTATTAAACAAATCCACAACGAGATAACACCTCTAACACATCAATCACATAACAAAAATCTACAAAGATCACGAATATGGATATATATACATCAAGAGATCTATCTAGACCTAAATTATTTTCATGTAGTGTGTGTGTGACAACTATGATGATGGATCATGACTACAAATGGATCAAACGAATAGGATCAAGATTTTCAAGAGATCATCATGAGAACGAACACAAAAATGAGAGCAAGACTACATGCGGTATTTTGTACTTGTATACAAATAAAATAATATACAAGTTACTTGCCTTGGGTGCAGACGATGAATCCGACGAAATAATAACGGGAATGGATCCCAGGCAACGAACACAAACACAAAGGCACACGAACAGCGGGGTTGCGGGATGAAGAGGTCGATGACACAATGGACAGCGGGAGGATAGTGGTGCAATGGTGGCGGCAATGTGAGGCAGTCGACAAAAATGGGATGAGGAAGGCGACGAGGCTCGTGTTGGAGGCCTGCGGGGTAAGGATGAAGGCCGAGGAGGGGGGGTGCTCGGGCTAGGAGAGAGGGCTGCGCTCGGGAGGTGGCGCGGCACAGGGCGGCGATGGGACATCGGGGCGGCGCGACGGGAAGGTCGCGGCGGCGGTGGGTTACGGCTGCTCCGGTCGACGGGGCTAGGCAGTTGGCGGGTGAGCACAAGGAGATGGTGAGAGAGAGAAAGAGATTGTAGATTAGGGTTTGTTGAAGAGATAATGATTGCAGGGAAAAGAGAACAATTTTAGTTGTGATTATAATGAAATTTTGGTAAGTTAGGATTAAGGAATCAAGGGAGAGATAATGGGAACAAGATCTGCTTGTTAGACAGATGTGGAGAATGTGAGGAGAGATTTGAGGGAGACTGGGTAAAAGAGGGTATTGGGTAACAGGTTTAGGATCCAATAGGGCAGATTATATATAGGGTTTAAACATGGTAGATTGGGTTAGAAACCGGATCCAATAGGGCAGAAATCAAATAATAAACAATTAGGCCATGAATTAAATAAATTTAGAATTGAACAATTTATCAAGAGATTAATAATTGGCAGAAGAATTCGAATCAGGAAGATTTAAAATCACAGAACTGAATTAACGACAAAAAAATAGATGGGTTTTATTGAGAACGAAATAACAATTACACGGTTCAGAAAAAATGAAAGAATACCCAAGAAAATAAATACATACAAAAATACAAGAAAGGGAAATACAGGAGTTACACTCAGTCTATATTCGATCACTCTCTCCCAAATTTTCATCGTATGGCTCATGAATCTAATCCTTCGGTACTTAGAGCAACTTTGTATAACTCCTTTATTTTTATATATATGTACTAAAATACTATTTCTCCATTCATTGGGCATTTTTTTAGTTCTCAAAATCCCATTAAATAATCTAGTTAGCCAACCCACTTCTACATCTCCAAGATACTTCCAAACTTCAATGGGTATACAATCCGTTCCTAAAGTGTTTCCTATTTTCATCCTTCCGAGATCCTAATTCTATGGAAAAACATATGCTCTCGACTCTCCCTAGAGTTCTCTATAATCAATTTAACAAAATAAAGAGTTAATGATACGCAAAATGAATGTTTCCAATGTATGCAGGCATGATAAACATGAATGTGGAATTAAACAATTTAGGAAGAACTAAAATGGGTTAACCTAAATTTTATTTATTTATTTTTTTGAAGTAAAAGGTGGAATAACGCCACCCTATTTCATTAATAAGAGGTTAATAAAACAACCCCGGAGTACCAGGGGAGAGTACATAAAGCTACAGTGCAGGAAATAAAACATAAACCCCCAATAATGCCCTAAAAGGTGGGTCAAGTCAAAAGTACACCAAATGCTACAAAAGACCGTTACAAAATAGAGCTAGATGCAGATTGAGCTCTCCCAACTGTATCCTATCCCAGGCCAGTATCTAGGGTGCTTGCCCCTCTCAGTCCAGTGTCGGGCCAAACTCGACCTCCTCATATCAAAATCATCAACCTGGAAGACTCTGGCAATCCTCCCTCTTGCCCCTGAAGCAGCAGATGTGGCCCAAAAGAAAATAAGATGCATGATATGAGTAAAATTACCAGAAATACTATTACAAGAAGCATGGAAATAAAAATTATTTCTGTCTAGCCATAAAATCCAAGTGGTGGCAGCAATGGCGATGTACCAAGCATCCTTCATTTCATGACGTACAGAGGCAAATCTAGGGCCGACCCACAAATCCTCGTAAGAGCTGGGGTAGTCACATGTCCCTAAGGCCCGTAAAACCCGACTAGAGTTGCCTTACTCCTTTGGTAGTGAATGAATAGGTGATTCAGTGTTTCCGTGAGTAGGTTACAGAAACCACAGTTGGTCGCGATATGGGATTGTTGTTTGGCAAGGTTCTCTCTAGTCAAGATTGCATTATTAAGCACTAACTAGAGGAAGATTCTAACTTTAAGGGGCATTTTTGCTTTCCATAGCACCTATGCCCAGCTGGGTCTACATCCTTGGTAGAGAATGCGATGATAAAGAGACCTAACAGTGAATGATCCTTTGGTCTCTAACCCCCACCTCATCTGGTCTGGGCCTTGAGTGCACATCGCCCTATTTCGTGCAATGTACGTTTGTAGTTCATTCAGTCGCTGCTGTAACCCTGGATTAAGAGGTCCTCGGAAAGAAGGTTTCCAAGCACCTCTCTTCCACGTCTTAGCCACGGAGATGTTCGGGTGGGTCGTCCGCTCATACAACTCTGGAAAAATCTTCTTAAGGGTATGAGCACCACACCATTTGTCCTACCAGAATCTGGTAGACCGTCCATTACCAATAGCCGATGTAACTGCTGAGTTGAAAGGCCCGCTGGACTTGGCAATCCCTTTCCAGAAGCGGGAGGCTTTGGACCCTACCCGAAAGCCTAAACTTCTCGTACTTTTCCCCTAAAGGTAAGGTTGAATGAACTCCTGCCATCCTTCCCTGTTGGGGTGGAATACCTTCCACCACCATTTTTCCAGGAGAGCCAGGTTCATGTCTCTCAAATCGATTATACCTAGCCCTCCATGTTTCTTCTTCATGCATGCGATGCCCCATTTGATCAGGTGGTATCCCCCCTATTTGTGCCAGCCCCTTTCCAAAGAAATCGCTTTCAGATGCAGGTCAATTCTTTGGATCACCCACTTAGGTAGCTCGAAGAATGACGTGTAGTAAATGGGCAAATTAGATAATACAGAGTTGATAAGTACTACTCTTTCCCCGAGGGAAAGCGACTTTCCTTTCAAGCCTGTCAATCTGTCTTCCACCCTTGTCGATGATGGGTAGCCAGTCCGTCTTCGTAAGCTTCCTTGGTCTGAGCAGCAGCCCCAGGTACTTAATTGGAAAATCTTCCTTCATACAATTCAGAATGGTAGCATGGGTCTGAGCTTCTACTTCTGAGAGTACAATCGGTATCAAAGCACTCTTGTGGAAATTAATGCTGAGCCCTGACCAGGCTTCAAAATAGTAGTCCCTTTAAAGCAAATTGTTTCCGACCTGTTCCCGTTCCCAGTAGGGTGTCATCTGCATACTGAAGAATCGTACACCCTTTTCTAATGCTACTGCTAGCAACAGGTTTGATCCAACCTTTTATCCGACAGTTATCTAGCATGCCTCTCAGAACATCGGCTATAATAGTGAAGAGCAATGGTGATAGCGGATCCTCCTGTCGAAGGCCCTTCTTGCATGAGAACGGTTGGCCAGATCGCCCATTAACTGAGATTACTGTTTTACTTGTGTATAAGCATTGTTTGATCCACCTGATCTATTTTACCCCCAAAGCCTCTCCCTCTGAGAGCTTCCAACAAACAATCCCAGTCGACGAAGTCATATACCTTCTCAAAATCGAGTTTCAGAAGGAAATTCTTAGACTGGCCAGTATGACAGTGATGGATAACTTGTTCTGCGGTGGCCATGTTGTCCAGGATACATCTGCCCCTAATGAAACCAGACTGTGTGTTGCTAATTAAACTGTCCATTATGCTTCCCAAGCGGATGGCCAGGACCTTAGTTATAATCTTAACCAAGCAGTTCATAAGGCTAATAGGCCTAAAGTCCCCCACTCGGGTGGATTCTTCCCGTTTAGGTATTAGGATAACTTCCGCAAAGTTGAATATGCCTAATATGAGATAATTGTGGAAGAATTCATCCATCATAGCAATAATGTCCCCTTTTATTTCTTCCCAGAATACTTGGAAAAACATCATTGGGAATCCGTCTGGTCCTGGCACCTTTTCTGCTCCCATTTGAGTGATTGCCTTTTCCACTTCCTTTTCAGAGAAAGGTTTTTCCCGTTCCGATAGAGAGTGAGATGACTCATTCAGGGAACCCTGCCAGAAATCATCCTTCAGTGGGACCCTGAAATCATTCTTCTTCCCAAAGCGGTCCTTGTAATAGTCTTGAAATGTTTTGGAAATTACAGTTTCGTCTTGGGATGTACCCATTTCAGTTTGGATGGACAGGATAAGGTTGGATCTATGCCTGGCACTTGCCACTCGGTGGAAGAAGGCCGTGTTCGCATCTCCATCTTTAAGCCACGAAATTCTCGACCTCTGTTGCCATTTGATTTCCTCCAACTTATAAAGATTGGCAATATTTTCCCGAAGCTCAAGTAACATGTTTCCTTCATCCTGGGACAGGACTCGCGTTTCTTCCAGTCTCTCTAGCTTATCAATACCTTCCAAAAAGGACTCTTTTGAACGCCAAATTGTCGAGAATGTAGGACGATTCCATCGACACAGCCTCTTTCGCAGTCTGCGAATTTTTTTCACACCAGCGGGTTGCAGCATCCGATCCGTTAGTTGGAAGCTCCCAATTTTCCATGCCCATGTGGTGAAAGCCCTGAATTTCTAGCCATGCCTTCTCAAATCTGAACTTTCTTGGCCTTTGGCACCCCTGTACCCCAATGTCGAGGACGACCGGGACGTGGTCCAACGTAGATCTTGGAATAGTTTTAGCAGTTTCCAACGGGAATTTAGTCTCCCAATCCAACGAAACTAGTATTCTGTCCAACTTGGCCATGATCGGGGCAGCTTGCATGTTCGACCAGGTAAAAAGCCTGTCATTAATTGGGATGTCGATCAGCTCCAATTCCATGATCACCCTATTGAATTCTTCTCTGTGTCTGTTGCTCGAGCCTCTGCCCCTATGCTCGAAAGCAAATCTAGTGATATTGAAATCTCTCCCAATGATCCAAGCCTCCGACCATCAGCATCGAACATCGATAAGCTCTTGCCAAAATGCATGTCGATCACTTGCCACGTTCGGCCCATAGACCACAGTGACCATGTGCACCCAATTGTCAGACCGTCGCAACAGTCAGATAGACAGGGAGAACATTCCACTGAATTCCTCAAGATAGGTGAAGATATCTAGGTTGAACCCAATGGCAATGCCCCCCGATGCACCTGAGGATGGGCATAGCACCCATTCCTTGATTCTATTGCTCCCTACTCTTTTGAGTTTAAACCCTTGTGCGAGTTTGGTCTCTTGTAACCCCACCACCTCCGCCTTGGAGTTCATAATGACGTCCCTAACCATATCTCTCTTATCCCTGCCCCCCCAACCCCTCACGTTCCAGAAGAGGGCACTCATTGGGGAACCGTTTCAAGGTTGCTCGTGGGTGTGTGACGGAGGTCTTTCTCGAAGACCTCTGTCGGTGCAGAGGTGGACTTAGGGTCCTTTTCAATTTTAGCGTTAGCGCATTCAATTTCCCAACCCCTAATTTTATTAAGCAGTAGAGCATTACGCTCTACATCGCACACCTCTAAGCCACAAGTTTGAGCTAATAAAAAAAATATCAGAGTCTGACATGAAATTGAGAATAGATGCTAAAAAATTTCTCGTACCTCCGTCGTCGAATTTTGTTGCTTTGCCCGCCGCGGCGACCTCAAGATAGTCATCCAAGGACTTCAAATGAGCCCTCTTAGGCATTCGCTGTACCCTGACACCAACTGCCCTACTCGATGTCCCAGTGCTACAGGTAGGCGCTGAGTCTGGAAATGTAGATAAAACCATCTCTGGTGAGATTTCTCTTTGTGTATCGGCTATAAACTCAAAATCCTCCGACTCCTCATCAGAGAACGAGAATTCCTCATCCAAATTTAAACGCCCTTCTACGTCCTCATTGCTAGAATCATCATTGACTACCAAAGTGGCCCCCATCATGGGTCCCTGCAACTGTTGTTCACTGGAGAGAACATTGGACCCCACTGTTAGCCCAATCTCCATAGATGAAGCAAGATCCACATATGGTACTTGGTTGTGAGATTTGGACCCCTCTATAGGCCCAACCGATATCTCAATAGGCTTGGGCCCCTTACAATTGACAATAGAATTATATTTGGGCCCAATACAAATCGAGGTGGGCTCTTCCACAATAAAAGTCTATGTCACCCCCTCCTTCGTAAAACCCACCCCATGACCATGTGATGCTGTAAGAGGCTCGTGTAGAGCGCTCTACAGCTTTCCACGTGGCCCCTCTCTATTGGGAGGCACGGTGGTGGGTTCAGACACCTCGAAACCCCGCCCTTCCTCGCTCTCTGTGAGAACCTCGAGCTCTCCACTCCCTTTCCCACTCTGCTGTTTTCCTTCGTCTTCTTCTTCTAAACGCTCCAAAATGAAGCGAAATCTTTTTCCCCTCTTAGCTTCCACCTTAAAACCCTCCATCACCAGAGCGCTGCTATCTCCCTTTTTTGGGACATGGTCGTTGGGTTCTGTCGTCACCTCGATCCCTCCGTTTCCCTTTTCCCTTTCATGCTCTCCCTCCTTTAGGGCAGTGTCTAAAGCAACCCCCCCCCTTACTACTCTTATTTTCCTTAAAAGCAGATCTATCACTGTTCACCCTAGCCTCGTCCTCTACCACATGGATCTGACTCCTCAAAGCGCTGACTTTGCCATTCTGAGGATCCATCCTCTCTTATCCCTTCCCAATTTTGAGATGCTTTGCTATAGTAAGCTTTGATGTTCTGATCGATTTTTCCCTCCCCACTTTCTTCTCTTTGCCCAAATTTGTACGGCCTTGACCAGAGGTGGGGTGATCTTGGCCATAGATCCTCGATCTAGATCTACAATCTGGACCGTTGGAGCCTTTGGCTGGGTTTGCAGCCTCTATTGGCAAGATTCACCGTACTTCCCCTTGCTTGGCCACCTTGAGGAGCTCCCGGTAAGCCCGCTCAAGCTCATGGGCACCGTCGATGGTTGTATCTAGCACCAGTGCTGTCGCCACCTCTTTGAATGATCTCTCGTCTCTGAGGGCATTGCTGCTGCGCTTGACCACTTCCTCCACCTGTGGCTCCACCTTCTCGTGGAGCACAAATCGGAGGATGTACGCCCCCTCATGAGTGAAAATCTTAACAAACCTGGGCATGCAGCTAATATCTGGGCTTTTGATGGTTAGTCTCGCCGAGATCAGGTTTGACTTCCTCGCTATCTTCGCATCAATGTCCACCACCGTGGCAAACTCCGATACAATTTCATCGACTGCTTCTCTTTTCCAACAGTGTAGGGGTAGATTATGGACCCAAATTTCGTAAGTATCTCCTTGCGGCCTCTCCGCCCCAAATTGCGGTGACCATGGGGAGCATTTCACTGCGAAATGGCCGAAGTCCACCTCTCCCAATCCAGTGAATTCTTTCATTTTAGCAGGTGATGGGAATGAGATGAGAAACTGTAGTTAGCATATCTTCTTGACTGTCCAGTCCCCTGTCTCCCTTCATGGGCCATTTTTTGTTTAGGGCATCTAGAAGATGGTTCTCCGATGGCCTGCCGTTTGTTACTTTAGCGAATGCGCACCATTGCCTTAGCCATCCCTCCTCTTGTTTGATAGTACTGAGGCAACTCGCAAGCTTGATAGGCAGGGGGTTTTCAGGTGACCGGCCTCGCGATGCCACTCTTTTATCCTCAGTCTCCGTAATCGGCACATTAGTGCACACGTATGACACATGGCCCCAATTCAGGCATTTGAGGTATCTAATCTCCTTTGTGCACTCTGCCCTAATGTGTCCCAAATCACCACAGTTGAAGCAGGCAACCGCCTTCTTCTTTCCCTTGCGTTTCCAAGTAAGTGATCCTTCCTCCCCAGTCTTCTGGTAGTCCTTTTGTTGTTTGTGTCTCACTTGCACCCACGCCGCCTCCCCTCCCTTGTCCCCTTACTCATCCATGCTTTCTGAGTTACCTGGACCTCTCTCTGAAGCCCTAGTTACCCCAGAGATGGAAGGCAATGGATGGACTGAGGGCGGGGGTGCAGTCGGTGTGGTGGTGTGAGTATGCACATTCGAGGGGGGGGCTCTGTTGGGGGACCTTGGAAGGGGATTTGTTGAAGTACTTTGTAGAGTCTGGTACTAGGTTGGTTTGTTGGTTATGTTGTTGCTGAGGTAGTTTGGGTTGGTGATGTTGATCATGTGGCGGAATGAGGTTTCGATGGTGAAGAGAAGTTTGTTGTTGGTGGTGTGGTGTAGTGCGATACTGATGCCTGTTGTTGTGG
Source organism: Hemerocallis citrina (assembly GCA_017893485.1). NCBI lineage: Eukaryota > Viridiplantae > Streptophyta > Magnoliopsida > Asparagales > Asphodelaceae > Hemerocallis > Hemerocallis citrina. Next base: position 144,514,716 of record CM030360.1, read on the forward strand.
GAAGGGGAATTGGGATACTTGTAGTTTCTTGGTCGGTAATGTGGCTCCTCCCTCTGCCTGTTGCCGTAACTACTTCCCTCCCCTGCCCTATAATCCTGACCCTGATGCTCAGAGGCCCGATGATCGTAGGTGTGGTACTTAGCTTCCCCCGAGCAGCTATAGGCACCCCCTCGTAGGGCCCTATCCCTAGGCTGAGGTGGGGTAGTTCTATGATGGTCTCTGGAATACCCCAGACGCCGTTGGTGAGTTCTACGAGCCCCAATGTGCATATCTCTAAGAGCTTCCTTGCCCTTCTGTGGGGATGGCTGGTGTTAAGGCCGAGTATGAGGTAGGGGGTAGTTGGATAGGGGAGGAAACGTTGGTTGAGGACCGGAGGGAGGGAGAGGGTAAGGGTTGAGGCATTGTGGGTTAGGGTGTGAAGTTGAACTGGATGGCCTCATCGGAATAGGGGCAGAGGGAGGGAGAGGGAGAGGGTGGGGGATGTTTTGTGGGTTTGCTGGGATAGAGGAGGGGTTTGAGGGGTTTGAGGGAGGTGGAGGTGATGGCTTGGGGATCCCTTCGGTGGGCCCACAGCCCCGGAGTTCATTCTCGCAGAGCTTCATAGTAGGCAGTTTCTCCTTCAGAGCTTCAGAGCTTAACCTTCAGCTAGGTTCTAAGTTCAAACAAGAATGGTTAACCTAAATTTAGAAGCACGAAATCGCCTATGCTAACTAAAACATGATGAACATAAAATATGAATTCAAAGTTTATTAAGATATAGGAACCGAATTGAATTGAATTAAATAAGACAATCCCTGCCTATTTAATACTTGTTCTGGGGTTTAAAAAAAAACAATTTAACAAATAAAAGAGTTAATAATAGGGAAAATGAATGTTTCCAGTGTATGCATGCATGACAAACATGAATGTGGAATTAAACAATCCATGCAGGCAGACACTCACCACTTATTTGTAAGTGCCCATCTAGGCAAATTGTATCCAGTGCTAACTCAAACATGATGAAAATGAATGTGAAATTAAACAACCCGTGCAGGCATACACTAGCTACTTAGATTTAAGTGCACATCTAGGCAAAAATAATCTAGATGCAACTAACCTTACACAGAGCGAACAGTGACATTGCGGATTAAGATGTTGGAAGATGGTCGCCTATATGCAATCCAATACTGGTCCCAACCACTTTTTGTTGCTATCCCATCATTACCCACACATATGTAGCAATTTTCTATCACCATATCCTCACAAGAGTCTGCAGAGAGACCATAAGCAGTATTAAAATAGGATTCACTCTGTAGCATTTCTATACACATATGTAGCAATATTCTATCACGATATCCTCACAAGAGCCTGCAGAGACCATAAGCAGTATTAAAATAGGATTCACTGTGTAGCATTTCTATATATAAGAAAATGAAAATATTAATTCTTCCTACATAAAGATATGAGTGCTGATGCAATCCAATGATCCTTACTCTTCTCGAGAAATAGAATTCCCCCTTTTTCAAACATAATCTTAACTAATATACTATTTACATAAACAATAGTATAAACTGATGATAATTATAATGCATCAAAATCGATCAATTAATGAAGCTCATCTTCATCAAAGCATTTCCATAGAAAACACGACAACAAAAACCCTAGAAACAGTTTTAATTATCAAAACAGTTTCTCTCTCTAGAAAACTTCTAGAGAGAGAAACTCCCCCCCCCCCCCCAAACCAAAACCCTAGAAAACCTAGATCTGAAAATTCTTAGGGACGGCGGTGGCGGCTAGCCCTCCTTGCCCCCCTGCCTCTTCTCCTCCACGTCCGTCAGTCGCGAACCGATCGCGTCTTCACAATGCGTCGCGTGGAGACGATTGAAACCCATCGCATCTTCATCATGCCGGGCCCAATCCGTTCTCCTCCCTCTCCTCCGACTTCGTCCCTCTCCGCGCGATGGCCCCTCCTCACCGTGGCGATAGCGTGGACTTCACGATCTCGACGATTGCTGGGAGCGCATCTCCAACGCCGGAATCGCCATAGGGGCTTGCTGATTTGAAACCCCACGTTTTTGGGGTTTTTTGGATGAGTGGGAATTTGTCCCCTCCGAGATCCCGCGCCGGAGTTAAGGCCGGAGTTGCCGTTGCTTCCAGATCTGATCTGGGTTGCTTTTGGAGATGGGGGTTTGGGGGCGGTTTGATTGGGATTGGGGTTTGGGTTAGTTTGGAGTTGGTTGGCCTTGCTAGAGGTTTGCTCGGACGTTCTTCGCGCTTTCCACCATGTCCACACTCTCGGGGCCAATCACGCGATCTACGGCTATGATTTGGTTTTTGCGAGAGTTGGTAGTGCGTGTGAAGAAACTGGGTGTGTGTCTATTTGCGAGTCGCTATGATGAGCGGGTTATGATGTTTTGCATGATTGTGGAGTTTGGTCCCGAGGATGGGGTCCCTCTGTGGTGTGCGTTCACTTGTCTCTACTTTCGGAGTGCTTGTTTTAACTGTCGCGGAGCGACTATGTCGCGCCAGAGCATCCTCCCACGCCGGTTGTCGCAAACGCTATGGATTTGGGGTTCAAGTGAGATCTGGGCGATGGCAAGGTGTGTCCCTCCCTCCCTTAGTACGCTGTCTTGCACGATTGTGGAGCTTGGGCCCGAATATGGGGTCCCTCCATGATGTGCGCGTTTGAGGGTCCTACGATGTCGCTGGTGCAGTCTTCACAGCGCCTACTATCAGGCTATTGAGCTTCCTCCAGCTTAGGCCACTGGCTCGTGACAGCGTCGCCTCTTCCCTCGGAGTGGGAGTTTGAGTCGAGATAAGTCTGTGTGGTGAGAAATCGTCGAAGAGAGCTAGAGAGTGAGAGAGGTGGAGGTATCCTCTGCACAGCTCTCTCCCAGAGCGTGGTGTTTGGTGGGGTGAGCAAGATAGGTGTTTGGTGAGAAATTGCCTGAGAAAGCGCTATCGTGCGAGAGGTAAAGGTATCCTCTTCACGGCTACCTCTTTGGTAGCGACTGTGGGAGCTATTGGCGCATTTGTAGGATGAGTGGTGGAGTTGGTGGGAGAGTACGATCGCAGTGCATGTGCCGTGGAGTCGGAGTTCGATCTGTGGGGCTCGGGCCCAAAGATGGGGTCCCCCAGCGAGGTGAAGGTAGGGATCAGCGGGTGATAAAATTCTGCCAGACTTGTTTCAGGTGGGTGTGAATGTACCGTGGAGGCACTGTACGAAGCTAAAGTGACGTACTTACAATTTTGTTGGACCGAGCTGGTTTGTCGACCCACCCTCTAGAGTTGTTGAAGGGATTAGTTGTTTGTACGCGTCATGTTGCTTCATATATGTTTTATTTTCTGTCTGTAGTTTGTATTTTGGCCCAGTACTCTATGTTTATTTCGTTAAAATCTTATTAATGAAACAGGGTGGCCAGATTCCACCTTTTCCTTCAAAAAAGATAAGAAAAATTATCTACTAATTACTGCCACAACCATCTACGGTGTATAATCTACATCTATCTATCACAAAAGTCAAAACTCTCCAATGGCATTCTCCTAATTCCCCTCCCCTTCTTCGTCTTCACTCCGATCCCATCCATCATCTCACCTTCTTCCTTCCCTTCCAAACCACTCCACAATCACCATCAAACTCTTACCTTTTTTAAACACCCCCCCAAAATGCCCACATCCTAACCCCCAAATCGTGGCCATGGTCGAGCTCTTCTCCCACCGCCGCCGCCTCCACTGGATCCTCTCCTACCCGATTACCCTCCTTACCGTCCTCTGGGTGATCAGGTTGGGGTCCGTCTTCGTCAGGTGTAACCCCCCATTTCTGCAAATACGTATTTTCTGAGTATTTTTCTCTATTTCGAAATTTATAACTTAGTTATTTTGTTAAATTCGTTTTGGATTTTATGTCAAAGCATTTTTTTAAACAATAGTTATAATTATTTCGAATAAACTTTGTTCCATTTCTACTTGATCAACTATTCACATTTTAACCCTAAAAAATATTATCACTTTTTGGATTATTTCAACAAATTCCTATTTTTATATAATAATATTGCACTGATAATTTCGATTGTTGTTGTTAGTATTTTTATTCTTATTGTTATTTTTATTATTAATTGATATTATTAGTATTATTTTTTTTATTGACATGGTTATTATTATTATTCTTATTGTTTTGGAATTATTTACTATTATTATTAATTATTAAAACAAATCCGTTCTTATTTAATAATTGCATTTTTAATTATTTCAAATAATTTATGTAATGTGATACGAGTTATATTTTTGTTATAAATTATATTTTTACCAGATATCCTATTATTTTGTATTTGGGTTTATATTGATCAATTATAGTCATATCCAATGTGTTTTTTTATTGGGTCTGATACCCAATTACCCAATAAACCAATATCCTACTTTTCCCTATAAATACTAATTTCTATTTAATAAACCCTAATCCTATTTTAATCCTTCAGCCGTCATTAACCCCTAATCCCTTGTTTCTGTTCATCTTGCTCTCTCCCTCTCCCTGTTTCCATCTAAACCCCTACTCCCGTCACCAACTCCGACCACCACCATCTCCGTTGTCATCGCCACCGTCCCCTCCTCGCCATTAACCCACCGACCGAGCTCCTCAACCCGCAACCTATTACCCATTGCCATCACTTCGCCGCCACCGTTCCTCCACTCCATGCCCCCATTGCCTTCGCCGACTCTCACCGCTCACCCTCGCAATTACCGCAGACCCCGCTAGGGTCCTCGTCGCCGTCCAAGCCCCGTCCATCCCTCCCTCCGTCGTCTTCATCATCATTGAACCCATTCTTTGCCATCCGATCACCCTTCGCCTGCACCCATTTCCTCGCCGTCTCGTCCTCGCAGCCATTTCTTCATCGCCCTCTCCGTCTCTTGTAACACCCCATGTTAAAATTATATATATATATATATATTGAAAAGTATTGAAATAGTTGTTTATAAAGTAAAATGGATCTGATGTGGCACTTTGGTAATTAAATGGTAAATAAATTGATTTGGAAATGGGGGGCCCACGGTGAGATACAGCAAGAAATGCTTGCTTGACTTGGTCATCAAGTTTGATGACGTGGAGGTTAAAATCTTGGGCCCACCTGCTCTATATTTCATCCAGAGAAGAGAAAGGTAAGGGGGAGTGATTATAATCCCACATCAGTAATTAACTAGAATATAATAATATTAAAATATAATAGCCTATGATCAAGAGTCTCCTAATCGATTAACCAACTTTTGAGAGGCAGCCTGTGGTAGGCAGTTGTACTACATAGTATCTAATTTGTATTCTAAATTGTATAAATTGTCTGAGCTAGGGGCAGGGGCGTTACAAATGGTACCAGAGCCGACTTTCGACACCGAGTGTGGGGCATGTCTAGATAATCGGCGGTAGATCTCCGTGGCTATAGACCCAGTCGGCGGTGGATCTCTGTGACTGCGGTTGCTAGTTATGGTTAGTCTGACGGTGGACTCCGGGACTATATACCCAGTTTGACGGTGGACTCCGGAACTGTGGTTGCCAAGGGACTATGATTGGTTTGATGGTGGACTCCGGGATCATGAATAGTCAGGCGGATAGAAAAGCAGATGCTCCACATCGGCTAGAAAGGAGATCCTGCACTAGGTTGTGCATGCCCGTGCTCAGCGAGGATGCTGATTTCTGAAGGAGGTGTCTGTAACACCCCGTGTTAAAATATATATATTGAAAAGTATTGAAATAGTTGTTTATAAAGTAAAATGGATCTGATGTGGCACTTTGGTAATTAAATGGTAAATAAATTGATTTGGAAATGGGGGGCCCACGGTGAGATACATCAAGAAATGCTTGCTTGACTTGGTCATCAGGTTTGATGACGTGGAGGTTAAAATCTAGGGCCCACCTGCTGTATACTTCATCCAGAGAAGAGAAAGGTAAAGGTGTGTGATTATAATCCCACATCAGTAATTAACTAGAATATAATAATATTAAAATATAATAGCCTATGATCAAGAGTCACCTAATCGATTAACTAACTTTTGAGAGGCAGCCTGTGGTGGGCAGTTGTACTACATAGTATCTAATTTGTATTCTAAATTGTATAAATTGTCTGAGCTAGGGGCAGGGGCGTTACATCTCCGATCACCCCCACAACCACCGCAGAACCCTAGCCCCCGTCGTCTTCGCTTCCTCTATTTTGTCGAGGGAAACAGAGCACCGTCATTACCCTTTGCCGCTGCCATCGCTTCCTGACTGCAGCGCTGCTGCCAGCATCCCTGCCAGTCGTCGCCCTCACCGTAACACCGCCAACTGCCAGATGTTGCCAAAGTCACTTCCGCACTCTCTCTCTGTCGAAGTAAGAAGACGAAACGGGAATGGTCAATTTTGTTGTTTGCTGTTTCGGCGTAGGGGATCTGATCCCGTGTTCGCTGTTGTGTAAGAGATCCGGTGTGGAGTTGTGTTCTTGATTTGTGTTGGCCTTGGATTTGCTGTTTTGGATTTTGCACGTGTCTCGCACGTGTTTTGGATCTTCGCTCGGGATTCTCATCCCGTTATTCTAGTTATTCGAATTAACCGTCTCACAGCCAAGTCTCTTCTTGAACTAGTATTTCATTTTGTTCAAGATTCCTTTGATCTCTGCAAGTAGATCACGTCCTTTTCTTATCATGCTGTATTTGACAATTCCATTAAGTTTATCGATGGTTTACACGAGCTAACCCTTCATACTCTTAACATCGTGCCACTCTCTTTGATCTAAAACCTAGTCCCTATTGTTTCATGCATATGCACTTAAATGAAAAATAACTAGATCCATGTTGTAGATTGTTTGATGAATTGTATACATGTTAGATTGCTTTGATTTAATGAACTGATTACCATGCCTACGAGATTACATCTAAGAAACTGAAATTATGCATGTTAAACATCTATTGATACTTTGATTATTAATTTGCATGAAACATATGATTGTATGAACTAACTGTTGCCTATTCATGTCAAAACAAATTCTGGACTACTAGTTCTTTCATTTTGAATCAAATTTTCAACCTTGTTGCTTTCATATTTTGAAATAACTTTCTGAATATAAAATTTAGCCTCAGATTTCTAGTTTACTAACCTTTTTGCGGATTTGAATTTCGATGTGTAATCTGTTAGATATCATCATTTTAGTACAGTTGTGTTAGAATTGTCAGATTCACAAATACATGCGTATCTTGCTGTTCTATAATTTATTTGACCATGTTAACAGTAAAATAAAAATCTGAAATAAATTTGGCTAAACCTAGAAATGTGTAGGAATGACCCTGAAGTTTTATAGATTTATTTGATGAGTTTTCTGACCTGAAATAAATAGGTGAACACAATTTACATCATGCTGCCTGAACATAAAATCTGAATATAATAGAGTTTTCACCCAAGTTTCTGTATCTTTTATATACCTTATATATATTTGTTGGAACCGGGTAGAAGTCTAGTTTCTAGAACTTTTGACGGATCTAGATTTGCTTTTCTGTAGTAGCATTGATCTATGTTTTAGTACAGTAAGGTCATGCTGTCCTGATCATGTGATGTGTGTGTAATTGGCTTGTTTGCTTCTTGCTTTGTTTGTAACGAATAGAACTAGTCACACTTAGTATCATACAACATTGTTACCTTCTTGCATGCTCACATAGGATGAAAATAAACTAATAAAAAGCCGAGGTATTATGGGTAGACTTGGTAGTGAACAATCGGAAACTGTACTCCTCCAGGCCCTACCGCCTGACCTGCCTGACCTGCACTGTCCCTGAACATAAAACACCGCCTGATAACCACTGTCCCTGAACATAAAATACCGCCTGATAATCACTGGGCAGAGTACACGAACCGTGAATTCACCATCTGTCTAAAACGTTCACTGTGTGTTTGCGCCGAACCTGTAGTATGGGATGCAGTAGTACGTGCACTAGATAGGCTAAAAAATGAGTAATAACCTACATACTTGATCCTGTATGGAGCTTGACTTGACATCACGCATTACATGTGTGATTACTATAGACCTTCGATATTGTTGCCTGCCTTTGATTTGTTCTTTGACTTTGCTCCTGTCCCTTTTCTTTGATATTCATATTTTCTTTATCCTCCGTTTTTCTCTACTTGCTGTCCACGACTTGCTCTAAAGACACTCTATTCTTTCTTTTTAGATCAAAAGTTTACAGGTATCGAAGGAGCAATACCAGAAAAAATTGGTGAGCAAACTCTCTAAAGATCGGAGCTGGACCATTAGACTACTATAGCTATCTTTTTTCATTTGCTTATTGTATTATTTTTTATCATACTTTGTATTCTTGGGATTTTATGATCCGAAGTTTGTTTTATCCCAGATGTTGGATTATTATTTGGTGAATTTATTTCATGATTATTTTGAAATTTATTCATTGTTTATGTGGTTATTCTTTTTCTGCGTGGTTGTATTCTCTTGTATATTGTTGAGTTAATCTATTACAGCATATAGATGATGTATAACCATTCGCTGGACCTTTGTTACATGCTCGTATTCCTATATTTTAGGAAGCAAGGCGTGACATCAGGCAAGCCAGCTCCGAGACTGGAATTCGGATCTTCGGCGACCGTAGGAATCCGACAAGGCCGGTGCCGTGGATGTGGCCGTTTCCGTTTAACTTGACGGATGATGCACTACAAAGCTGAAAGTGTGAAACTGGAGCAGTATCGCAGGGGTATAATTGTAAAATTACATGTATCAATTTTGCTGTTAATTACATATCAGTCCTATTAAAAGTTATAAGGGGTTTTTTGTAATAAGGGTAAAGGGTTAGTTAGAGTGGGGCCAGAAGTAATTTGAGCCATATGTGTAATGAGTTGTATTCGTTGGATCAGATCATCGGTAGGGTATGTAACTAATTGCAGTGACGTTGTACATGTGCGATGCGTGTAATAAGCTCTGTAAATACTGCTACGATCAGTGCTTGGCTGATCAGCGAAGTTCATTGTGGAAACTCTTCTCCTTTCTTGATTCTGTTGGAACTTGAAGCTCTCCTTCAACCCTAGCTCCATTCATTCTCCATATGTAACACTCCGCAAAATTGATTAATGACAATTTTGTCCTCGTGTGTTACGCACGTGTATTTCATACCGTTGCGAGTAATATTCGTAACATATTTTTATATAAATGTTAGACGTATCTTATGTTCTGATTATTTATATGTTTTTTGTTTTCTCAACACTCATTTCAATCCTATTTTTAGCCAACTCAAATATTTATTTGTATCCGTGTGTTTTATGTGTATTCACGTGTTTTCGATACATGTGTCGATTACGTATATTTTTCCGTTACGTGAAATATCCGTAACACTATCAATATGAATATTTTATGTATGTTGTATTTTTATTGTTTATGAATATTTTCCATTCTCCCGAATTTATTTTGTATTCGAATATTTATTATTGTCTTTCGCAAGTATTTTACACGTAAAATTTTATGCACATTTTATTCCTAAAATCTACGCTTTTAATGGAAGAGTTGGGGTTGTAAACAAACAAACCCTAATTTTGTAACTGAGCAAACCCGTGCAGTATACGGGCAAACTAAATCCACTAAACACACCCGTGTAATGCACGAGCAGCCCGTACTAAAAAAATGGCTGCACCTTCTTTGTTAAAAACCCTAAAACCAAAACATCTCTCCTTCTCCCTTCCACCCAGTGTCGCTTCTTCTCCCGCCGCTCAGCCGCCCTCCCCCACGCATCCCCACCATGCGCCCCTGCCCCACCTTCCTACACTAATCATCCACGTCGCTTCTTCTCCCACCGCTCAGCTGCCCCGCCTCATCCACGTCGCTTCATCTCCCGCCGCTCAGCCGCCCTCCCTGTGCATCCCTACCGCGTGCCCCCGCCCCGATGGTTATTAGTGAATCTTCTTCTATCATTTCCTTATTCCGTTCTATTCAATTCTTTTCAGTAATAGTTGTGCAAATTTCTATTGCTATTTACTATATTTTGCAGTCTAGATCTTTTTACCACGTTTTGACGCTTTTCATTGTGCATATCTAGTTGTTGAATTGCATTCCCATTAATTGTGAATATAATGGGGAATATTATAGATAATTAATTGTGGATTGCATAATAGATAATTAGTTGCGTTTTGGGGAATATAAATTGTAGAATATAGAAGAATGGTTGAATTAACTGCAGAGTTCCTGTGAGCAGAATCAGAGTCTTTTGACTCTTGGTATGTGCTCCTATTTTTGTTTTGTACAAAGTTAATTGCACTACACTTCATCACTTATTTGGTACTATTAAACTTATGGAGATGAAGCTCATAAATAATTATTGCAAACCTCAGGTATTTGGTGTATTTAAATGTGACGGGGTTTGAAGTTAAATTTGTAAAACACCTGGTTACCCCCCTCCCCTGGTCTTTCTCACCATCTCCCCATTCTCTCTCCTCAATCAGAGAAGACTCAGGTATTTAATCCTCTTCCATTTTCCTTCTTCGATGGACATAAAATTAATTAACTGTCTTACTGTCCTTTAATATTTGGGGTGTTGTATTTGAGGAAGCTTTTTTTAGAAACTGAAACTTATGCATATCTAGTTATTAGCCATTGTCATTTGTCACTCTCTGTTGATGCATTCCATTATTGGTACATCTGAACCTACACACAGATGCATACATAGATAGACTTCAGTTATGCTTATGCTTATGCTTAGCTTTCAATAATGAAATCCTGATAAAATTGGGCACTTTTAGATCATTTATGAACTAAATCCAAATGAGTGCTAGCTTCGTCTTCAAGAGCTAGGAAAGCATAATGGGAAATCTTTTTGTCCAAAATCCATATATTGAGGACGTATTTGTTATCTTCAATGTATTGGGTTTTTTTTCTTTCACATGCAATATGCATATCTATTAATTCAACCCTTATGAGAAATGTGGTAAATGTGTTTCTCTAACTGTCAATTGTAACTCTAAAAGGAATAGCTAATTTGTAGCTTTGTTGTATGATTCAAATGAATGAAGTTTAAGTTTTTTTATATTAATTTTGGAACCATTCTTACATGTCCACAAGCTTTTTTCTCCTAACCTTTATGATCATATATATATAGTTTTCTTTTTTATAAGAATATGGTCACAGTGCTCTCCAGCCAACGGTGAGTGTTTAATAGTAGATTAACAACATCTAATTTGAGATTAAGTAGTTAGTTGTTGAGTTCGATTAGATTATAGGGTTTTCAGATTTATGGGAATGAGGACGAGTATTTCATTTGTTTGTAATTATGTGAAATTAGGAGTGTTAGAACTTGAGAAAGATCGGGCATCAACTTCTTAGATGCACCCGTGGTTATGTATCTTAAGTTATTGAATTTATGGGAATTAGAACAAGTATTTTGTTTGTTTGTGATTATGTGGAATTAGGAGTGTTAGAACTTGAGAAAGATCGAGCATCAATTTCTTTGATGCACCCGTGATTGTGCATATTAAGTTATTGAATTTGTTGGTAAGATTCACTCTTTTTTGGGGGGTGAGTGGAAGCTTAGAGATTTAATTGGATACTATTTTAGTGGGAGTTATGATTCACTGGAATTTTTCGAACCGTACAGCTAACATTGCACACTTCATAGCTTATAGTTATGATTAACTGGAATTTGTAGAAACTTTGTTATGGTTTTTAATCTCCCATTAGAAAGTTATGAATCATTTTAAGAATGTAAATCTCTACTATTTTAATGGGAGAGTTGGGGATGTAAACAAACAAACCCTAATTTTGTAACTGAGCAAACCCGTGCATTATACGGCCAAACTACATCTGGGTGAAATATACATGTACGTGATAAAAATCAGTCTGGATAGAGGCTTTATTGCTCCAATTTTCATTGATATTTTTTCTACAATCCACACTATATCATGTTGTGTAACACTATCCACACAATATCATGTTGTGTAACATTGCTACTTCCTTGCTACTTCCTTCATTTAGTATTTTTTTCTTTTAATTAATTAATCTATTATAATTATGAAAAATAAGATGGTTATTTGAACAAACAGGTACCCACCATGTCCAAGTTCGCAAGAGCCAATAGGGTAGAAGCTTGAGGGTTCACTGAACCTAATAACAGAATTGAGGGTCATCTTTGCGGTATTGCATGTGTGGATGACCTTCTTTCTTGGTGACTTCTTTGCTCTTTATTCTTTTACCTTACGTAGGATAATTTGATTTTCATCTTTTGCATTTCTTAGGAGAACGGTTCCTTGTACGCCTTATCTGTGGTTGTATTTTTTTTTTTTCTACATTGTTCTTCCGCACGTACGCCCTCTTCAATTGTTATTAGAAATGAGTGTCCTATATGTCGTGCATTGTTTATTGGGGTGTTCTAACTCTTGCTTATGATCTCTGTGCTTCTTTAGTGTACAGTGTTTCTGCTTTGGTGGTCTACTTTTGTGTTTTACATGCATTATCGTGTTGTCTACATGGTACTACCTCTTTCATGCTTTTTGTGTTTTGCTTTCGTCATTTTTGTTTATCCTTTCTCTGCTACTGCTCTAAAATTCTTTTGGTTTGGGGTTTTTCAACAACTTTTTAATGCGCATTCATCTTATGATTGGGTACCATGAAATGTTGTCTCTATTAGTTGCATAGTCTAATAAATTAGATTTGTTTGCAAGTATACTCTAATAAATTCAGATTTTTGAGAAAATGAGAGAAACCAAGAGAGGAAGGAGAAGGAGAGGAAGGAAAATAGGATGGGTTCGGGTCAAATTCGAGTATGAAGATTAATCCCAAACCAAATTCTTTAGAACTTTCACATGCTCAGTGTGCAGTAAGCTAAACAACAAAGTTTCTGTAGGCCAGGATTTTTTGGATCGTGTGGTGTTAAGGAAATTAATAAAAAAAGACTCAAAAGACTTATATTTTGTGGTTTGAATTGATTAGAAGAACTAAAGATTCAGGAGGATGTAGTAAAGAACAATTGCATATGCAAAAATGAAACATTACTGGAAAAATATAACTAATAATTAGTGAGTCAGATTGCAAGTATACCCAGAATGATATCAGTGAGTCAGTTTCTACTAGCACACAAATTTTGGAGTTGCTCATATATCTTTCAAGTCTTATTCACAGGGAATGGAGCTATACCCTCGCATTGGAAAAAACTTTGACATTAAGGTTTTCACCAACTGTCGATTCGGAATGTTGTCGTGGGCTGTTCTTGCTGTTACATATTGCATCAAACAGGTTCAGTATAACTTCTTTATATGCAAAACCTGTTTCTAAAAAAATTGACTGGGTTCTCATTTATGATATGCTTATTGTTTGCATGAACTGCTTGCATTATATACAGACATTTATGATATGCTTATTGCTTGCATGAACTGCTTGCATATGGTCTTATCTTCCCAATCCTTCAAAGAGTATATATATATATATACACACACTTCGAAGGATTGGGAAGATAAGACCATATGCAGTTCATGCAAGCATATGGTCTTATCTTCCCAATCCTTCGAAGAGTGTATATATATATATATATATATATATATATATATATATATATATATATATACATATATATATACTTGCACCCATTCATGATTTATATTCTCTTTCAATTCTGTATACATATTTCATCGTCTTAAATTCATTCCTTGAATTAAAAATTTCAGCTGTTTGATTTGCACGGACGGGTGGTTGCACGAGCAGGCTGCATGAGTTGCCAGTACCCTCTTTACAACATATTGTGCATCCTTTTTCAGTGTTGAGTATTGGTAGGCTCATGACGTTCTCTGAAATTAATTTATGTAATTTGGTTCATGGGTTTTGTTGATTAGTGATGATATATGAAGATACTATTTGATGCACATCTACTGCAGATCCATTAACTCTTTTATTGCTCCTTTAGGTATATATATTAATTAATTATCTATTTTCTTAGGCAGGCTTCAATTTTAGGGTTAATTAATTATTGTGATTTAATTGATTTTAAATGATTCAGCTTGATTTCGGGCAAACTAAGGGGCAGCTTCTATTATTAAAGTAGTAGGTGGATTTGCTTCAAGGAAAGGAAGAAGAGGCAGCGAGGAAAGATGCAGAGTTAGAGAGAAAGCTGAAGATTGTGAAGGATTTGGAGGTTGAGGTTGTAGAGTTAAGGAGGAAGAGCAAGGAGCTTCAACATGAGAAGAGGGAGCTAACTGTAAAATTGGCTGCAGCTGAGGCTAAGTAAATGAACTCACCAGCATGACTGAGGTATTTGATCAAAGGCTCATGCTTGACCAAAAACCTATTAAGATAAATCTTAATGATTCCTTCAATATACCTCTGTTTTCATATAAAGGTAAGGTAGGATAATTGAAGGTATGTAGAAGTATTTTAATACCTATGGTTATGTTAGCTCTGGCCTATGGGACTCTTTTGGTGTTGAAATACCTCAAGTTAACTCAATCCGGAGGTTGAGATACTTGGAAGTATGTAAACTCCAAATGACCTAATCTATTTCATACTTGCACTTTCTCTCTTTCTCTCTCCTTTACTCCAATTTTGTTGCTATAAACAAAAGTAAAATATAGTTTAGTTAAATTATGACTGTAGGATATTTAGTTAAAGGTATACAAACTACAATAGGTAAACCTCCACGTCTCTACCTCCACTTGAAAGTAAATTCATTTATTCTAACTCTATATGTAAACAAGCCTTAAAATCATTTGTACCTCAAAATTTAGACATAGTCTTATAGTTCAACTGCAGCATCTATCTTTTTAAGGTGAGCTGGACTTCGGTTTTCTGAGAATAGATGCTATGAATGCACTTTTCTCAATTTTCATGCATCTTATATGAACTAAAGCCCTATCAAAACAATTTCTGAATTGATTTACACATCCAGATTAGCAGAAAACATACCCAGAAATATGATATCATTTCTAAGATTAAAATTGATGCATAGTTGCACAACAGACGCCGAATGGGAATTGCACTCTGTAAGGTTGGATAACTTTCTAGCGGGGAATGGATTTCTGGTAATACATATTCCAATCCCAAGTTAATTATATAAGTTGTATTGGCCATGAATAAGTTAGTTATAAGTTAGTCATAAGTTAATCATAACATTCACATTGCATAAATTCTATTGACAATTTTAAATACATACCAATTTAATTGATTCAACAACCTTTATTTCATGCATGATTCTGTTAAAATCCTCTTCTCTTCTGCACAGACTGAAATGATTTCCAAGGCAACTTAAGACATGCCAATGAAGATCTCACCAAACAAGTTGAAGGCCTCCAAATGAATCGATTCAGTGAAATAGAAGAATTGGTATATCTAAGGTGGGTCAATACCTGTCTTCGCTATGAGCTCCGTAACTACCAAACACCCTCAGGAAAAATTTCATCTCACGACCTCAACAAAATCCTAAGCCCAAAATCCCAAGCACATGCACTTTTTTATAGACGTGCATCGCACGTGCATTATACTAGTTTTATTAAGTCATGAGAACTTTTCTTCTCATTTTCTAATCACAAATGTATCATTTTTTTAAAATTTAAATCCATAGGCCTAAAGATCATCTTAAATCCCATTAGAAAAATTATTCAAAAGAAAAGCCCATTAGTTAATCTACCTTTTTTTTAATAAACACTTTTAATCCTTCACTTTTGTCACGGCCCGCTTCCCAAAAAGAATACAGAATACGGATACATGACAAAAGCCTAGCGAATAATTTTCATCATCCATAAGCTGTTCAGGAATCTTTACAATATTTCACAAGATAATCAGAGTCGGAAGCAAAAGATACAACCAGGCATGCATAATTGAAACAAGATACCAACAGAAATTACTTGAAACCAAATATAATAATCTCAAATAATCAAATTCTAAACAAGTCAAATGTCCTGGGTCACATCACCCAAATATAAGATAAATATCCAAGTAATCAAGTACATTTTATTCAAGTTCAAGCAATAATAATAATAAAAAACATAAAATAGAAAATCCAGCACTAATACATTATCTCGCCAATACCATCTGGCAGCCGGCCATCCTAATCTGCAATAAGTAAATTTGCAGGAGAAGGAAGAAAAAAATAAGTACTCATCAATTGCAAGTTACGGGCCACTTATAATGTAGGATACAAGTACATGGGATAGGTAAATCTAAATAACAAACCTAGCATGGTATAATCATGAATACATGATATAAATCATAGCATGGCAAGATGGGCAAATATAATAGCATGTGCCGAGTGTCAAGTAACAAGTGTCATGCATCAAGTAACCCGTGTCAAGAATCATGTAATCATGTAGCATGTATCAAGTATCAAACCTCATGTATCATGTAGTCAAGTGTCAAGTAGGCATGTATCATGTTCAAGTGTCAAGTGGGCATGTATCAAGTCTTGTAGTTATTACTATCTAGGTAGCACTTCATGCATCCCGATTTTTACTATATGATTGCTACAAAAAAAAGTTTCGCTTTAGATTTTGTAGGGGACCATACAGGGCAGTGTACTCAGGGACAAGCTCCAAGTATCATGTAAACAAGCTCCAAAATCCAAACAAGCTCTAGTGTCATGTATATCGTGTCAAACTCCACATGTAAACAAGCTCCAATAACCACTAGGTTCTTCCGAGTACACGTTTCTGCACTATCCACTACTAGATCTTTCCCTTAACCCCGGCTTGGTTATTTTATTATTATTTTCAAACAAGTATGTAGGTGTGCAAAATATATCAAGAATAACATGTCATGATCATTTAACAAGTTCAAGTTACAAGATAAACATGTACGTGTGTAAGATATCTCATAAAAGAACAAAAAT
Source organism: Hemerocallis citrina (assembly GCA_017893485.1). Classification (NCBI taxonomy): domain Eukaryota; kingdom Viridiplantae; phylum Streptophyta; class Magnoliopsida; order Asparagales; family Asphodelaceae; genus Hemerocallis; species Hemerocallis citrina. The sequence goes on from CM030360.1 coordinate 144,531,507, forward strand.
AAACAAATCTCAAGTTCAAGACAGCAAGACCATACTGTAGTAAAACAATGATTTCCAGTGTTACAAAAATGAAAATCTGGATCCATCGAAGGATCTAGAAAATAGACTTCCACACGAATCCATCGAGTATAAATAAGTCATATATTAATTCACAAAAACATAGCTCCAAACTGATTTGAATACAGAAAATAGGTTCAGCCAGAAATTAGAAAAATGGATTCAGGAACAGGAAAACAGCATGTAAACACATTAAATAAACCCACAAAAATTCTGGGGTATTCCCCTATATGTCTAGTTTCAGAATATAAAGTTTCAAAATTTTCTAGAAAGATTAGATCAGTCATCAAAAATAAGAAAACGTCAATAAATGGTAGTTTGGCAAATCTGGAATTCCCAACACTGCTGTACGAAAACTATCAGATCTCGCAACCAGTGAAACGAAATCCAATTCCGCCAAAGGGATATGAAAATAGATAAAATATAATAACTTTCATATTTCACAAATATTTTTCATACAGTAAAAGGGGAGTCATAGTGAAAATAAGGTTCTTTATAGAACAACGAGCAAAATACATGCATGTATAGTGTTCATAAACGAGCATGAAACAACATCTAAAATCCCATCAATAAAATTCACAAAAATTCTGGGTAATCCCTAACTAGATAAAGAAATACTGACGAAAGATTTGGATCAAAATAATATGTGTAGCATAGTTAATAAAATCATTTAGTCATCAAGAACATCGAAAAACAAAATTTGGAAAAGATCGACACCTCTGTAGTAAAACAGTCATAACTTACTCATACGAAAACAAAATCAAGCAAGGTCAGAGGGGTTTGAAAATAGACAAAATTCTCTAAAACTCATGTTTTATACCGAAGTTAAGATACTGACTTCAAGACAGTCCAAAACAGCAAACAAAATAGATCAGGGACAAAATACAGATTTTTCCCTTTTACAACAACTCAACATATACCATACAAAACTTGTTCAAAACACATCCAAACATGAATTTGAGTCTACCAAGTGTCTAAACATCATAAATTAGGGTATCTAGCATGTCCACACCAAGTTTATCACATGGGTCTCAACCAAATCACGAATTCTCAAAAAAGTCTTACATACATGATCAAAATTAAGAACGGCTAAATCCTAAGTTAATTCATGTCCATATTGTGTCGTGAGTCATCTATGGTCAAATTTTCACAATAGAGACAAAACCCATCAAGCATATCACAAACAAGAGTCGTCTCTAGACCCAACTACACTATAGGTGGTATTTTTGACTTGTATCAAATAAATGAATTGGAGTACAAGTTACTTGCCTTAACCAAAGATGAAGAACAACGAAAACCAAGAGTAACGAGCAAAACCCACGAACAAGAATCCGCGAATCAACGAATCCAAGCGACTAGAGCGAAAATCCCCACACGAACAAAACTCTACAAAGCGAGAGATCAAGAGACGACGATGACTTGCGGCCACGAGAGAAACACCAAGAAAGGGAGACGAGGGAGTATGAGGTGGTGCAAGGAGGTCGGGATGGCCAAGGGGAGATGGCTCGGGTGTTGGGGCGTTGCCTGGAGGTATGCAGGCCGGGAGGGGGGTTCGGCTGGCCTGGGTGCTGGCGTCGGGATGTGCACCAGGCCGGAGAAGGGGGTCGGCCTGGGGGCTCGGGTGTGCAGCCGCCAAGGGAGAGAGAGATAGAGAGGGGAAGGTTTAGGTGTTAGGGTTAGGGTTTGAGTGAGAGAGGGTGTATTAATATATATAGAGGATTAGGGTTATTGGGTAATTGGGTAATTGGGTTAATGGGTATTAGGAGTAATAATAGGTGATACCAATGGGTTGTGAATTTGGGTCAAATCAAATAGGAATACAAATAGCATTTTGGTTTAATTAGGCTTTGGTGAACAAATTGGGATAAAAATAATGGGATTGAAAAAGAGAATGAACCACCAACACACCACAAGCACCAAAAGACAATAATAAAGAGAACAAAACACAGTTGGAGAGCGAAACCACGACAATAATCAAGAACTAAGTGAAAGAAGAGCAAAATAATGAAGAACGAAACAAAAGAGACAAACAATCAAACACAAAGAGATCAAAAAGAAATGAAACGAATATATATTGAAAACAACTTCAATATACGGTTCCGAAAAAAATACAAGAGAGAAAAATACACCAAATAAAAAATACACTCCAAAAATACACAAAAATGAAAAAACATGGGTTACAACTTTTCATGTAACAACATGTACAATCAAATATATAACAACTAACTAAATGAGAAGTGTGCACATGTGGAAAATCCAAGGGATGGTCAATTCATCACTACAAAAGAAAAAGTCTTTACCGGCGTATATTCCCCGGCGTTTTACCAGAAACGCCGGGGTAGGAAGAGACCAGGAATTGGGCGTCAAACAGGATGGTTATACACCGGCGGCCTCTATAAAATGCCGGGGAATTATGATATTCACCGGCGTTTTTTATTAAAACGCCGGTGAAGTCTATATTCACCGGCGTTTTAATAAAACACGCCGGTGAAAGTATACAGGTAAAAAAATCTTCTCCCATTCACCGGCGTTTTTAGTTAAAACGCCGGTATAGGGTCTTGGAATAAATTTCCCCCAAACCCTCTACCATTTTCTCATTCGATCGCAAAAAAAACCCCCGAAATTTTCCCGCTGTCTCGCGCTCTCCCGCTTTCCCCAATTTCCCCAAACCCTATACGTATACTTTCCCCAAATTTTTCATTTCTCTCCTTTCCCCATCGACGCCCCCCTCTCCCGCCGTCGTCGTTTTTCCCCCTCCCCCGCCGTCGCCACTTCCCCCATCACCGCACCTGCCCTCCTTCGCCCGCCCCCCGTCCTCCATTGCGGCCCCCCGCCGTCCCCCTTCTCCCAATCTCTTTCCCTCTCAAAAACCGCCGTCCCCTCTCCCCCAATCAACTCAAGTAAGGAATTTCAAACCCTAAAGTTTATTCTAGTATGAATTTGAGAATATGAGAATAGGTTAATTAATGATCGGTTCTTGATTAGGGTTAGGTTAGGGTTTTGATCGGTTCTTGATTTATCGTACTAACCGGAATTGATTCTAGTCATGCTTTTGTTGTTTGTAGTTTTTTAGGGGTTAGTATGGTTTTTAGATGAAGTTGTTTTTAGATGAAGTTGTTTGAGTGTATAATGGAGAGTTTGTTTGGTTTCTTTGATATTGTTGTATGGATTTTGTTGCTGGTAGATGAGAATTAATAGAGTTGCGATCAAACATTTTGTTAGAATTTCAACATGGGTTTAATGGGAATTGGTTATTTATTTGAGATAAAATGTTATAATGTATGTAATGTATCTATATAATAAAACACAAAGAAAGCTATCAAGTGGCTCATATTCAATCTCCCCCAAAATCAATGGCCCAGATCTAGCCTCACAAAACATATTTTCCCGCCCAAAATTTCAAATCCCAAAATTTCAAACCCAAAACCAATCACTCTCTCTCTCCACTCAGAATCACTCCCCCCCTCTCTCTCTTATGGCTTCTCTCTCTCTCTTCTCCCGATCCCCATCTTCTCCTCCCTCGACCCCGTCTATGGCGACGGCTCCCCTCTCGAGGAGGCGGAGCTCCGAATCAGGACCATCAAGAACAAGTTTGCCGAGCTATTCGGCGGCGATCAGCCCGAAATCTTCGCCCGATCTCCAGGTTCTCTCATCGAACATGTGACACTCTGTTTGGTTCCGTTGATTTGATCGAATTTTGATGTGGTTGTTAGGGTTATGTTAGATTTTGAGGGGATCTGGGGTTTATGAGAAAAGGGGAAGTGAGTTTTGGATCTGGGGTTGTTAGGGTTATGTGACACTCTCTTTACTGCAATATTGTTAGGTGCCAATTGAGGTAATTTGTAGAGATAAAGAATTTCAAACGAGTGATTATATTGGAAGGTGGATTTCTCAAATCTGCATTGCTTTTATATTTTGTTATTTTGAACATTGTCATTATAAATTAATAGCCGTTAGTTTCTGAACAGATGACATGGAGATTGCCCCAGAATTTTTTGATTATTTTGAGGCTGCAGCTACTTTACTCGACAATGATAAGTATGGTTGTCATCAATTTACCTTATTATGCATATATATGTTTTGTACAACTTTTGACCTTATTTATAACTTCCAAATTGGAGTTGAATATTAGTTATGTTTCTCTTTTCATCCTGTTGGTACTTGATTGATTCTCACCAAATGTGTAACTACTGAAGGACAATAATGGCTGTTTCTTCCTGGAATGATAATGGACAAGTGCAGTTTGTGCATGACCCCAGTAAGATTCTTTGCACGATCTCTTTATGTACAGTCAATTATATATATTTGAGTTACTATATTTGAGTTATATATTTGAGTTACTATTATCAGCTATTATATTAACTTAGTTTCCTCCTTGACACGATTAAACTTATTGGGATGATTGGGTAAGATTGAAGGAGGTGCACAAAGAACGTCAATTTATTCGTCCAGAAATTTGCAGGACATACAATTTTGGTGACTTTTTTTTTTCGTACTTGAAGTGATCTTTACCATTGTAAAACTAAATCCATAAACTGCATGCATTTCAAGATTGATTAATATCTAAGATGGCAATAATATGAGAACATGAATAATAACCAAGAATTAATGAATGTTGAAGGAATTTATACACATGCATGTATACCATCATGTAAAACAACAAATATTTGCATATCCATATTGCAAATAACAGATTACCCATTTATAGATGTTCCAAACCCACTTTTTCTGTGTCTAATTAATGAAGAATAGGTCTCCTGCAATCACAAAATGACAGACTACTATAATAAGTTATGTATACAGAATTCCCTCAAAAGAAAGTTATGTATACAGAATATAAATCTCATTATCACTATGAAATTAAATATAAGTGCAGATTAAGGAATAATAGGAATTAAATATATCCTTCAGCTGGATATATTGTTTATATTATAAGTATGGTTGTCATCAATTTACCTTATTATGCATATATATGTTTTGTACAACTTTTGACCTTATTTATAACTTCCAAATTGGAGTTGATTATTAGTTATGTTTCTCTTTTCATCCTGTTGGTACTTGATTGATTCTCACCAAATGTGTAACTACTGAAGGACAATAATGGCTGTTTCTTCCTGGAATGATAATGGACAAGTGCAGTTTGTGCATGACCCCAGTTGTTAATTTGGGAGATGTTCATCTTCGTCCTTTCTTGCTAAGTTTTTTACCAGATGATTTGATGAAATTTAACTTGGTTCATGTCAAGATCCAATGCTTATTTCTACTTTAAAAGGAGCCTTTACATTAACTATTTTATTATGGATCGTGGATACCCAGTCGATTCAGGATACCCAGTCGATTGAGTACACTATTTCATAGGGATACCCAGTCGATTCAGGATAAATTGGTAGTGCTTGCTACAAATGTAACTAAATTGGTAGTGCTTGCTACAAATGTAACTCTTTATATCTTTTTCATTTCAAGTTTCAATTAACTTACTTATCGATAAGATCTTTAATTCTCCTTATTATTTACATGTGGGGCTACTATCAATAAAGATTTGTATTATTCATAAAAGTTGTTACATTTAAAAGATTTGGTTAGATTCATTTCATGAATTCACAAAGCCATCTATCTCTTTTGTTTCAGATGAAGAGTCTTGCTTGCAGAGAGCAAAGCATCATATCTCGCTATCCTCACCTTTAAGGTATTTGATATTCACCCAAAAATGGAGACATAGCATGTATACTTTACTTTGTCATTATACAAGTTATTGATGCCATTTATGTCCATTTTTGCTTGCTTTCACTACTTCAGTTTGTTTGAATAGATTTTGCAATAAAGCTATGAGAATGACAATTCAATGTAAATAAATAATCTTCAAAAAGAAAACAAAATTAACAATCAAATAGATTGGAGATCTAAAATGCTGAAGTAATAAATGAAGTAAAAATGTGTTCATCTATGTCATTTTATATGATTTGATTAGTGGTAGACTTTTTATACCGTTTGTAGCTTCTTTGGCTAAAACTTGCGTACGCTGACTCTAGAATTGATACTGTACTGTTTATGGTTTTTATTTTATTTTGGGTTCTGTTAGTTGGTTGATTGTTTATGTGGGTTTTGGTTGTTGAATTGTAGACGACTACTCTGAGGTTGTATCTGACATGCATTTGGAACACGTTGGAGGCTGCAATGTGCTTGCAGGTAATCTATGATGCATATTATTATTATGGGATTTATGGATATTAAGGTAGTGATTTTCCCACAATTATTATTTTATCTCATTTAAGATTTATCTTTTGCTAGAAGCCTTATTTTAGTTCAAAATTATATTAACATGCTTTTTATTTAATTGGAAAATATCACTTTGGTTGAGGTGTTGAAAGAGTGATAATCCTTCAACATAGATTTCTCTCATAACAGTGACACGGGAATAAATTAAATGACAGATTTGCATTAAATGACAGAACAAGTAGTGTGGCAACTGAAGATGACTGATATTGAATGACATAGTTACACCTTAATTGATTGATGTACTTTTTTAAATCATCTCTCTGCTGTGAAGAGTTGTTAAATGATAAATATCTTCAAGAAAGCAATGATCAAAATCGCGAAGAGCAGTTGCGAAATGGGCCATGGATTACTTTAAAACATATCAAAATGTGATAGTAATATTGGCATTAGTGTATATATACTACAGGTCTTCCACAATCAAGTTTTGTGACAGTTTTAGGGTTGAAAACTTTTCTATTATTGAGAACAGTTTGCAGTGATTGAGTACTTGGGATATTTTCTGTAATGCAGCTACTACATGCACAGTTGCCCCTGTAAATAAAAAGATTACACGATAAGAGATTCATCTATTTGGAATGGTTGAGATTACATAGTTGAATGTCTACAAATGACAACCTCAATTCTCCCATTATAACATTAGATATTAGAGATTAGAGATCTGTATCCGAATCCGCTTTTCACATTCGAATTTTTTTAGATTTGAATATCTGAATCCGTATTTGCCTGGATACGAATTTTTCATATCTGTATTCACACAAAAATCGGATTCGGATATGGATCATATATATCCTAATCCGAGAGCTTCCCTAATATGCATTTTTCTGAATGCAAAATGCTGAAGTATGTATATGAACTTAATAAGGACATTGTTATTCATTGTTTAACTTCATTTTGTCACAGTAAATAACATTCATCATAGCACATCAAATAAATAAATGAACTCAAATCAACAATTAAAGTAACTATGGCTGGATGATCAATAAAGGATACACACAGAAGTGTTCTATTCATGGACGGGTTTAGGAGCATCATAAAAATAATTTACTGCACTGAAAGAAAAATTTTAAAAAATTATCACACAAATCTGCCACCAGTAAAATTGCAGCCCATCCCTGGTTTGCTTTCATAACTCAGCTTCAGTTTGTTGAGGAATCGATATAGACAATACCATCAGTCGAACAAGAATCTCATGATCCTCAATAAATACCCACTTTCAACCCCAAATAATAATATTTGCATTTACGACCATGAAGAGCATGCAAAAATGGACCCCAAAAAATGGTCCACAAATGCACAAAATTGCGCCCATATCCCATTTCTTTGGTTCCGTCTTCATCTTCTGACTTAAATGGCCTTTCTCCATCTATCAGTACCTACTTACCTTTGAGTTTACAGCAAGCATATAAAAAAGAACCCCACAAAACCAAGCCCCCGCCCTATAATATTTTGCTGAAGAAGAAAAAGAAAAAAAAATTAAACGTTATTATCAATGAGAGAAAATACAAGAACATAAATTGGTAGGTATGATAAGAAGATTCGACTAACCAAATCAAAAGGAAGCCCTCGAAACAACAACCAACCGAGTCCTACTATGACAAAATCCTGTCACAAACAAAAGTGCAAGGAGTGTTCTCATTTTCAAGGAAGAAAAAAATGCATGCGTAAAGGAAGGTAGGTAATTATGGGCTGGTGCTAATGAGATAAACAAACCTTTAGATTTCCGCAGATTTGAGGGTAGTGTTTAAAAATATTGTGTAGTTTAAGAAAAATGCCATTATACATGAAAGGAGCATCACCAGCTGCATGAAGAGGAATAAGACACATATAAGTTAGACTGAGGTAAAGTAGTGGTTCAACAAGTGGCAGGTTTTAAAATATCATTATAATTAAGCACATTTAAAAGGTTTTGAATAAGTACATTTTTTTTGCGTAAAGTATCTAACCGAAACTTATAATTAAGCACTTCAAATTAGTTCAAATGTATATTATGCAACTAGAACCTGATTGAGTTGTTCTTCATGTAGCAAAAAACACTGCATTTCTTTTTTTTTTTTTTGGAGAAAAAGAAAAGATAAAGAAAGTCAGTGTTATCTTTTCATAACTGATCAATTAAATAAGAAATCTCTGTTGCATTTACATAAAATTCAAACCACATCAAACCAATCAAAAGTACGTAACTTCAAGACAAACACAGATCTTTCCACTCACAAGATACCAATATCTTTAGTTCAAACATCTTACCTCTCAATATTGAAAAAAAGGAAAGTGAACAAAAAGAAATAAATGAAGATACCCTTAATAGAGCTGACTGAATGTGTTTTTTTACCTTTTTTCAAAGAGGTTCCAAAAAGTTGACTCATTTTGTATTATTTCATGCAAAGATTTTTGTTTGCTGTTTGTTGTTAGTTAGTTTTAAAACTCTCATTGTTTTGATTGATTATTGTAAACTCTTACTATTTGTTTCGAAACTCTTACTGTTTTTTTAGGTATACTGTTTGGTCCCATTTTTGAAGACTTGAAGCATTGTATTTTTCTACAACACTGTAATTTTTTTTGGTCATTCGGTTGGTTGATGTATATTTTGGTGAAGGTTGTAATAGTTGTAATATTTAGCAATTTGGGAGATTATGTAAGTATCTGTATATAATGATGATATAATATAGTTATGTTAATACCCGTACCCGTAATTTTGTGGAGTATTGGGTTCTGTGTTTGGTTTTTGAAAGGTTTTTCGAAGGTTTTTCAAAAAATCCATTATGTTTTCAAACAAATTTTGGGTTTTTATTTTGTATCTTGCATTATATTATGATTTTTTCCCCCAGAGCCTTATATATATGATGCATGTGTGATGTTGCTCGGTTTCGCCTGGGGAGGATTGATATTTATTGCATGTGATGTCATATATTTAATTGTTAGCAGAATTCCGTAAGGAATTTCTGTAAAAGGGCTAATATTTTAGAGGAGGTTCTGTCAAAATTTTTACTAAATTTTCTAAAATCTATTATGTTTCCAAACGATATCTTGGTTTTTATTTTGTATCTTAGTCATATGAAGATTTTTTCTTCCCAGAGCCCTATATATATAATGTCTGTGTGATGTTGCTTGGATTGGCTTGGGGAGGATTTATATTTCTTGACTGTGATGATAAATTTTTAATTGCTAGCAGAATTCCGTAAGGAATTGCTGTAAAATGGCTAATATTTTAAGAGAGGTTCTGTCGAAATTTTCAGAAAATTTCCTAAAATCTATTATGATTCCAAACTATATCTTGGTCATTTGGATAGTGACATGTAAAATGGCTAATATTTTTTTTACAAATGAAGTGTCAAACAGAGACAGAGCATAAAGTGTCAAAGTTTGTAAGCTCAAAACTAACACAAACAGATCATGAAGTATCAAATTTTGTAAGCTCAGAACAAACACAAACAGAGCATGTAGTGTCAAATTTTGTTAGCTCAGAACAAACAGAAACAGAGCATGAAGTGTGTAATTTTGTAAGCTCATAAATAACACAAACAAAGCTTGATGTATCAAATTTTGTAAGCTCATAACAAACACAAACAGAGCATGTAGTATCAAATTTGGTAAACCCAGAACAAACAGAAACACATCATGAAGTATCAAATTTTGTTAACTCAGAACAAACAGAAAAATAACAGCAGAAACTGAACATGAAGTATCAAATTGTGTACGCTCAAGACAAACAGAAGCTGAACATGAAGTTTCAAATTTTGTAAGCTCAGAACAACAGACACTGAACATGTGGTTTAAAAAAAACCAGTAGGCTCATAACACACTATTCATAACTAGGGCTGCATTGGGGTGCCGCGCCAACTAGGATATGATAGATATATAATCAAGAATAAATACAACAAGCTTGAAATAATTATTCAGATCATATAGTGTTTTGCATCACTGTCTACACCAACACACCAAAGGAGAGAATCAACCACCAAAAGTCTTAAATGAGAATCAACAATATAATATCAAAGGAGGCATGTATATAGTAGATGATTGTATTAGAAAGGTGGTTGTATCAGTTTTTTTTCCTGTCATGGTGCATATTTTTAATTAATGTTCTCACATTTCTTTAAAAAAATATAGCTTTTTGAAGAATTGGATAAGTCAATATTTAGATATTTAAGGCAATAAAGATAAATTCCTAAAAAACTGAAACAATTTAACGAATAATTGTTAAAGATGTATAAAGAGGTATAGTGAATGATTTTTGATCATCCAACCAAAGATGTATAATGCATAAATTTATATGCAGTTCATCCAACCAAATAACTCCAAATAAATTTATATGCAGTTCTGAATACGTGCCGTAGGCACGTGCCACGGCCATACCTAGTACATATACAATTCTGAATAAATGTGATACTCGTCTTTATTATTTGTGGTAATATGCGATTTCTTTTATCCTATTGTTTGTATAAATTTTTTGTTTTGGTAAATGAAATTGGAGGTTTAATGAAAGCTTCTCCACTCATCAATGTATTGGTTTGTTGATGATATCATTTAGTTGTTCTTTTGATGCTAAAGTATTAGTATGTAATTATTGTAGTTGTGTTAATTATAGCCATTTCTTGGAGGTTAGTTATGGGTTATTGGATAGTACTGATTAATAATGGTTTTATATTGTAAAGTATCTTAACAGCGATTTCATATTTGCACAGAATGAACTGAAGAGTGATTTTGTTTTTAGTCTCACGGGAGATGCAATTCTTAACTATTGTCCAGTGAAGGGATTAAAATAGGCTTTGTTGATGAAGGATGTGATGATGAAGAAGGTAGTTGATGACAATGAGGTGGTTTGGAGGATTTGGTCAATTTCATATACAGTTAAATCATTTTGGTAACTGTAAGTTCATGCTACTTTGCTACTTTTTTTGCTATCGGGTCACACTACTGACTACTTTGCTACTTTTTTTAAACTAGTGATGATGAGATGGGTTATGATTCTGAAGTTGCACACTACGAGTCATTGATTTAATGATTCATTGAATAAATGATTCATAGGAGTAACTAGTGATTTGTTTGAATCCTATCTGAGCTTTTTAATTTATGAACACTTTCGAGTGAATGAGTGATGATGAGATGGATTATGCTTCTGAAGTTGCACACTATGTTTCATGATTCATTGAATAAATGAATTATAGGAGTAACTAGTGATGATTGAATCCTATCTGAGCTTTTTCATTTATGATTGTAGTTGAATTTGTAGTTGAATTTGTTTTGGAGCCACAGACATCAATGGTAGTTGGGATGAAGAAGTAATAGAGAAACATAAATGCTTACATAGTGGAATGAAAATTTGTTTTGAACCCATTTTGGTTAAAAAATCATGCCAAAGATGCCAATCAGATGCATGAAATCAGCTTCTTTAACAGTATCTGAAAATGAAAATTTCCATTATCTGAGCATATATGTTTCTTTAACAGTGACTGTGAACAATTGTTCTTAATTGGGCTGTGATTAGAAAGAGACGAGTTGGAGCGGAGATCTGGAAACCCATATAGAGACATCTTGTTCATAATAATTTATTATTATTGTTGTTCTTGTCGCTCTTGCTGTTGTTGCTAATGTCTCTATGTGTTCGTGTGCTGAAGGAAAGAAGGGATGAGAGAGAGATGAGGAAAATGCCGCTATGTTAGCCTGGTGTATCCTCATTCTCTACCATTCCTCTTCTGGCTTCTATATTTGGTTTCCTTCCACGATGACAATTCCTTAAAACTACACTTGATATGAGCCCTATTCGTATTTTTCTTCAATGAAGAATTGATTTTGGAGCCACAAACATCAATGAAGAATTAATAGAGAAACATAAATGATTATATGCTAGAAATTTTCATTTTCTTTTACTGTTAAAGAAGCTTATTTCATGCATCTGATTGTCTTCTTGGCACATTTTTTTGACCAAAATGGGTTAACTGAATTAGTAGAGCAACATATATGCTCAGATAATAGATATTTTCATTTTCAGATACTGTTAGAGAACCTAATTGCCATCTTTGGCATGATTTTTTAACAAAAAATGGGTTCACTTCAAAACTAAGTATGCTGCTAGCATCCTCATCTTCTTTTACTGCTAATGAAGCTTATTTCATGCATCTGATTGTCATCTTGGCATGTTTTTTTGACCAAAATGGGTTCACTGTGAACTCAGGATGCTATAACTGTATGCCAAAATCCTCCGGATATGTACAACAATTGGGTTTTAGATTTAGTTGGGCTAAACAATTAGTAGAGCAACATATATGCTCAGATAATGGATATTTTCTTTTCAGATACTGTTAGAGAACCTGATTGCCATCTTTGGCATGATTTTTTAACAAAAAATGGGTTCACTTCCAAACTAAGTATGCTGCTAGCATCCTTATCTTCTTTTACTGTTAATGAAGCTTATTTCATGCATTTGATTGTCATCTTGGCATGTTTTTTTGACCAAAATGGGTTCACTGTGAACTCAGGATGCTATAGCTGTATGCCAAAATCCTCCGGATATGTACAACAATTAGGTTTTAGATTTAGTTGGGCTAAACAATTAGTAGAGCAACATATATGCTCAGATAATGGATATTTTCATTTTCAGATACTGTTAGAGAACCTGATTGCCATCTTTGGCATGATTTTTTAACAAAAAATGGGTTCACTTCCAAACTAAGTATGCTGCTAGCATCCTCATCTTCTTTTACTGTTAATGAAGCTTATTTCATGCATCTGATTGTCATCTTGGCATGTTTTTTGACCAAAATGGGTTCACTGTGAACTCAGGATGCTATAGCTGTATGCCAAAATCCTCCGGATATGTACAACAATTGGGTTTTAGATTTAGTTGGGCTAAATAATTAGTAGAGCAACATATATGCTCAGATAATGGATATTTTCATTTTCAGATACTGTTAGAGAACCTGATTGCCATCTTTTGCATGATTTTTTAACAAAAAATGGGTTCACTTCCAAACTAACTATGCTGCTAGCATCCTCATCTTCTTTTACTGTTAATGAAGCTTATTTCATGCATCTGATTGTCATCTTGGCATGTTTTTTTTGACCAAAATGGGTTCACTGTGAACTCAGGATGCTATAGCTGTATGCCAAAATCCTCCGAATATGTACAACAATTGGGTTTTAGATTTAGTTGGGCTAAACAATTAGTAGAGCAACATATATGCTCAGATAATGGATATTTTCATTTTCAGATACTGTTAGAGAACCTGATTGCCATCTTTGGCATGATTTTTTAACGAAAAATGGGTTCACTTCCAAACTAAGTATGCTGCTAGCATCCTCATCTTCTTTTACTGTTAATGAAGCTTATTTCATGCATCTGATTGTCATCTTGGCATGTTTTTTTGACCAAAATGGGTTCACTGTGAACTCAGGATGCTATAGCTGTATGCCAAAATCCTCCGGATATGTACAACAATTTGGTTTTAGATTTAGTTGGGCTAAACAATTAGTAGAGCAACATATATGCTCAGATAATGGAAATTTTCTTTTTCAGATACTGTTAGAGAGTGCTGAATTTTCTTATAATCAAAACCCATTTTTCGGAACCCATTTTTGAAAATGAAAATTCAGCACTCTCTAACAGTATCTGAAATTGAAAATTTCCATTATCTGAGCATATATGTTGCTCTACTAATTGTTTAGCCCAACTAAATCTAAAACCCAATTGTTGTACATATCCGGAGGATTTTGGCATGGTTCCGAAAATGGGTTTTGATTATAAGAGTGCTGAATTTTTTTTTTTTTGAAATTTTTTTTAAAAAAAAATTTAGCTACACCGGCGTTTTTTACAAGCGCCGGTGTATCTTTCAGCAAGAATTTGGCTGTCTATACCGGCATTTTAACAACGCCGGAGTAGGCGATGGCCGGAAATGGCACCCACACATTCCCCGGCGTTTTTACGGCCTGCCGGTGTAGTTTTAACCATTACCAGCGGCCGTAGAAAATGCCGGTGAATGTCCCTAAGCAGCAGCGACGCACGATTTAGCGACACTTGCACCGGCGATTTATAAAATGCCGGTGGTATCTACAGCGGCGTTTATAGACGCCGGTAAATGTGCAAAAAAATGCCGGTAAAGACCTTTTCTTTTGTAGTGTGCATGAAGGAAGAAGAAGAGTTGGGAGTTTGTGGTAGTAATGGTGGTGGGTGTTTAATTTTGATAATGGGCATTTATATTTTTGGTAATGGGTGTCTCTTCATTCACCCATTTAACCCTATAAATACCACCTCCTTTTCTTCATAATCTTGCACCAAAGTTCAAAAGAAATAGAAGATAAGAAAGAGAGGAAAAGAAAGAGATAGTTGTTTGAGTTTTTGCTTGGAGGAAGGAGAACCTGCTAGGAGGAGAAGGGAGTCTCATTCTTAGAGCTAGGAGCAACTTCTAGGTGTTTTCTTCTACATTAGAATCTTAATTGAGGTGGGTGTTCTTTCTTGCTTTCTAAAGTAAAATTGATTGCTTGTGTAGGAAAATTGATATTTGAAATTGTTTATACATATGAGTAGTGGTTAATTTGTGATGATGATATTTAATTGAAATGCATGCTAATTAAGAGATTATCATGTACATAAGTTGAAATGATGTTGTTTGGGTGCATGGTAATATATTATGATTGTATTGAATGAATTGGATATAAGTTTATACTCAAAGTTGCTAATTCATGCCAAGAAAAGTTACTATTTTGAGTGTTGTTTGCCCATCAGAAAATTTATATTTAATAAAATAGTCAGAATCTAGAGCTAAAACTTTTTTGAGAGCATCTTGTATGTGTTAGGAACATCTGTTTAAAATTTCATAAGATTTGGAGGCCTTACTATTTTAATAAAATCTAAACTCAGAACTGGTTAGTAGTTAACTAGTTGCTGGAAATTTGTACACATTTCAGTTTTTAATTAATTCAGCATTGTAAATGAAATAATTTGAGAAAAGTCAGAACTAAGAAGTTGTAGAGACTCGTTAATCTTTCTGAAAAGTCTAAGAAATCAAATTTTCACAAAGAATTGAATTTTATATGAATACTAGGATTGCCCGTTGACACGTGCCTACGGCACGTCTTGGAAATGGTGCACCTTGTTTGATCATATAAAATAGTTTTGGAGGTCCAGCAAATTAATTGAAGTAGCAAACATATTATATGAGAAACTTTTGGGGGTCCAGAAAAAAACATATTATATGAATTTTTTTGAATTATTTTTAAAGTTTTTAAATTACTAATTTTTTTAGTTTGTAATTTTTTTAATTTTTTAAAAAAATTAATATTTTTATTTTCTTAATTTATTGAATAGAAGAGGGGGGAGGGGGGAGGGAGAGAGAGAGAAAAATAATTAGATAAATATAGGAGTTGTTTTGGGTGGGGGATTTGAATTTGAGTTTTGGAGGGAAACTTTTGGAGGGAAAATATGTTTTGTGAGGTTAGATCTAGACCTTTCATTTTTGGGGAGATTGAAGGAGAGCCACTTGATAGCTTTCTTTGTGTTTTATTATGTAGATTACAAGACTGTACAGTGGCAGTATTTTAGTATTTCGACCCTACTGTATATTTTGAAGAATTCAGGGTTATAGATACAGTATTTTGATGAAACTTTTTTGATGTAAGCGGATAGAGTCAACCGACTCCAGCCCGATCAAAAAATATATAGATTAAGCGATAAAAACTGTACAAGACGATAATAAAAGGTTTTACAAGAAGTAAAACAATAAGCCAGCCGACAAACAACGCTGACGACAAACCAATACAGGAGACGAGCGCAAACTAAAACCACTGTACAGCAGCAAAAGAAAAATAAAAAAGCAAAAGAGGCGGGCTGGTCGGGGAACGAAAACGCGATAAACCACCATATGCGCAAGCAGCCATCAGAGCGGGATGCAGAGGAGCTTGCGCACAGTCAGTCGAGGATCGTAATCCGAGATCGAGAGAGCTGAATGGGCCATGATCCACCAAGCGACGGAAAGTGATACACCTGAAACCACCTGGCACCACAGGAACAGTGAAGAGATACCGCAGTCAAAAAATAAGGGCCAAAAACAAACGAGCAAGGGTCCAGGGCCAAAGACCCGAGCCAGCAACAAAAACATAAAAAGGCCCCAAGACTAAAGAGCCAATTGAAGCTCAGAGGAGAAGAACCAAAGTTCCTTACCCAGGACAACGGCTACAAGCAAGCACCCAAATAAACAGCCAATTGCCCAAAGAATGCAAAAGCATGACATAAAAAGCTAAAGCTCAGATCAATATGAGGCACCTTCCACCCAAAGGGGAGCGATCAGAATCAAAACACAGAAAAGAAACCACAACCACAACAAACTAAGTTAAGATAACAGCACAATAATATGCACAAAGGAGGGGAGGGATCCCTCCTCGAACAATAGTCATACGCAAGCAATACAACGAGACCCCAGGGTAGGCGATAGCCAGGTAGTAACACAAGTCAAGGAGATAGAACGCTATACAATACCAACGCGCGCTCACCCACCTAACCTGTTACCACAGTCCACAAAAATAAGGAAAGAAAAAATACAAAGAGAAACCACAGTAGCAAAAACAAAAGTACTGCACAGCAGCCAAAACACTATCAGCAAAGAGGATCCCCGACCAAAACCCAGGCGTCGACAAAATAGAATGCGCTAGCGACGCAAGAGAAACTAACGCCGGGAACAAAAAATCTTCAGAGTAACCTCAGAGGAAGACCAAAACTACCAAGCAGTTAATCCTGCAATAGAAACAGAAAAAAGAAAAGGAACCAGTGAAAAGATGAACAATAAAATCCACTCAGACTGCAAAGCAGAGTAAAAGAAAAACAGGGAATAATAGCAGAGTAAAAAATCAACACAGAAACAAGTAGTCGAACAATTCATAATGCATTTAGACTGGAGAGAACAGTAAGGGATTCATTTAAACGGTGATAGAAAAAAGACTGTCGCTGATCAACTTTAATCTGCGAAGTCCAAAATTTAAAAAGAAATAAAAGTTCTTCTATAAGAGAAGGGATAGAGGAAGCTTTGTGCGAGAACAATCTGCGGTTCCTTTCCATCCAGACTATCCAAATAATAATATGAACAGAAAGGTTCCAACCCTTACTGTATATAGGGGGCACAGAGGGGGATTTCCAGCAGGAGAGAAGGTTAGTAGGTAAAGCTGGATTAACCCAAGCAAGAGCCACTACTTTCCAAAGAGGAATAATGACAGAGCAACCAACGAAAAGATGATTAACGTCTTCCGAGGCAACCGAACAAAAGGGACAGAGCTGACCCCACGCTAAGTTCCTGTTATTAAGCACCTGGACAGTGAGAAGCTTGTTGTTGAGGGCCAACCAAGAATTAATTCTAACCTTGAGAGGGACACAGGATTTCCAGATGAAATCAGCCGAAGGGGAAACGATGCCTCGGAAATTGAGGAACTTATAGAAAGATTTAACAGTGAATGAGCCAGAGGCACTCCATCGCCAAGCAATGTCCTCCGAGAGTTTCCACTCGAAGAGATTGAGAGATGCAATCAGGTGTTGCAGATCAGCTATCAGAGGGGGAGGTAATTGGATAGTACAAGGGATATTCCAAATCCTAGAGGACTCAGTCCAAACGAAAGAATCCTCGACTGAGGCATTCGGATTGGCAGCAAGACTGAATAGAGAGGGGTAAGCTGTGGCGAGGGAGGTGTTGCCTAACCAAAGATCGGTCCAGAGTTTGGTTCTGGACCTATCAGCACAAAGCATGAAAATGCTGGATTGGAACGCAGGAGAAACCTTCCAGACTCCTTTCCACAACGGAGAAGCAAAACGATGGATAGGGGAGTTGAATTGCCACCACGGAGTGGAAGAAAAATAAAACTCCTTGATGCAATGAACCCAAGATAAATGAGGAGATTTATGGAATCTCCATAGCCATTTACCTAAGAGGGCGTGATTATGGTCACGAAGATTCAAAACTCCCAGTCCACCGTTTGCTTTCGAGGAACAGATGATGTCCCAACTGCACAGATGCGAGCCCTGCTTATAAAGGGCTGCACCAGTCCAAAAGAAAATGCTATGAATTTGGTCAATCCTTTTGAGGACCCAGGATGGGAAGTAATAGAAAGACATCATATATAGAGGAATAGCAGAGAGAACCGAGTTAAGAAGAATTAATCTTCCTCCTCGGGAAAGCAATTTACCAGTCCATACATTCAGCCTAGATTCAATTTTATCAATGATAGGGAACCAGTCCGATCTGTGGAGCTTACCCCATCTCAGGGGAATACCCAGCTAAGAGATGGGGAAGGAAGCGATACGGCAGTTGAAAAATTGAGAGACTTCGTTATGGCAATTATCATCCCCACCGAGCCAATAAACAGATGATTTGTTGAAGTTGATGGCAAGACCAGAAGCCTGTTCAAAGCAGTAAAGCAAAAGTTTCAGGTTGCGCAATGAAGTGCGCTCAGGTTTGGTGAAAATAATGGTATCGTCTGCATATTGCAAGTTGAGGATACCATCAAAATTACGAGAACGGCCAATGCCCTCAATGACATGAGCTTCGCGAGCGTTGCGTAGCAACTTGCTGAAAACGTCCGCCACCAGAGAAAAAAAGAGGGAGGAAAGCTGATCTCCTTGGCGGAGACCATGCTTGATTTTGAATTTATGGCCTTCAGAACCGTTGATAAGGATAGAAGAAGTACCAGCGTTCAAACTGGATTTAATCCATCCCATCCATTTCGGACCAAAGCCCCGATGCATCATGATATCAAGGAGAAAGTCCCAATTAACATTATCGTAAGCTTTTTGAAAATCAAGCTTAAAAAGGATACTTTCTAATTTGTGATGGTGGCTAAGCGTAATAATCTCTTGAGCAGCAGCGACGCTATCAAGGATAAACCGGTCCTTGATAAAACCTGACTGGGCTGGGTCTATCAGTGGTGGGATAATATAACTGAGCCTAGCTGCAAGAACTTTCATAATAATTTTGAACGATGTGTTAATAAGGCTAATGGGCCTAAAATCCGCAACTGCATTGGCACCCGGCACCTTAGGGATCAGAACGATGTGGGCATAGTTGATGCGATCAAAAGAAAGGGAACCTTGATGCAGGTCTTGGAAAAGATCGAACAGGTCAGCCTTAATCCAAGACCAGAATTTTTGGAAAAAGAAAGCCGGGAAACCATCCGAACCTGGCGCTGAATCGCTTTTTAAAGCAAACACAGCCGCCTTAATCTCGTCCATAGAGAAGGGAGCCTCTAGCGAGGATAAATCAATGGTTGGGGGACCATAGAGTTGCTGCCAGTCAAGGGAAATCAATCGTGGTTTGGTAGAGCCGATAAGGTTTTTGTAGAAAGCTAGAAATGCATGATGAATATCAGGGTCAGAGCGCAATTCTGCACCCTGATCATGAATCACCGAAATATGGTTGCAACGCCTGCGATGCGAAGCAAAATGATGAAAGAAAGCAGTGTTACCATCGCACTCTTTCAATCAATTAACTCTGGCCCTTTGAGCCCATTTAGAGTGATCTTGAAGGAGGATATCGGCATAATCACGCTTACAGGCAAGATGCTCGTTAAGAGCATGGATTGAAAGAGGAGCTTGCTCCTCCATCAAATCAAAAGCCTGGATGGATCCAAGCAGAACTTCTTTGAGGAAGTTGGTGTTGGATTGCCGCTCGCGGCGCCAAATCTTATAGCCATATTTGATGGCGTGGAGCGTAAGAAGAAGATTGCCCAACCCGCGAGAACCATTAATGGAGGCGAGGCATTCCTCGACCAGCTTAACAAATAACTGATCTTGAAGCCAGAACTTTTCAAAGCGGAATTGGTGGTGGTGGGGAAAGTGATAGTTAGAGAAAAGAGCGATGGGCACGTGATCCGAAGAAGGATTGGGGAGGGCTTTCGCATAGGAGTTGTGAAATTTGGAGAACCAAGAGTGAGCAACTAGAAAACGATCTAGTTTGGCGAAAGAAGGGATAATACGCTG
Organism: Hemerocallis citrina; assembly: GCA_017893485.1. NCBI lineage: Eukaryota > Viridiplantae > Streptophyta > Magnoliopsida > Asparagales > Asphodelaceae > Hemerocallis > Hemerocallis citrina. Next base: position 144,551,785 of record CM030360.1, read on the forward strand.
GTTCGACCAGGTAAAAACTCTGCCATTAATAGGGATGTCGGATAATTGAAGATCTCGAATGCAATCGTTGAAGATGCACGATTGGGAATCAGAGGTAACCGAGTTCGACCTTTTCGAGGCGAAACGAGTAACGTTGAAATCCCCACAGAAAAAGCCAAGACCCTGAACGAAATGGTGAAGGGATCGGAATTCGTTCCAGAAAAGGGGACGTCGATCAGAAGTCGACGGACCGTAAACAAAAATCATTGTTAAGACACAATCGAGAATCTGCCAGTGCAGCTGAACAATCAGGAAGAAATTAAGGCGGTGGATAGCGATTAAAGAGAAAGCCGAGTCCCTGAAACCAAAAAGAATCCCACCTCTAGAGCCTATCGCGTCTAGGGAGATCCAATTCGTGATGGAAGAACCTCCAAGCGAGCGGAAGAGGCGGGGGGATGGAGACTCAATCTTAGATTCTTGAATAGAGATGATGTCACATTGAGAGGAAGCAATAAGATCGAATATGGCCCTTTGTTTAGCGGGTCAGTTGAGACCCCTTATATTCCAGGAGATACTAATCATGATTGAGACGGTGCTCCTGGACTCGGGAACGTTCTAGCTTTCTAAGACTTGAGATGGGGGTAGAAGAATTGGAAGAGAGAGAGAAACCTAGGGATTGGGTGAGCGAAAACATCTCTGAGTCCGATAAGTCATCAAATTGATGATGATAAAGGGAGCCCAAAAGTGGTGACGAGGAGCTTGGGACGGGAATAGTAACAGCTGTCGAGGACGCCGATCGTTTAGCCTTAAGCCGGGCACTCGAATGGATTAAACGATAGGGGCTGCTACACAAAATGGGAGAGTGAAAATGGGTAGAGCACAAAGGCTCCGGTGAAGAGGGAGGCAGAGAGCTAGAACAATCCTCAACCGGACCAAGGTGGGGAAACTTAAGGGAAGAGCTGGGAGTGGAATAATCGGATGCAGGGATGCTAGAAACGTTGGCAACAGAGAGGTGCTCGGGAGGCAGGGCCTCTTGAGAACCAAAGCAACGGGCCAATAAATCCGAAGGGAGCTTAAGGTGAGAAAGAGAGAGAGAGGAGATAGAACAAGAGGCCTTCACCAGATAAACTGGTGAGAGACGAAAATTCGGAAATGCAATTTCCAATGTGAAAGAAAAACGACTAGCAACAAACAATAAACGGAATAAAATACAGTTATTAAGAGAAGAAGAAGAGAGATAGACCTGTTTGGAAGCCTGAGCGCTCTGTAGCTCAGCTAAATCCTCACTAAGCAGGTCATCTTTATCTAACCAATCCTTGGCTTTAGCGAGAGAAGGAGACTTCCCTGTCAGAGTGTTAGAAGAAGAGCGGGGAGCACTGGAAGACGGGAAGTGCGCAGAACGTTGAAACTGCTCCCAGTCAGAGGCGAAAGCGGGATTGACATCCCAAGCAGGCTTGCCCTCCGATTTGGGAGGAGAGGGGGACGGAGCCTGAGAAATGATAGCAGGTGAAGGCGCTAGAGCCGGCGGGGGTGTAGAGGAAGGAGGAGGAGGCTTAGAAAGAGGTTGCGAAGCACGATCGGGATTGATCCATACCAGGTTGGGCGATTTAGCTGGCGAGAACTTAGGAGGAGCCGAAGAGCCAATTGGTATACGAGGGAGAGCAAGAGACTTCTGCGCCGAAGGAAGGGGGGTCGCCTTGCCAGAGGAAGGCAAAGTCTTGGGACCAGAGGAGGAGCCTGGGTGAAACTCGGGGGTAGGAGTAATACAGAAACCCTGCTTAGCGGAAGCCGATGGAAGGGAGGTCTCGTGGTACTGTACCGAGACAGTGAAGGACGAGAGACCGTCGTACAAACAGAAAGCTTCAATATGCTCCTTCAGGGCGGGGCAGCGAAACAAGGCTTCAACTTGGATACTGCCCGAGGCCAAACGAGCGCAAGAAGAGATGCTAATGATCTCTCCTATGCATTTGGAGAAGGCAGCAACCAACCTCAGAGACACACAAAAAGGGGGAAGGCCAACCAGCGAAACCTTGGTGGGTTTGTGGTCAAGAACTTTAGAAGAAGGGGAATTGGTAACCCATTTGCGGATAGACAGGGCAATAGAACCGATAGTAAGAGACTGGTTGGCACAGAGATCATCAAGCACCTTCGAAGATGGGCATTGAATCACCGCGTCTCCGTTGGTGCACGAGTAGAGAACCCATTCCCACTCTTTAACATTGCAACAATTGCAAAGAAAAGCATTGAGGGTGTAGAAGGGGATGGAACCTTCGGAGAAAGAGATAGCTCCATAATTGCTGAAGATCTTGAGACGATCAGAAAGCTCCGTGTTAGTTAAAAACACCTGAGTGACGAGAGGTATAACAAGAGGAGGAGAGGACGCAGCCAGCTTCAAAGGAGTCGGGGCAGCAGGAGAAGACAGGCGGGATCCGGAAGCCGGAGTAGGGAGGAGGGGTGAACGAGAAGGGGCTTTCAGCTTCTTCGATTTAGAAAACGGAAGCTCAGCTAATTTCTTTTGCAATGCAGGAAAATCGAGAGCTTCTAACACTGAATCAGCTATCGGAATGCCCACTGAGAGGCCTAAGAGTTTTTGAAGAGAGAAACAACGGTGGCGCGCGTGGCCGTCTTTGAGACAAAATAAACACTTCATCCTCGCTACGCAGGCCAATTTCAAATGACCCGGTTGGAGGCATCGGAAACAGTAAGGGGAGGAGCGTTGGGAGAAATGTTGAGATGAGGAGGAAGACAAAGCGATCGAGTGGGGAAGAAGGCGGGAATACTTATAGAAAGAAGGATCTGGAAGAAGAGTACTAATCGAGAACTTGGGCTTAAAGCCAGGCAAGCCCAATCCTGAAAAGGATTTGGAAGAAAAGTCTTTTTTATTTTTATTTTTTCCCCCTTAACAACATCGACCCATGAGCTGTCCATGGGCCTGACACAAGAAGCCCACAATTGTAAAAAACACCAACAAAGGTCGAAACAATGCCACAGGGGACAATCGTCCCTAGCAAGGTTCCTCAGAAGAGTGAACCAGAGAAAAAAGAGAAGAGAAATTTAGAGCACGAGAGGAGATAGAGAGGAGGAGACGAGGAGAAAATGAGATAAAGGAAGAGGGAGAAGGAAACAAACACAGTAACAAGGGCGCTCAAAACCAAACGCACCAAGCCGAAACTGTGGAAAACCAAACCAAGTACCAACACACGGCAATCACAGCTAGAACAAACCCAACTAAAAGTAACAGAGCTCAAAATAACACCCAAACAATTAACAATAAAATCCGGGGGGAGAATACTTACAGTGGTCGGGAGATACAATTAAGAAGGAGCACCTGAACACTAAGCAAGCTGGGGGAGAAGCGCACACTTGGGAGGGGCGAGACGAACAATGGAGCACACGAGGGGACCACAGTCGACCGCGACAGCCGGAGAAAGAACAGGGGACGAAGGGCTCAGAGCGCACAGGCACACCGACGGGGGAAAACAAACAGATCTGACCACCTAGGAAGCGAATCGAAACCCAACAGCGGACGAGGAACAAGCGAGGCTAACCAGCGGGCGAGGGCGAAAGGAAGAGGAGGGGGGAGAGGGAGGGAGGGATCAATGGAGGGAAAAACGAAAAGGGTATGTAGAGGACACCAGAAGCTCCCACTTTAAAGAAGGGGGAAGGGGAGAAGGCACCACCGATACGGCGGATCTGGGGCGAGAAGATGATATTAGGAGAGGGGAGAAAAAAATTGCCAGAGAAGATGATCTCGAGTAAATTATTTTTTGAAGTTTCACCACGAAAAGGGTATGTCACAGTATGCTATTACTAGGATTCTCTTTCTCTGTGTTATGTTGTTATTCAGTGTATTTTGATGAAACTTATAACTAAGAAATTGTAGTAGACTTGTATACCTTTATTTTGAAATAAAGAATGCAAAGTTTCATGAAGTAAATAATTTTCTATGATTTTTACAAATAGCATGAAATGCAGTTTTCTGACTTTGAATTTACTGTTTTACAAATGATACTTAAATGAAGTGATTAAGAATATTTCTCACTGTTTTAAGTTATATTTTTGGGAAAATAAAGATCATATTCATGCATAGATGAGATGTGAACTCAAATATATATATATATATATATATATATATATATATATATATATATATATATATATATATATGTTTTAAGTTATATTTTTGGGAAAATAATGATTATATTCATGCATAGATGAGATGTGAACTCAAGAAATATATATATATGTATAGTTATATTTTTGGGAAAATAAAGATTATATTCATGCATAGATGAGATGTGAACTCAAGAAATATATATATATATATATATATATATATATATATATATATGATTAAAGATGTTAAGATTGATTCAAAATGGATCAAAGGAAAATGATAAGATGAATTTTTAATGATGAATTTTTTTTAGATTATGTTTGAATCTTTATTAACTTGTATTGAGAAGGTTTTGATGAATAGGAAAAGTGTATGGTGAAAATAAATAGGTTGAGATTTTACTTGTTGATGAATAAACAAGAATGAATGAAAGAATTTGAATGAATTATGAATGCATGAACATGAGTTATAAGGGTATGAGTACCCCAAGTTGTTGAACATGGAAAGATGTTGATTCTAGAGGCTTAGTGATACCTAGATACCGGCAAAAGTAATGGAAATGAATAATTGGTTTTTTGAGAAGTGGCCAATATGGGCTGTCATTTTCGGTATTTTTATGTAAGACCGGTAGGAGGGTAAACTAACTCTAGGTAGTATAATTTATTTATGTTCAAACTTAAGAATTAGGCTCTAAGTGAAGATGTAGTAAACTTGGGCAAATGTGAGTGACGGGCCTCTATATAGTCGGGCGGTGGATTCCGGGGCTATGGTTGCTTGCGATGGAGGTGAGCCTTAATTAAATCCGGGATTATGATTGATCGGGCGGTAGATTCCGGGATCATGATTAGTCGGGCGGATAGTAGGCCGTACTCCAGTGTATATACGTATACCGGGGCTAGAGGGACACTTGTGGGATGTTCGCATGACGAAGATTCTGTATAGTCAGGCGGTGGATCTCCGGGACTGGAATCCGTACTCATGAAATGTCTAAACTTTGTTTTATTACTGGGTAGTTATAATGGCGAGGGATAAAACCCTTTAATGTGGAGTACGTAGGTGCTTGCCCTCGGACCTATGTAGTATGGGATGCGTAGAATCCGAACAAGTATGTATTAGTGTCATTGTAGTATAACATCTGTATTAGGCATTAAGTCGTATCATACAATGACATATTTAGGATAATCACTCTTTACACTTTTATATGTATTCAAGTTTGTGATTGTTAAAGTAAGAGATTTCATTATAATACAACATAGAGAAGATCGTTGTTTATAATATTGCGTTGGTTGTAAGCAACTGACGTGCCCACAGATTTTTAGTGCAGGGCTTGATTGGATTGGCAAGGACTTAAAGACGGTTGATGATAAAGATTATATTCATGATTTAAGTTGCTGATATTAGATTTGTACTTCTTGTTGTATTTTATTCCGCTGTGTAACTCTGTAATAAACACTGTTGTGTAATAAAAGAAAAGTTTTAATTTCCTTGTAAAATTGTACGAAATGAAGTAAAAGATCCTGTTGTACTACAAATTACATATAAATGGAATTCGGGGTGTTACACCCTATCCCCAATTCTATAGCTCTAATGACCAAGAAAGCTTCAAAATCAATGGCCATGTCTTCGGTGATAACTGATACGCACCAAATGGTATCAGAGCCAAACGATCAAATGGCGATTATCCATGGAGGACGTAGAACCACATCAAGAAATGGTGGGGGTGAGTGCTATGGGGGTTTTAGGAGGAATCCTTGACGCCGATGATCATCTTCGACCGCAGTTTTTGGTCGATCGAATTGCAGGGGTGGAAGTTCATGTGAAAGATCTAACTTCGCAGAACGATGCAAGTCTGGCACAGTTGTAGCATTTGGCTCAACAAGTTGGTGGTTTGGTCGCTACAACTCTACAACTAATCTAAATCAGGGATCAAATGGGGAAATTCCACCGAATTTGGCATCAGGTAATCCAAATCTCAACTTGGATAGATTTACTTTGGAAGGAAAAATAAGTTCACTGCAGAGAAATGGGAATGGATTTGGTGTGGGTAGCAGTATTGATTACATGAATCCAGGAAGTGTTTGCCTTAAGCTACCAAAGCTAGATGTAAATCCTTTTTCGGGTGAAGGTGAAGTCCTCAACTGGTTGTTCCAAATTGAGAAATATTTTGAGATGTATCAAATCTTGGGAACAGATAAGGTCCGAATAGCTTATTTTTTTTTGAAAGATGATGCAATACAATGGTTTAGATGGTTTCTCCAAGCCAATGACAATGTAGTAACCTGGAAACAATTTAAGAAGAGAATTTGCAATAGGTTCGACCATGGAGCCTATGAAAATGCAGCAAGAACATTGTGCAGACTATAGCAAAGTTCTACAGTGTTGGATTATCAAGAAAAAATTGAGAAATTACTCTGCCTAGTAGAAGGGGTGGGGGAATCTTATCTCATTCAACAGTTTTTTAGTGGGCTTAAAAATGAGATGAACCATGCAGAACCTCAATCTGTTAGAGAAGCTTTTAAGGTAGAATTGAGATATGAAAAGAAATACAATGCCTTAAAAAACACATACAAATCTCAGTTTAAGAACAATTATCTAGTTCAAACATCCAACACTATTGTGCCAGCAACCACATCTTTAGTGAAATCTTCAAATGTGGTGAACCCAATTCTTAAAAAATGAACACCAAATGAGGTATGGGATAGAAGGAAGAAGGGTTTGTGCTTTCATTGTGATGAGAAATTTTTACCTGGGCATTTATGTACAAATAAAACTTACATGTGTATGGAAGGTTTATGGCTATTTTACAAGCTGAAGATGACTTCAACCAATTACTTCATGAAATACAGTGCACTGAGCTTATTGATGATGTTGAGCATAGTCAATTGGGTACGACAGATCTTTATACAGGGGTGAATACTAATTGTTTGATCCTCAAGGGGCAGTTAAACAACCATGATGTACATATATTGATTGATAGTGGAGCTACTCATAATTATATCGACCCATTTGTGGTGGAGAAGGCTGGTCTTCAACTTTCTATGAAGAAAGCTTTTAATGTAAGGGTAGCTGGTGGGAAAGAAGTTGAAGGAAGTGGCTTATGTTCAGGGGTTAACATCCAATGTCCAGGGTATCAAATAAGCGATGATTTCCTAGTATTCCCTATTGGAGGACATGATGTTGTGCTTGGGGCTAAAAGGATGAAACAGATCAAAGAGCATACTGTAAATTTGATTGATAAAACATTGAGATTTTATCATCAGGATAAGGAGTGGGTTTTGCAAGGATTAAAACCTAGCCCTACTCAATTGTTAAGTGAAAAGGAAGTGAACAAAATGATTTTACAAACTCACAGAGGATTTGTTCGATATCCACCAATTATGCTTCTGGATGCAGTAAGCTTGAGTCTTTGCCTTTAGATCTTGAGACTTTACTCAAGAGTTTCAAGGAACATTTGCAGAACCCAAAGGGTTTACTCCTTTTCAACATTGTGATCATCAAATTCCATTGGTTGAAGGCTCAAAACCCATATGCATCAGGCTGTATAGGCATTCTTTTGAACAAAAAAATGCTATTGAAGAGATTGTCACTGATATGCTTTCTCAAGGAGTTATCCGTCCTAGTACTAGTGCATATTCATCCCCAGCGGTATTAGTGAAGAAACATGATGGATCTTGGCAGATGTGTGTGGATTATAGATCATTGAATCAACAAACAATCAAAGATAAATATCTTATACCCATCATATATGATCCGTTGGATGAATTGTACGGCTCAAAGTTTTTTACCAAGCTGGACCACAGCTCTGGCTATCACCAAATCAGAATGAGTAAAAACGACATACACAAGACTGCATTTCGTACACATAGTGGTCACTATGAGTTTATGATTCTCCAAGAGAACCAGTGGTTCGTCAAAAGGTCTAAGTGTGACTTTGGAAAAACACAAGTTGAGTATTTGGGCCATGTAGTATCTGATAAGGGCATCTCTGCAGATCCAACTGATATGGCTAAAAATACGATTAAATCAGGACCGTTCAAATCGGGCACAAATCCTAAAGCTCTCAGGGGTAAAATAGTAATTTCACCGAAAAAGGGCCCGAATTCTGGACTAGGTCTTCTCTTCAAAGCCCAATAGCCCAAAAACGGGTCTGTCTTACTGGGTATGGGTAGCGACCCGCTACAAACCAATCCAGATGGATAGAGAGTAATTCAAATTCGTGGTTATCCCTAAGAGACAGTTTAAACAGTCTCTCTTATCACGAAACGAGTAAAACTCTCTTCTTATCCGTACACATCTGGAAGTAGAGATTTATCCTTATCTCGAAATTGATTCCTAAGGTGACTATAAATACCCCTCTCCCCCCACTATGACAAGGTAATCAATCTTTCTATACCTAAAGCTCTTTCATAATCTTTCAGAGGGTTCGTCGCCGGGATCCATCCCGGTGTATCAAACTTCGTGCAGGTTTACGGCAGCGGCGAGAAATCAGTCAACACGCCGGTGAAAGTCAGCAGGTTTGCTTACTTGTTTTTCTTCAAGAATCCAAAAATTTATCTGTTTGCTTCCACACCAAAATCAGCAGCAATAGATTGGCACCGTCTGTGGGAAAACAGAAACAGCAACCCATTCCTATTTCATCGGCCAAAGCAGTTTCAAGCTATGCCTCCCAAGAAGGGGAGGACGACGGTATTCAACCACAGAGCCACTCCCGCTCCTTCTCCTCCTCCTATCCAGGAGGTCCCCACTCAACCCGCTCAACAAGCTCAGCAGCCTGAATAGTCTCTCCCTCAACCCGTCCAGCAACTGCAGCCTGGATGGCCTCTTCCTCAGCAACCTCAGCCCCAGCAGACTCCTCAAGGGCCACAAGGGGCTGATGCCGGACCCTCCCACCGAAGTCGATAGGGGCAACCTCTTCATTACGACCATGTGTCGATACATAACCCCTCGTCCAACTCCATGACCTCACACAGTCCCCCGACGCAGAAGGATCTCCGGCACATTATCGTCAATAGGCAGAATAGGATAGATGTTTGGACCCACTTGGATGAGAGGCGGACCCATGACGGGATACCCCGCCGAGAACATCAAAGGGGTCCAGCGGTCCGATCCCCTAGATCCCGATCCCCCCGCATACCAGATCGCAGGAGATCCAACTCCCCCAGGAGGCAGAGGGAGTTGCCCCAGCATCGTCAAAGGAGAAGCCGCTCTCCCATCGGTTGACCCACCCCACGGGACCACCGAGAGCGGGAGGCGCCTGTCACAAGGGCAGAATTCCAGCAATTTCAAGAGGCAGTCCTGAGTTCCCTCAATATGGTTCCCGACCACGAATAGCGGGTGCCTAGTCCGCAACTTGTCCCAAATTATCGGTGCCGTACTCCTAGTCCTCATCCTGCCCCGAGCAATCGGCACCGTACTCCCAGTCCTCAACCTGCCCCGAGCTATTGTCATCGCACTCCCAGTCCCCTTCCGCACGAGGATGAATCTCGAGCCACAACAAGGTATGATCGAAGGGAAGATTTGATCTACTGCCGTCTCCACGAGATGGAGAGGCGACTTGGCCGACTAGACAGAGAAGAAGAGCAACGGGAGAGGAATTTCTGCCCTATCAGGCCTCCATTCTCCTGGACCATAATGGAGGCACCGGTCCTAGATAACTTCAAGTCCCCCTCATTTTGAATCATACAATGGGGAGTCTGACCCCGCTGACCAAATCGAGTGTTTTAAAACTCTCATGATGATACACCAGGCATCAGACGCAATTCTTCGCAAAACTTTTCCGGCCACGCTGAAAGGGCCTGCAACGGAATGGTACTTACAACTAGCCCCGTCCTCCATCTTCTCCTTCGATCAGCTCAAAGGCCTCTTCTTGACTCCCTTCGTGAATAGCCGTCGAGCCGAAAAGATGAACACCTCTTTGCAATTGCTTTATCAAAGGAAGGGCGAGTGCCGAAGAGACTATGTTAAAAGTTTCACCGCGGAGGCTAGATCCATCGCCTCCCTGGACCAGTCCGTGGCTTCTACCGCCTTCCAATCCAATGTCGCTAACGACAGCCTTAGAGCATCCCTTGCCAAGAAGCCTCCTCGGGATTTCTTAGAACTCCTGCTCAAGAGTGAGAAATACATCCGAGTGGAAGAAGCTCTCTCCCGCCCTGCTCCTGAGGGATCATCCTCCGGGAACAAACAGAAGGGCGGTGAAGAAGAAGGAGCTAAGAAGCTCCAGAAGGACAATGGAGGCCAGCGTCGCCCTCCTCCCCGCTTCGAGAAGTTCACTCCACTCAACGCAAGTGTCTCAGCCATCCTGATGGAGGTCGAGAAAGAGGGTCTTCTCCAACCACCCCCAAAGATGAACACTGCGGGCAAAAAGAGCAATAGGGACAAGTGGTGCCACTTTCACAGGGACCATGGCCACGACACGGATAACTGTTAGGCCCTAAAGGACGAGATCGAAGCCCTTATCCAGAGAGGGCAACTCTCCAGGTTTGTGAGAAAAGACAGGGCAGATCCTCCTCCGCACTCAGAGGGACTAATAAGAGAACCGAGCAGAACATCAAGACCCCGAATTTTGAAGCCGAGGCTATACTATATCTCATACACGAAGGTCCAATAGGGGGAGATTCGAACTCCTCCTGAAGAGCCTTCGTTCAGGAAGTAAATTCTGTGCAAAACCATCCTCCCCCCCCCCCCAGAGGCCTTGGGGTCCCTATCACTTTTTCAGATAGATATCTGGAGGGTGTTCGAATGCCCCATTATGATGCATTGATGATAAACCTCCACATGGCCAACTTTGATGTGCACCGGGTCCTAGTCGACGATGGGAGTTCGGTCAACATTCTCGTTCTCAAGGCCTTTCAGGGTTTTAAGCTATCCCAAAATCGACTCAAGCCCGCCGGCTATACTCTCCACAGGTTCACAGGGGTGCCTGTGATGGTCAAGGGTGTCATAACTCTCGACGTAACTGTCGACGAAACTCCAACCACCCGGACCGAGCCGATGGACTTCATGGTGGCAGATGTGAAGGCTGCTTATAATGTCATCCTGGGTCGACCAAGCCTAGCTGCTCTTCAGGCCATACCTTTGGCCTATCATATGAAGATGAAATTCTCCACCACAGCGGGCATGGAAGAAGTCAAAGGAAGCCAGGAAGTGGCTCGCAAATGCTATATGAACTCGATGGGAGGACCGGTACTCTCCCATGAAGATTTTGAACTCCCCTAAGGGAGGTAACCAACCCATATCAAAACCAATCGATGAACTGGAAGAGGTGGCCTTCTCAGAGGGAGACCCGACTAGGACATTCCAGATTAGCAAAGTCCTTCCCCCTCCTGTCCTCCCTGACATCGTCCAGTGCATAAGGGAAAATCGTGATCTATTCACCTGGATGGCTACTGACATGTCGGGAATCTCAGAAGAGCTCCTTGTGCACCACCTCAGTGTCACTTCGGGGTCCAGACCTGTTCAGCAAAAGCGTCGCAAATTCGCCCCCGAGCACCAGTAGGCTATCAAGGAAGAGGTTGAAAAACTCTTGAAGGCTCGATTCATACAGGATGAACTATCCTGAATGACTGTCCAATGTCGTGATGGTCAAGAAAGCCAACAGGAGCTGGAGGATCTGCATTGACTTCACGAATCTAAAGAAGGCCTGCCCAAAAGATCCATTCCCCCTCCCGAGCATTGACGCCCTGATTGATGCAACTTCGGGCCACGAGCTCTTAAGCTTCATGGATGCATTTTCTGGGTACAATCCGATCAAAATGTTCCCTTCAGAACTTTCGAAGACCTCTTTCATCACCGAATAGGGTTTATATTGCTACCGGATCATGCCCTTCGAGCTTAAGAACGCTGGTGCCACCTATCAATGCCTTGTTAACAAGGTTTTCAAGGAGCAGATCGGACAGAACATGGAAGTCTACGTAGACGACATGTTGGTGAAGAGCGTCAGTAGATCGGATCATGTCTCTGATCTCCAAGAGGCTTTTAATGTGTTGAAGAAGCATTATATGAGGCTAAACCCGAACAAATGTGCTTTCTGCATTTCGTCCGGTAAGTTCCTGGAGTTCATGGCCAGCAAAGGGGCATAGAGGCTAACCCCGAGAAGATTCAGGCCATACATAACATGGCTCCCCCTTCTAGTGTTAAAGATGTGCAGAGACTCACCGGACACCTTGCGGCAATAGGGCATTTTCTTTCCAAATTCAGAGAAAAATGTCTCTTGTTCTTCAAGGCCCTCAGGGGGGCTAAAGTTTTTGAGTGGGGGCAACAGCAACAAGAGTCCTTTGATCAGCTCAAGACCTACTTAGTCAACCTCCCACTCTTGAGCAAGCCAAAGCCTAGGGAAGCCCTCTGCTTAGACCTCGCAACTTCGGAGCAGACCCTTAGCACCGTTTTAGTAAGAGAAGAAGACAAGACGCAGAAGCCTATATACTATGTGAGAAAAGTCCTTAGGGATGCTGAACTCTATTATCCGAAGCTAGAGAAGATGTCCTATGCATTGGTCATGGCAGGCCTGAAAGCTCCGCCCCTACATTCAGTCCCACTCAGTGGTCGTTCTTACCGACCAGCCGCTCAAACAAGTTCTCTACAAGACCGAGACCTCGGGGCGCCTTATGAAGTGGTCCATCAAGCTGAGCTAGCATGATATCAACTATCAGCCTTGAACAGCTATCAAGGCTCGAGCCCTAGCGGAGTTCATAGTAGAGAGCACAATTTCCGATGCCAGCAAAGCGATAGAGAATCCCCGTTCTGGACAGTGTATGTTGATGGGTCTTCGTGCGCCGATGGGAGTGGAGCAGGAGTCATACTGGCTGGCCCAGATGATTTCATCCTCCAATACTCACTCCGTATCAACTTTCGGGCATCCAACAACGAGGCAGAATACGAGGCCCTTATAGCTGGCCTGTGTATGGCTCGCAAGGCTGGGGTCAAATGTGTCAAGATATTTAGCGACTCACAGCTGGTGGTGAACCAGGCATCAGGGGAATACGAAGCGCGAGACGGCCGCATGGCCAAGTACTTGGCCAAAGTCAAGGAACTGATGGTCTCTTTCGAGGATGCACAACTCCAACCAATTCCCCGAGAAGAGAATACGCAAGCAGACACCCTCTCGATGCTAGCTTCCTCTTCCTTCCAAGGCCTCGAACAAACTGTCTTAATAGAAGTTTTCCTGAGGCCCAACATCAAAGAAAAAGATCCCGAGCCAATGGACACGCTGCCCTTAGAACTTGAGAGAATTGGATAAGGCCCCTGCTCGAGTTCCTCAAAGATGGGATTCTCCCCTTAAACCCTAAAGAGGCTCGAAAGATCCGAACCAGAGCCGAGCAGTATACACTTATCAAAGGGGTCATGTACAAATGCTCCTACACTCAAGTAGACGGCAGACCCTACTTGAGATGTCTCTCTCCTGAGGAAGCCCAATATGCTTTGGAGGAAGTCCATGAAGGAATGTGTGGCGCTCACTTGGGAGCCAGATCCCTTGCCCGCAAAATCTTGAATTATGGGTATTTCTGGCCCACTCTCCTTAGCGATGCCGAAAAACACATTTGCCGATACGGCCCCTGCCAAAGATTCTCAACAATTTGCCGCTTACCTCAAGCCCAACTCTCCTCTCTATCCAGCCCAACCCTTTTTGCAATATGAGGGATGAACCTGCTCGGGCCTTTTCCTCTAGCGTCGGGCCAACTAAAGTTCCTCGTTGTGGCGATCGACTATTTCTTTAAATGGATCGAAACCGAGCCTCTAGCAACAATCACAGAGAATAGAGTGCAGCGCTTCTTTTGGAAAAGCATTGTCTGTAGATTCGGTGTGCCTCAAATCTTGGTAACGGACAATGGAACTCAGTTCATGGGGGCAGCCTTCCTCACTTTTTGCGCAGACCTGGGCATTCAGCAACGATTCTCCTTGGTCTTACACCTACAGTCCAACGGTCAGGCAGAGAACGCCAATCAGCAAATTTTCTCCCACTTGAAGAAGAGACTGAACAAGTCTGCTAAGGGTTTATGGGTAGAGCAGCTCCCCAATGTGCTCTGGAGTTACTGCACTACTAAGAGGACCCCCATGGAAGAATCTCCCTTCAATCTCACTTATGGTTCCAAAGCTGTTATCCCACTAGAGGTCGGTCTACCTTTCCCCCGCTTGATCGCCTACAACGAAGAGCAAAATGCGAACGTGCTTCGTGGTAACTTGGACCTCATTGATGAGATCCGTGAGAGATCCTCCATCCGGCAAGAAATCTATCGACGTAGGATTGAGCAGTCCTACAACAAGGGAGCCCACCCCTCTAATCTCAAAGAAGGAGATCTAGCGCTCAAAAAGCTATGAATTTCTTTTTCCAGCAAGAAAGGCAAGCTGGCACCAAATTGGGAAGGACCATATAGGGTCTCCAAAGTTGTCTGCCTAGGCGCTTATCAACTTGAAGACCCGGGGGGCAAGAGAGTGCCGAGGACGTGGAATGCAGAGCACTTGTTGAAGTACCGAGAGGGTGTTTGAACACCGCTCCGAGCAACTTCAACTCCTAGAGCTTTCTTAAAGCATTTTAAACTTGTTTCTTTTTATTGGCAACCAATCTTTATTAAGTGTAATAATGGCTTGCAACTCAGAAGCAGCCATTTAGTTGTTTCTAATAAAAGCAATTTACTTCTCAGGGAATTCTCTATTTTAAATATTCTGGTTGTCTTACCTTGGAGCAAACAAAAAAACTCTCTTAACAACAAGTTCGGAGTCCAACACTTGGTTCGCTGATTTAGCTACTTGCGAATGAGCGAGTACAAAGTAGCTCATCATTCGAAATTTCTCCTACGACTATTGAAAACTCTTCTAATGACAAGTTCAGAGTCCAATACTTGGTTCGATGCCGCTTTAGCTACTTACAAACGAGCGAGTACAAAGTAGCTCACCATTCGGAATTACTCCTACAACTGTTGAAAACTCTTCTAACGACAAGTTCAGAGTCCAACACTTGGTTCGATGCCACTTTAGCTACTTGCGAACGAGCGAGTACAAAGTAGCTCACCATTCGGAATTGCTCCTACAACTGTTAAAAACTCTTCTAATGATAAGTTCGGAGTCCCACACTTAGTTTAATGCCGCTTTAGCTACTTGCGAGCGAGCGAGTACAAAGTAGCCATTCAGAATTGCTCTCACAACTATTGAAATTCCCTTGCGAAAGTTAACAAAACACAAACTCTTCAAGAAGGTTCGTTATCAGATCGAAAATGCAATATTATTCCATCAAGATCGGAAATACAAGTCTTAATCAAGACCTAAAGGTCATACAAGCCAAAGAGATTACAAAATTTGAGGTACATGCCTTATTCTAGCCCTAACTTCTTTTCGGAAGAGGGACGCTCCTATTGAGCGACACACGAGGTCGACGAATGTGGTGCTGATCTTGCCTCGTCTCCATGGAGGTATGTATGCCAGTGAGCCTAGTCACGTCATTGGCACCCAAGGCTCTAACAGTCGCCCCGACTGGTGCCCGCTCGATGAACCGGCTACTCCACTTTGAGCATCGACTGGATTCTGAAAAACATGAGGCAAGCGAAGTGCTAACTTGTGGAATGACCGACCTTGAGCATAGTCACCCTGAGGGCAGGAAGTACTTCTGATGTTGCTTCCCTCAGAAAGCTGTTGCAGATGAAGGTTCTCCACCTCTAGCTCGACGACAAGCTCTTTCAAAGAGACATCCGTCACTTTGATCTTCAAGCGAGGCAACCGTCCCGAACCACTCCCACGCGAGACCTCAGAGAAAGCCCTTCGAAGATGTGCCGACTCCAAACTCTTCTCGAGCACCACATTCTTGAATTTGCCTCTCCCAGATCTCGCCTCGAATAAGGAGTGACGAAGAAATTTTAAGTCTTAGACCTTTACTGGCAGCCATTAAGGGCAGGACTCATCGCCTTCGGGTGGCACTTCATGGAACCTCTCCTCAAGGTGCCTTATCTCGATGTCTCGACGAGCCATAGTAACTCTTAAATGACCCACCTCCCGCTCAGCTCTATAAAGCAACTCTCGAGACCGAGCTAGCCCCAACTTGACCGTGCCTAGCTCAGAGCGGAGACGTGGCACCTCACTATCCTGGGAAGTCGACCAAAAGAAAATGCGTAAATTACTAAGATTGAGAGGCCACATGATGGTGCTATGGCTAATCGGAGCTACTACGAAGCGATCCGAAAACAAACAAATCCAAAATTATTTCAAGACTTCACAACACTTGTTCAAAAGAAGACTTCGTTTAATTTAATCAAGGGGTACAAGAAGCAGTGGCCAGTCCGCTATAAGGCATCCAAAACGGAGAGCGACTAAGGAAAAAAAAACAATGGACACAAGACGTTAAGGGATCAGGGGACTACCTTGGTGGGCACCTCTGCAGGTGCTGTGACCCTACGCCCGTCCACCTTGGTTGCACAGGGGTCCTCGGCAGCATCCTCCCCCTCGTCTTCTTCTTCTTCTTCTTCTTCTTCTTCTTCTTCTTCTTCTTCTTCTTCTTTGACGACCCCCTCGGTTGCTGGAGCAATCTCGCCTTCGAGAAGATCGTAGAGGCAATACCCTGAGCTGTCGAAACTAGGGACACGCTCCTCCACGTGCTTCAGCGCCCGAGCATAGGACTGCTCCATGTTCATGCGCATGTGCAGCTTCGCTTCGGCCCGAATTGCCTTTGCAGTTGCTTCAATTGCGGCCTCCCTCTCCTTCTCCACGTCTTCGATGACCTTCGCGGCTGTTTCCTTCCCTTTGACAGCTCTCTCCGCCTCTCTGTCCGCCCTCTCCTTCTCCAAAGAGGTATGTTCATTCGTTGCTGCCAAGGCAACCTCGAGGAACTGGATCTGAGCCTCCTGAGACTCAGACAACCTCTTTTTCACCTTGAACATCTTTACGGCTTTGGCACGCTCCGACCTATCTCTATCGCTTGCCGCCTTAAGCTCTTTTTCTTGCTTGGAGAACTGCTCCATCATATGGCTGAAGTGGTAAGTGATCTGCGTCGACAGAAAAAAAAAGAAGTTTAGACACACGAGTCATCTAAAAAGGAGAAGAGATTACTCAACTCACCGTCATGGTCACCTTAGCGATCTCTAGGGCATCGTCGCCGACCGTCCCTGCCTTCAGTGCGGCGCGATCCTTCGGGATCAGCAGATGTCGAACCGCTTGCATACAGCTCATAGTGTCCCCAAGAAAACTGCTGTGCCTCATCACACGCTAGTCAGGGACGAAGAGCTTCTTATGCTCTTCGGTAAGAATTGTCTCCGTAGCCGCTGTTAGAGGAGGGGCTTCGAGCGCCAACACCTGCTAGATAGAAGTTTCCTCGGCAGCCCAGGCTGACGAGGTAGACGGGGTAGGTGGCTCGGATTCTACATTAACCACCGGGGCCTTCACGACCTTGGTAGACGGCAGCCCGGACAGACGAGGTAGACGGGGTAGGTGGCTCGGATTCTACATTAACCACCGAGGCCTTCACGACCTTGGCAGACGGCGGCCCTGAGGTCATTCTCTTTCTCTTCTTCCCATTGGGGGCCTTCTTGGCCACTGCTGACCGGCCAGATAGCATCGCCCTGAAGTCCACGTTCGGGGTCTCTGCAAAGAGGAAAAAAAAAGAAGGAGATACACATGAGAAAAAGTTAGACAAAAGCTAAGAAAAAAAAAATGCAAAGCGTACTAGGGTCGATCGGACTGAGACCCCCACCAAAGAGGACCTCTTCGGTTAACTCCTTCCAACCCAGGGGCTCACAAGCGAGGAGTTTAGACACGATCTCATCCTCCCCCGGTGTCAACGCCGGCTCGGCCTTTGCCCACTTCGGCACCTCCTCCCTCCACCTTGTTAGAATATTCCACGGCTCGGGACCTCTAATTAAGAAGTACTTCTCCTTCCAGAATTTAATAGAGTCGGGGTTGTCTATCAGCTTCACACCTCGGCACAACGATAAGTAGTACCGGTATTCCACCTTGCTCTTCCGATGGATACGGTAGAGCCTTCGGAGAACGGTGAGCTGAGGCGCGACCCCTATTGCTCGGCATTAGAGCACGAAGCCGTTAACGTGCCTCCACATATTCGGCATGTACTGAACAGGGCTCAGCCCGTACCACTGCAAGACCTTTGCTGCGAATGAGGGAAGAGGCAGACGGAGACCAACGTAGAAGGCATCGGAGGGGAAGGCACACGTGTCGGGGGAGGTAGGTATGCAGGCTCGAACACGAGGACCCGGGAGAAGAAGGCTGAAATCCTTCGGTATCATGAAACTACTTCGAATCAGCACTAAATCCTTCTCCGTCATCATAGAAGGGATGTCATCCACTTCGGAGTGTTCCCTCAGCCTGCTCTCATCATATGAAGCCAATCTCCCGTACACTACCTTGGCCAGGAGATCGTCAGAATACTCTCAAACCCTACCAAGATTTGATAAAGGGCCCAGGAGCCTACCTAACGCTTCTGCTCGTCTCTCCTTCTCCACGATCATTACAGAGTTTACTGATGCCACCACCCCCTTTCCCTTGTCTACCTTCGGAGCTATTACCAACGACTGATCCCCTTCGTGGTTCGATGTGGAGGTCTCACTCCCCGAAGAAACCCTAGATATCTCGCGAAATATATAAAAAAGAATATGTTTACCTTGATGTGACACCTACGGTCGGAGTTTTTTGCCCAAAAACTTAACGCTTGGCTGCAACCTCTAGTAGAGCCACCCAAGAGTGAAAGAATTCTCAAGAGTGAAAACGCGAAGAATGAGATAAGTGGGGGGGGGGGGTGAAAACTTATAGGGATTGACACCTACGGTCGGAGTTTTTCGCCAAAAAACTTAACGCTTGGCCGCAACCTCTAGTAGAGCCACCCAAGAGTGAAAGAACTCTCAAGAGTGAAAACGTGAAGAATGAGATAAGTGTTTGGGGGGGGGGGTGAAAACTTATAGGGATTGAGCTATGCCGCTTGGGCTTGGGACAATTGGGCCCCCAAAAAGCAGCAAAAGGGCCAAGACGCGCTGAAAACTAAATGACAGAAGGCGTAGAGATTGAATTTCAAACGACGCCATAAATTCGCTGTATCTTCTCAATAATCACGCCTGATCAAGATTAATTGCCCAGATTGAGCCACGTCCCTCGGAGCCAAACTCCGAACAAACATGGCTCGGAGCGTGAAAGTGGGGAAAAACACTCCCTTGATAAACGTGCTCGATCCAATGGCTCAGATTGAGCCACATCCCTCGGAGACAAACTCCGAGCAAATGTGGCTCCGAGCGTGAAAGTGGGAAAAAACACTCCCTCGATAAACGCGCTCGGTCCAATGGCTCAGATTGAGCCACGTCCCTCGGAGCCAAACTCCAAGCAAATGTGGCTCCGAGCGTGAAAGTCAAGAAAAACACTCCCTCGATAAACGCGCTCGATCCAATGGCTCAGATTGAGCCATGTCCCTCGGAGCCAAACTCCGAGCAAACATGACTGCGAGCGTGAAAGTAGGGAAAAACACCCCCTCGATAAACGCCCTCAATCCAATGGCCCAGATTGAGCCACGTCCCTCAGAGCCAAACTCTGAGCAAACATGGCTCTGAGCGTGAAAGTGGGGAAAAACACTCCCTCGATAAACACGCCCGATCCAATGGCTCCCGATGCGCACTCATGATCAGAGCGTCTAGATTGCGCCACATCACCTAGCGACAGATCCACCATCAGATCACCCCGAAATTCATGCCGACGATGTGATCAACGCCCCAGATCGCGCCATGTCGATATTCCCTTGTTAATTCTTTTGTTTAAATTATTAATTCGAGTTAATTATTTAAAAAATTGAGAAAAATATTTAAAAATTCAAGAAAATTTAATTTAAAAGTTCTAAAAATAATTATAAATTCAGGAAAATATTTTTGAACTCCTGGGTGAAAAATTATTAATTAGAACGATTAATTAATACTTTTTGGGGACGGACTGTTGATTCGCAAATAAATAATTTAAAAAATAATCTAAAAATTAGAAAAAATCGCAAAACGTCCACAAAATCTGAGAATAATTTCGGCATTTTACAAGCTTAGAATAGCATCGTTACACCTCAAGCAAGATCCAAACTCTTCCGAGAACTCTGATAAAATCCCGTACGCTATTAAAACAGTAAAACTACTCCCCAAAGACTGTTAAACTCAATCTTCGGGAGTGGGGGGCTCGTGATATGGCTAAAATAGGATTAAATATGGACCATTTAAATCAGGTACGGATCCTAAAGTTGTCAGGGGTAAAACGGTAATTTCACTGACAAATGGGCCCAAATTCAGGACTGGGTCTTCTCTTCTAAGCCCAATAGCCCAAAAACAGGTCTGTCTTACTGGGCATGGATAGCAACCCATTACAAACCAACCCAGATGGATAGAGAGTAATTCAAATTCGTGGTTATCTCTAAGAGACAGTTTAAACAGTCTATCTTATCACGAAACGAGTAAAACTCTCTTCTTATCTGTACACATCTGAAAGTAGAGATTTATCCTTATCTCGAATCTGATTCCTAAGGCAACTATAAATACCCCTCACCCTACTGTGACAAGGTAATCAATCTTTTTCTACCTAAATCTCTTTCATAATCTTTCAGATTACTGACAAGAGCATCGGAGGGTTCGTCGCCGGGATCCATCCCAGTGTATCGAACTTTGTGTAGGTTTACGACAGCGGCGAGAAACCAGTCAACACGCCGGTGAAAGTCAGCATGTTTTCTTACTTGTTTTCCATCAAGAATCCATAAATTCTTCTGTTTGCTCCCACACCAAAATCAGCAGCAATGCCAGCCAAGATAACTGCAGTTCAACAATGGCCTACACCTAAGAATGTGAAGGCCTTGAGGGGTTTCTTAGGGGCGAAGATTCACCCAGTTTTCCACATCTCTTAACTCTGGAAGCATATTGGACCTGCTGTTGATGTGCAACAATCTTTACCTACTGACATGTTCAAAGCATTGCTTGAGCTAGAAGAGATTTTGGATAGAAGATCAGTAGTGCAGGGAAGGAAACTGAATTAAGAAGTTCTCATTAAATGGAAAAATCAATCAATTCATGAAGCAACTTAGGAATCGTATTGGGCCTTGGTGAAGAAATTTCCTTTTTTCGATCTTGAGGCAAGGTCTTCAGGGACGGGGGGGAGGAATTGATGCACTACAAAGCTGAAATTGTTAAACTGGAGCTGTATCGCAGGGGTTTAATTGTAAAATTGCATGTATCAGTTTTTTTGTTAATTACATATCAGTCCTATTAAAAGTTGTAAGGGGTTTTTTGTAATAAGGGTAAAGGGTTAGTTAGAGTGGGGCCAGAAGTAATCTGAGCCATATGTGTAATGAGTTGTAGTCGTTGGATCAGATAATCGGTAGGGTCCACTTGGAACCAACTGCAGTGATGTTGTACACATGCGATGCGTGTAATAAGCTCTATAAAAACTGTTGCGATCAGTGCTTGGCTGATCAGCGAAGTTCATTGTGGAAACTCTTCTCCTTTCTTGATTCTGTTGGAGCTTGAAGCTCTCCTTCAACCATAGTTTCATTCATTCTCCATATCCCAAATTCTATAGCTCTAATGGCCCAGAAAGCTTCAAAATCAATGGCCATGTCTTCGGTGATAACTGATACGCACCAACGGAGTTTGGAGGGTGGGGGATGGGGTGACGGTGAACCAGGGCCTGCCCTGAGTTCCCACAGGCCCTAGGCGAACTCCCAAAATGGGGCCCCAATACACTAAAAAAAAACATGTATACAAAAAATTTGCACATTGTTAAGAGCAAAATATGCAAAATATAAATTTGTTTTAAATCACCCAAATTTAAAGTCTCAAATTCAATTCAAGTCTTCAAATCTAAACCCAAATAATTTTTTTAAAAAAAATTAAAGACTCAAATAATTATTTTTGGGGGCCCCTAATAACAGTATTTTTTACGGGCAAAATACGTGCCTATATTTACAAGGAATTACAAATTTTGGGGGCCCCTAAAATTGTAAAAATGCCGGGGCCTGAGGCGGCCGTCTCACCCGCCTCAAGGGTGGGACCGGCCCTGCGGTGAACACGGCGGCGTTCGAGGCGGCGGCGGTGGCGGCGATTGGGAGGTTGCGGAGGAGAGGAGGGGGGCAATTGAATGTGGAGAGTGGGGTGTGGTTGATGGTGCCGTTTAATTTGACGAGTCACATGAGGCTGTTTCACCCCGAGGGGGCAGTCATTCTTGGGGTTCAGGTGAGAAAAGGATTGTTCCGTTTTTGTTGTTGTTGCAAGTACGAGTACCTTTCAAAAAATAGATTTAGTAATTGAAAAAGGTTTCAAATATGTTAAGTTGAGAACTTTAGATAACCAGAGTTTCGTACATACAAGCTAGGAAATAAATCCACCTGACTTATCTCAACTTAAGCTCATTACCAAATACGGCCCAGGTGATTTTTTTTTCTTCCATTCGTGGTGAAGGCAAATGGCCGAGTACAAACAATGAAAATAAAAAATAAAAGAGAAATGCACAGAAATCAATACACATCCTCGTAAATTCATATATATTGGACAGTTAGTCAGAATGTCAGATAACTAAACTAGAACTGAGCTTACACCCCCTCATGAAAACTTTGAATTGCAAAATATTCAAGCTGCAATCTTGGACAATAGTATTCTTGCAAAAAGCAATGTGCATAGAGAGAGAAAGGGAGAGAGAGAGAGAGAGAGAGAGAGAGAGAGAGAGTTTTCATATCGTACATGTTCCACATGAATAAAATTTCACGATAAGAATTTTGTTGTTGGAGAGAGAGAGAGAGAGAGAGAGAGAGAGCATTCCACCATCAAGCTACAATCCAATGTATAAAGAAGGGCATAGGAATCTCAAGGTGAAAATGCTGCCCAATTCAGAGTTGCCTAATCCGGCGAATTTCTTTGTCGCACGATAAATCGCGGAGGAAAGTGGAGATCAATTTTGTTTCTGTTATGCAGAAAATATCTCAAAAATTGAACACAACAAACTGTTTTTACTTGATAACTAATAACTTTCAAAAAAGTAACAAAACGAAAATTAAACAACAGAGATGGATCTTGATAAGTTTTGGTAATTGTCTTGCACGTTGGTGGAGCTTGGGCCCAAAGATGAGGTCCCTCCGAAATGTGCGCTCTCTTGTCTCAAATTCCAGGGTGTTTGGCCCTGAGATGGGGTCCCTCCAGCGAGGTGAATGAAGGGAGCTGCAGGTGATAAAATCCTACCAGACTTGTGTCGGGTGGGTGTGCATGTGTCGTGGAGGCACTGTACGAAGCTAAACTGACGTACTCACGCTTTTGCTGGACCGAGTTGGTTTGTCGGCCCACCCTCCAGGACTGTTGGAGGGATTTATTGGTTTGTACGCGTCATGTTGCTTCATATATGTTTTATTTTCTGTCTGTAGTTTGTATTTGAGCCCAGTACTCTGTGTTTGTTTCGTTAAACTCTTATTAATGAAACAGGGTGGCCTTATTCCACCTTTCCCCTAAAAAAAAAAAAAAAACAAATATCCATATTAAAAATAAAATCTAATAAGAAAAGAGATGTATATTGATAAGTTTAGTTTAAACTTCCTCAAACAAGGGGTGTGTTTAAAATTCAACAATCTTTTGTCCCACTTTTTGAAAGTTTTTCCCAAATTGCCTTACTTTTTTTTTTTTTTAATTTTCAAACCATCCCACTCGGTCTTTGAAAGACCGAGTTTAGTTAAAATTAATTCGGTTTTTCAAAGACCGAGTGTTAGTCTTGGATTTTTCGAATTCTAACACTCGGTCTTTTAAAAATCGAGTTATTTTTAACTAAACTCGGTCTTTCAAAGACCGAGTGTATCATTTTGATAAATACTTTCGAAAGTGGGTCAGTTTGATAAATACTTTCAAAAAGTGGGTCATTTTGGTAACAAGTTCAGCTTTCTAAAGGGGAAGAGATGAGCAGTGGAATGTACGAATGCAGTGTGCTATATCGCCTGGAAGGCCCCGAGGATTTTGAACAGGTCGTTGGCGAGTACTCATTTGCCCCAGTGTACTGACAGCCTGTTCTCGAAGAGAAGGATGGTGACGAAATCGGAGGCTGTGAGGAATCTAGTGAGTTGTTGATTCTTCTTTGAAATAAAATATGCATTGGGTTTACTTGTTTTTTTTTTTCCATTTTTGTATTCAATTATTGTTGTTGTATTTTTATTTTTTTTGGATTTATATGGTTTATGGTTTTTTTGCTGAGTGGAAAATTTAGTTGAAATGTGTTAGACTTGCATAACTTCATACTAATAAGTATTTCTATGAGCTCCTTTGGCATGGACAACTTTTGGTTGAGTGGACAGGCGGTTCAAAGGTTATGATTGGGAATCTGAATGTGATGATAGAAATTGATTGGTAGATGAGTGCTGAAGATCCAAATTTGGAATATTCGTTAATATGTCGATTTCTTTGTATGATTACGTATGTGTGTTTCATATGTTTATTTTAGAATTTGCTGAAGAAAAATTTGTTAATGTCTACAAAGTTGAGTGGAGAGGTTGTTCAAAGGTATTGAAAAGGAATTTGATGTGATGATAGAAATGAATCTGCACATAAGTGGGGAAGATCCAAATTTGGCATTTTTGTTAATGTCTCGATTAATATGTATGGTTGCGGGTGTGTCTTACGTTTTTTGTATTTCATCCAAGAATTTGTTAATGTCTATAAAGTTGGATGGAGATGCCTTTCAAAGGTTTTGAAAGGGAATTTGATGTGGTGATATAAATGGATCGGATGATAAGTGCGGAAGATTCAAATTTGGCATTTCCGTTGATGTCTCAATTACTTTGAATGATTATGAATACATGTGTGTTTGCTTACAAAATTCGCTTACGAAAAGAAAGTATATATCCTTTTTTTTACAAGATATGTAACACATGGACTACTTAATTCTTTGTTTAAAATTTCCGTAGTTATGTTTATTTTAAGATAAGTATGTATGTTATGTTGAGATTATTGTGCGGAATACAAATCAAACCAACAATCAAACCAACGCGGAAACAAAGAGAGAACCAGCGAGAGAAAAACAGAAAAACAAGCAACACAAGAACACAAGATTTACGTGGTTCGGCAAAACGATGCCTACATCCACAAGGGGCGGTTGGGGTTTCTTTACTATGATCTCCAATGGGCAAACAAAGCCTTTACAAGAGATGACGGCTACAAAATCCGAATTAGGTGTTACAATTTACAAAACCCTAACGGGTGTATTTAAAGGGAAACTATTGGGCCTTTCGAATTGGGCCGAATCTGGATCCAAAACCCGTCGACAGTCGACTGGTCTTCATACCAGTCGACTGATAATCTTCGGGACGGTCGACTGACTCCCACGTACAGTCGACTGCTGCTGCTGTATACTCAGTCTTCGAAAAACTCCTCTCTGGACAGTCGACTGCTCCTCCATCCAGTCGACTGAAACTCTGAAACTTTCGAACACTGCAGATACCAAATACCATAATCGAGCCATTATCCTACAATCTCCACCTTGGCGAGATCTTCCAAGTCAAGTATCCAACAATCTCCACCTTGGTGAAATCTTCCAAGTAGCCCAAGCAATCTCCACAAATACTTCAAAACAACTGCTCATCACCAAATGCAACAAACGAACCCAAACTCCACCTTAGTATGATATCACATACTAAACAAACCAATAGCAAAGTACTATCCCAATCGCCCATGCCAAATTATCAAACATGCAAAATATTAGCCAGGTTCATGCAATGCTTGAACTTGGCTGCCCCAACAACTTTGGTCAACATATCAGCAGGATTATCAGCTGTTCCAATCTTCACCAAATGAATATCACCATCCTTTATCAACTCACGCACAAAATGATAACGAACATCAATATGTTTGGTCCTCGAATGATGAACTTGGTTCTTCGCTAAATGAATAGCACTCTGACTGTCACAGTGTACCTCCACCTTCTCCCGATGAATTCCCAAGCTCTTCAAAAGTCCATGTATCCAAATGGCTTCCTTCATGGCCTCAGCAACCGCCATGTATTCAGCCTCAGTAGTAGACAACGCTACAGTGGACTGCAAATTTGACCTCCAGCTTATAGGTGCTCTAGCCATAGTAAACAAATAGCCTGTAGTAGACCGCCTCTTATCTAGATCACCTGCATAGTCAGAATCAACATATCCAACCAATAACCTGCTAATATTGTCATCCCTTTCAAATTTCAAACCCACATCTGTGGTGCCACTTATGTACCTCAAAATCCATTTAGCCGCTTGCCAATGCTCTTTGCCTGGATCATGCATATATCGACTAACCATACTCACCGCCTGAGAGATGTCTGGTCGAGTACAAACCATGGCATACATCAAACTGCCAACCACACTAGTGTAAGGTACATTCGTCATATACTGTCTCTCTTCATCTGTACTTGGAGACTGAGAAGCACTAATTCTGAAATGACTGGCTAAGGGTGTGCTAACTGGTTTAGTTTTCTCATCTATACCGTACCGTTTCAGCACCTTCAAAAGATATTGCTTCTGTGTCAAACTCACTACGCCCTTTGCTCTGTCTCTAGCTATCTCCATCCCAAGTATCTTCTTGGCTTCACCAAGATCCTTCATCTCGAATTCAGAACTCAACTGATTCTTCAAATTTTGAATCTCCTTAGCATTTTTAGAGGCAATCAACATGTCATCCACATATAATAACAGATATATGAAAGAACCATCCTGCAATTTCCTGAAGTAGACACAATGATCAAACTCACTTCTGGAATATCTCTGCACCTTCATAAACTGGTCAAACCTCAAATACCACTGCCTTGGAGATTGCTTCAACCCATAGAGAGACTTCTTCAACCTGCAAACACAATTTTCCTTCCCAGCTGTCTTAAACCCATCTGGCTGCAACATATAAATTTCTTCATCTAGATCCCCATGTAAGAATGCAGTCTTCACATCCATCTGTGTCAATTCAAGATCAAACTGTGCTACCAATGCCAACAAAATCCGAATAGAAGGATGCTTCACAACCGGAGAGAACACTTCATTATAGTCAATACCTTTCTGTTGAGCATACCCCTTTGCAACTAGTCTAGCCTTGAACCGAACACTGCCTTTTGGACCTTCTTTCTTCGTATACACCCACTTGCAACCAATTGCTTTCTTCCCCTTTGGTAGTTGCACTAGATCCCAAGTCTTATTCTTATGAAGAGAGTTCATCTCTTCATCCATAGCAACTTTCCAATCTGCATTTTCTGAACTTCTAGTGGCTTCTTTGAAGTTGGAGGGAACTTCATCATCCACAATGGGAAGAGCAAATGCAACTGTATCTGTAAAACGAGACGGTCGTTTGATGTCTCTTCTTTGCCTTCTTACTGCAATTGATTCTTCCTGCTGGATAGGAAATTCTTCATCATTCTCAGTATCAATCACATCATCTTCATCTTGGACAGGAACAGGGTTTTCAACTGACAACTTTTCTAACTCCACCCGTTGGAGAACTCTCCTACCAGTCGACTGATTATTGCCAACAGTCGACTGTCCCGAGCTCCCACTCTTCTGCTGTTCTAGACCACCAGTCGACTGCTCCTGTACATCAGTCGACTGTCCCGAGATTCTGCTACTTACCTGTTGGAGAACTGTCCCACTCTTCTGCTGCTCACCAGTCGACTGTCCCATACCGCCAGTCGACTGTCCCGAGCTAATCATGCTGGTCTCATCAAAAGTCACATCTCTGCTGATTACTAACTTCTTTTGTTCTGGACACCACAACCTGTAACCTTTGACACCAGTACTAAAACCAACAAATATAGCCTTTTTGGCTCTTGCATCAAGTTTAGTTTCAGTTACATGAAAATAAGCAGGACAACCAAATATATGCAAAAAACTATAATCAGATGCAGGTTTACCACTCCATACCTCAATAGGCGTTTTGCCTTCAAGTGCTGCTGATGGTAAACGGTTGACAATGTGGCTTGCATATATAACAGCTTCTGCCCAAAATGTCTTCTTCAATCCAGACTGTGCTAACATGCATCTCACCTTCTCAAGTAAGGTTCTGTTCATCCTTTCTGCAACCCCATTTTGCTGTGGAGTCTTCCTAACTGTGAAGTGCCTCTGGATCCCTTCATCTTCACACAACTTCAGAAACGGATCGTTCTTGTATTCCCCTCCATTATCTGACCTCAGAACCTTAATCTTCCTACCAGTCTGATTTTCAACTTTCTTCTTCCAACTTGTGAACAATGTCAAAACTTCATCTTTGTGCTTCATGGTATATACCCAAACTCGTCTGGAGTAATCATCAACAAAAGTAACAAACCAGTGTCTACCACTCATAGAAGGTGTCTGAGTAGGGCCCCAAACATCTGTGTGCACATAATCGAGGATACCCTTTGTCTGATGTACAGCTGTACCAAATTTCACCCTAGTCTGCTTACCCAAAACACAATGTTCACAAAATTCCAACTTGCACCCTTTAGCATCTTTAAGAAACCCTTGCTTCACAAGCCCCTGCAAGGCCTTTTCTCCTGCATGCCCGAGTCGCATATGCCACAACCTAGTAGAGTCGGGAACAACCAGTTTAGGCTTCTCAGTTACACTGGCAGCCTGACCCAAATATGTTTTTCCCTGCAAGAAAAACAAGTTCCTCTTTCTTTTCCCTTTCATCACCACGAGTGATCCGCTAGTCACCTTCAGAATGCCACCTTCACTAGCAAATTTCAATCCACTGGCCTCCAAAGCACCAAGTGAAATTAAATTCTTCTTCAAGTCTGGAACATACCATACATCTGAAAGCTCTCTAATAAGACCATCGTGCATTAGCAATTCAATCTTCCCGATTCCTACCTTCTCACAAGGTGCATCATTTCCCATCAAAACTACACCACCATCCATATACTCCAAAGAAGTAAACCACTCCTTTTTCCAAGACATATGATAGGAGGCTGCTGTATCAAGAAACCATACTTCTTGATAAAGTGAGGGACTAGAAGCAAGTGCAAAAGAAAAGTCCTCGCCACTTTCTAAATTATCAACAGTCACATTTGCAGTCGAATTTTCCTTATTTCGTAGCTTTGGACAATCCTTTTTCCAATGCCCCCTTTCATGACAGAAAGCACATTCATCTTTGGCCGGTATTTTCCTGTCCTTCGAAACTCCTCTCGATTTGGAACGAAATTTGTTTCCCTTTTTCCCAGATTTGGACTCAGATCTGGTCTCAGTCCTGCCCCTTACAATCAAAGCTTCAGAAGTTTCTCTATCAACCATTTTATCCCTTCTCCTAGTTTCATTATTCAACAAAGCATTTGCAACATCTTCATATTTCACAGTATCTTTTCCATATAATAAAGTAGTTGCTAAATGATCATAACTTTCAGGTAATGAATTCAACAGAATTAGGGCTTTATCCTCATCCTTAATTTGCTCATCCAAATTTAACAAATCAGCCAATAATTTATTAAATGATTCAACATGAGCATTCATAGACATACCTTCCGTATAGGTGAAGCGAAAAAGTCTCTTCTTCAAATACAGCCGATTCTCCAAACTTTTCCTCATGTATTTGTCTTCGAGTTTCTTTCACAACACCGCAGCAATGGTATCCCTCATCAAATCGTACTTCTGAGCCTTCTCAATAAAGAGCCGAATAGTCCCACACGCAACTCGATTCAACTTCTTCCAATCTGCTTCGGACATATCCTTAGGTTTTTCTACCTCCAAAGCAACATCTTGTTCTTGTTGAACAAGAACATCCAACACCTCACATTGCCACATCCCGAAATTGTTTGTCCCATCAAATTTTTCAACTTCAAATTTTGCGTTGTGAATCGTTGTTCTTGACGAACTTGATCCCACAACATCCTTGGTTGCATCTGCATCACCCGCCATCTCCCTCTAGGTCGAACCAACAGCTCTGATACCACTTGTTGTGCGGAATACAAATCAAACCAAAAATCAAACCAACGCGGAAACAAAGAGAGAACCAGCGAGAGAAAAATAGAAAAACAAGCAACACAAGAACACAAGATTTACGTGGTTCGGCAAAACGATGCCTACATCCACAAGGGGCGGTTGGGGTTTCTTTACTATGATCTCCAATGGGCAAACAAAGCCTTTACAAGAGATGACGGCTACAAAATCCGAATTAGGTGTTACAATTTACAAAACCCTAACGGGTGTATTTAAAGGGAAACTATTGGGCCTTTCGAATTGGGCCGAATCTGGATCCAAAACCCGTCGACAGTCGACTGGTCTTCATACCAGTCGACTGATAATCTTCGGGACGGTCGACTGACTCCCACGTACAGTCGACTGCTGCTGCTGTATACTCAGTCTTCGAAAAACTCCTCTCTGGACAGTCGACTGCTCCTCCATCCAGTCGACTGAAACTCTGAAACTTTCGAACACTGCAGATACCAAATACCAGAATCGAGCCATTATCCTACAGAGATTATACTGATTAAAAAGAATCTAAATAGCACGTTGTTTTAAAAAGGATGCCATTGTTTTTGCCTCTGGAATCTAAATAGAAATGGAATGGAAAACAATAGAACTTCTGAACTTTTTGTTGTTTCCGCATCCGTCCTAAAGAGGTTTATCTAACTAATTCCCAAAACATGTCACTTTCGAAACTAATTTCCAAAATAGATCACTCGCAGTTGCGAACTGCGACCTGGTCGATTGTTCGATTGTGAGGCTTTAAAAATGTGTTTTTTCAAGGCCGCACTTTCCAACTGGGTCTTAGTTCATTTCATATTTGGGCTACGGTCTAGAGAAACTTGAAGACTTAGACAAATGTTTCTAAGTAAAAAGGGGCTAAATATAGGTTGCAGTTGGGAACTGCGGCCTCTATTATAATTATTTCTTCTTCTAATAATTTTTTTTTAAAATAAATAAATGACTTAGGCTGCAGTTCCAGCTGCGGCCTATATTGAACACTTTTTTACTTAGAAAATTTTATTCAAGTCTCCAACTCTTTCTAGGCCCAAATATAAAATGAATTAAGGCCGCAGTCAAAAAAATAAATTTGTGGAAAGGTCGCAGTTGGGAATTGCGGCCTTATAATCGAACAGGCAACAGTTTGCAACTGTGAGTGGTCTATCTTTAAAATTAGTTGCGAAAGTGGCATTTTTTAGAAATTAGTTTTAAAAAGTGGCCTATTTCGGCAAAAAAAATCCAATATTGTCATATATGCACAAGTCTCTTAAGTGCTTCTAGTCATAGCATATTAGTCCTCTTGTTAACTACGTACCATACGAAATTGTTAAGTTGAGGAATCATCTATATCAATTAACAACACATTTGAGAAGAATTTGAGGGCCTAATAAACAAATACTAACTGAGAGACCAGTATTTGACCGAACTTATTACCGAAATAGTCCACATTGTGAAAGTATTTACTAACTTGACCCACTTTCGAAAGTATTTACTAAAATGATACACTCGATCTTTGAAAGACCGAATTTAGTTAAAAATAACTCGGTTTTTCAAAGACCGAGTGTTAGAATTCGAAAAATCTAAGACCAACACTCGGTCTTTGAAAAACCGAGTTATTTTTAACTAGATTTGGTTTTTCAAAGAATGAGTGGGATGGTTTGGAAATTAAAAAAAATATAAGACAGTTTGGGAAAAAATTTCAAAAATTGGGGCAGTTATGAGGATTAAAGAAAGTATATACAAAACCGAAAATTGTTGCAAATATTGGGTAACTGAAATCTTATCATCTATTTTTATTGCATAGTTATTAGCAAGAGAGAGGCACTTAGTTATGTTTGGCAAGGATGGTAAGGACATTGGGTTCTACTAGATCCATTTGGGAATTAATGGAAGAGGAGAGATTGGAGATCGGAGATAAAGAGATCAGCTAAGATTTGAGGTTGGGAATTGGGTTTGTTTAGAGATTTGGGGACAATCTAGTTAGGATCACATCATATATAAGGTTTGACAGGTCGGGAATTGTAAGATTGTTGGGATGTACCTAGAGATTAGAAGGGAGGAGGCCAGGGAAGGAGCGAGAGAGATAACAGAGAGATGAGTAGTAATGGGTGTTTGCATCGCCTTTTCTTTCCCAGAAGTGCCCATCGGCCATCGCCCAAGTAATCTCATTACTTATTAGGTGGTTGTGAAACGAGTGGTTTTTCAAATAAAATGAGAATGTGATGCATGTTTAAAGAGCCTCCAGAAAACCTGAAATTTTGTACACTTTCATTTTATGAAACTAGTAACATAATGACCTCTGGAGCTTGCCACATAGGGGACTCCTTCTAAATGATTACAAGCACTCTATGTGAGAACTTTCATACTATGGATACGAGGCTTTCTTTACTCATTTGGTAATTATAAATGATCCAAAAGTGTTGCTTCTTGAATATATGCAATCAATCCATAAGATGTACCTTAGACAACACACCAAAACTCCCAAGTTAAGTGCACTTCAATGAATATTTTTATATTATAACATGTGCCTGCAGTTTGAGTGTACTTTTTGTGAGTCGAGATCTAGGTTGTGTGCACCATATCTTATGTGGCATTTGGACCTAAGTTGTTCTGAACTTCTGATGTCATGCAAAATTGCTTTGATACTACACCAAAATTCCCAAGTTATGATGAGGGTTGTGGAGTTGTGGGATTTATCTTTTATATTCCCATAGGATCCTGAAGTATGTATGATATGATTCTTTGGTACATATTCTCAATCATGGAATGGAGATCAGATTCATATGAGATGCTCATAATCTCTCTACTGTTACTACTATTATATCTTGAGGATGCATGTAATACCAAATGCCTATTGGTTATTGGACGTTGTTGAATGGATTGTTTAAGAGTTGTAGTCCAGTCAAAATTTATCTTTTAGTTAAACTATGTCACGGCCTAGATCAGTATAGACAGAATCTATTCCAGGAGGCTGGATTTCTGATCTATGATTTTGATAATAAAACTCTATTGATTGCCTGTAATCATCAGTATGGGTCCATAGATGTTGTAGCCTCCAACAATTGAAGGGTTGTTCCAAACAATCCAAGGTTGCGTGGCAATCGATCTTGTCCTCTTCTTGACTAAAATTTTCGTATTATTGATAAAGTGGGAGAGGAGGAAATGCAGAAATATAAAGAAGGGGACAATTATATCAAGAAGATTTTAAAGTCAAATGATGAAATGAGGGTTGTAAGACTTGTCAACCTGTTGCACTATTTAGATATTGGGAGTTTTCTTCCTGAAGTCTGGGTTGGAAATTGATTAAAATATTACGGAAGTAGTGTTGGGGTTTGTGGATCCAATACACAATAATGAGGGTGGAAAAGTCAGATAAGAAGGAGAGTCGAAGTGGGAGCAAGAGGT
Source organism: Hemerocallis citrina (assembly GCA_017893485.1). Lineage (NCBI taxonomy): Eukaryota > Viridiplantae > Streptophyta > Magnoliopsida > Asparagales > Asphodelaceae > Hemerocallis > Hemerocallis citrina. The sequence continues at coordinate 144,585,147 of CM030360.1, forward strand.
CAGAAGTGGTTTAAAGCTACAGGTAGAGTTGCGGTCAACCGCGTGGTCGACCGCACCCCCGATCGCGCTCCAGGCAAATGTACGGTCGACCGCGCAGTCGACCGTCCCGCTCTCTGACTCAATTCAGTAGCTTGAAGAAGTGACCGGTCGACCGCGCAGTCGACCGCCCTGCTCTCTGTTGGAACTCGTGCAGTCGAAGGAGAAGACCGATCATGATGTTGCGGTCGACTGTCCCGACGCTGATTGATGAGCGGCTGAGATTAAAGTTGTGGAATCCTATATATATTGTATTGTGTACGATTTTAAGGTTAAGCGAAAAGAAAATAGAGATCTACCAGCCGTCATTAAGAGAGAGGGAGATAGAGAGAAACCCTACACCTTGGTGGTGAGTTCTTGAGAGATTTGTAAACCTAATCATCATATTTCTAGTAAAAATTGTAGGAGTGCCTTTGCGCGGGAAAGTAGCCATTGTTTTCGGTGAACCTCGAAAAAACCTTGTGTGTTCTTGTGTGTTGTTTTTTGTTGTTCTTTGTTCTCTTGTTTTGATTCTATAGTTCTTGCATCTCGTCGTCGTTGTTGAGTTTATTCCGCAGTTAGAATTCAACAAAGTGGTATCAGAACTACAGGTTGGCAGTATTGATTGAGATGGAGGACAAGAGTAGAGTCAAGGAGTTCGATGGAACGGATTTCACAATGTGAAAGATCCAAATGATTGCATATCTCTGATAGAAGGGTCTAGATGATCCGTTGTTTAGTGTGAAGCCAGAAGGGGCGGAGGTCAATCCGATTACGTTGGCGGCCTGGAATAGATTGGATCAGAAAGCACTTGGGCAGATTCAGTTGTTGCTGAGCAGGAAGACGCTATTTCACATTGAGAATGCAAGAACTGTAAAGGAGGCAATGGAGATTTAACAGACATGTTTGAGAAGCCGAATGCAGCAAATCAGATGTTACACCTAAAGAAGTTGTCAGAAAGAGGTTCGGTTGCTGAGCACATTAATAATTTCTGTATAGTTTACAATCAGATGGAATCATTGGGTCTAAAGTTTGAGGAGATGGTACAATCGTTGTTGTTGCTATCCAGTCTTTCCGATAGTTACGGCACAGTAGAGCAGACTATTACTAGTACTATGACTGATATGACAACCCTAAAGAATGTTATACGCAGCATTATAAATGAGGATGCAAGGAGGAAAAGATATGGAGAGACTTCAGTGTCATATCCTAGTAATACCGCGCTATCAGTTGATAACCGTGGTAGAAGTAACAACAGAGGGAGGTCGCAGAGCAGGAATCACAGGTCCAAGTCAAGAACCGGACATCGCAAAGGTGAGTGTTGGTACTGCAAGAAGCTAGGGCACATGAGAGACCAATGCGAGGAGTATAAGAAAGCACAAGTAAGGTCACATGTAACCATTGTGGTATGTATTGAACCCCGTCTAGATAAATTGTGTTTATCTGCTGGATTTAATATTTTACAAGATGATTGGTGTATAGACTTAGGTGCTTCTTATCATTGTACCCCCATGAGGGATATTTTTGAGGATTACAGGACATGTGATTTTGGTGTAGTTTCAGTTGGTAATGGGCAGATATGTCCAGTTATAAGTAGATGCACTGTGAGAGTGAAGGCTCGCAATAGTGGACAATTGGTCTTGTATGATACAAGACATATTCCGAGTTGGAAGAAAAACTTGATCTTAACTAACAAACTATACAAAGAAGGGTTTACAACAACTTTTGGGTATAGAGAATGGAAGGTGACTACAGGTACTAGGTTGGTGGCAAAAGGAAAGCTTAGTGACACGTTGTACTTACTCAGGGAAGGTGATTCAGGTGATATCATTGCTACAGCATCAGCAGGTCGTTCATCTTCAATTCTATGGCATGTCAGATTGGGACACCTTGGTGAAAAGGTTGTCAAGCAGCTTTGTTCTAAGGATCTTTTGTCGGGGCTGAAAAAGGTTGAGATAGATTTTTGAGAGAATTGTGTGATGGACAAACAGAAGACAGTTAGCTTTCAGTTGGGTGGGCGTGGAAAGAAGCTTGGGAAGCTACAGTTGGTACATACAGATGTGTGGGGTCCAACTCAAGAATTCTGGTTAGAGATACTTCTTCACATTCATCGATGATGCTACAAGAAAGGTTTGGGTTTATGCAATTTGCAAGAAATCAGAAGTTTTTGAGGTATTCAGTGTTTGGAAGACCAGGGTTGAGAATGAGACGGATTGCAAAGTGAAAGCAATAAAGTCAGACAACGGAGGTGAGTACACAAGCAAAGAGTTTGTTAACTATATGGCAAAGAAAGGTATCAGAAGAATCAAGATAGTTCCTAAGACTCTACGGGAGAATGGTGTAGCAGAAAAGATGAACCGCACGATACTCGAAAGGGCGAGATACATGAGACTTCATGCGGGTCTTCCGGTCCATCTTTGTGCCGCTACAGTTGATACAACAGTGTACTTGATTAATCGTTACCCGTCTAGTGCCCTTGATGGAGTCATTCCAGAAGAACTATGGTAAGGTAAAACTGTTAATTATTCGCATTTAAAAGTTTATGGTTGTATGACATATGCACTAATTGACAGGGAAGAAAGAAAGAAGTTGGACTCTAAGTCCAGGAGGTGTGTGTTCATTGGCTACGGTGGCGATGAGTATAGTTACAGACTTTGAGATTTTGTGGATAACAAAGTCATTCGCAGCAGGAATGTAATGTTCAATGAAGAGGTCCTATATAAGGACAAGCACACAGGTCAAGACAGTAAAAGCAGTTCAGAATCAGATTGGGGTTCAGACTCAGACTCAGATACAAATTCTGAAGGCAGCCCTAGTGGTGGGGGCCCTACAGTGCAGCAATAGGTACAGGTACCACATGCAACACATGAGGCTCTTGGTGAGCCTATTAGGAATGAGCAGGTTATCCAAGATGAACAGGTATAGCCAGAATAGTTTGGGAAACCTGAACCGGTCGGTGAACCGATACCCACATTGAGGCTATCAATATGAGAGAGGAGGCCAACCAGGATATTTGATCCATCAGCTAGTGTTGTTCACGAGCATGTTCTGTACACGAATTCGGAAGAGCCAGAGACTCATGAGGAGGCTTTGAGAGATGAGGCTCGAATTCAGTGGAAGTTAGCCATGATGGACGAGATGAGCTCCTTGGAACATAACCAAACTTGGGAGTTGACCAAGTTACCTACAGGGAAGCACGCTCTTATGAACAAATGAGTTTTCAGAGTCAAAGATGAGGCACATGGCAGTAAGAGGTACAAGGCAAGGCTTGTTGTGAAAGGATTCTCTCAAAGAGAAGGTGTTGATTATAGTGAGATCTTTGCACCGGTTGTGAAGATGGCTTCAATTAGGATTCTGCTTAGTATTGTGGTAGTTGAAGACTTGCACTTAGAGCAGTTGGATGTGAAGATAGCATTTCTCCATGGTGATATCGAAGAAGAGTTGTAGATGAAACAACCCACAGGTTTTGAAGCTAAAGGAAGGGAAGACATGGTGTGTCGATTGAAGAAGAGTCTTTATGGGCTCAAACAAGCACCGCGGCAATGGTACTTGAAGTTTGATTGCTTCATGAGAGGAAAAGGTTTCAATAGATGCGAAACGGATCATTGTGTGTGTTTGTAGATATGAGAACTATGATATAGTTACCTTGGCGTTGTCTGTGGACGACATGCTGTTAGTAGGTTCATGTATGGAGAAGATCAAGGAAGTGAAAATGGCGCTAGCTTCGGAGTTTTCAATGAAGGACTTGGGTGAAGCAAAGCAAATCCTCGACATGAAGATTAGTAGAGATAGGAGTAGCAAGAAACTTTGGTTATCATAAGCGGACTATGTGAAGAAGGTGTTGAAGAGATTCAATATGGATGATGCGAGGCCAGTCATTGTCCCTTGGCTGCTCACTTCAAGTTATCAATAGACTTATGTCCTAAGACAGAGGCAGAGATGGAGAAAATGGCTGCTATTCCTTATGCCTTAGCTGTTGGGAGTTTGATTTATGCGATGGTGTCTACAAGACCAGACATCGCACAAGCAGTGAGAGTTGTCAGCCGTTAGATGAAGAATCCAGATAAACAACATTGGGATGCAGTAAGGTGGATTCTTAGATATCTAGCATGTACTTTAGATCACTCTCTTTGTTTTGGGAGAGATTCTTTGCATATACATGGTTATGTGGATGCAAATTTTTTAGGCGATCGTGATGGTTACAAAAGTATTACAGGATATGTATTTACAGTTGGAGCAACAACTGTTAGTTGGGCGTTGCAGTTACAAAAGGTTGTAACACAGTCAACCACGGAGTTAGAGTATATGGCACTTACAGAAGGGACGAAAGACATGTTGTGGATTTCGGAGCTTATGAAACAGTTGGGCAGGAAGCAACCCATAGGTGGTGTGACAGTCAAAGTACAGTTTTCTTGGCGAAAAACTCGGCATATCACTCTAGGACTCGGCACATTCAAATGAAGTATTATTTTATCAGAATGGCGGTTGAGAAGAAATGGTTGAAGCTAACTAAAATTTTTGGCACTAAGAATCCGGGGGACATGCTCATTAAGGTAGTAGATATAAAAAAATATCAGTTTTGCTATATCGCTATCGGATTGTCTCCAGGTTAATTGTTGAGGAGACTCACAGAGGTACATGCCTAGACTAGGACAATGGAAGAATGAAGAACAGGTTAGAGACTTCGTGTATATGTCTCCAAGTGGGAGATTGTTGTGGTTTGTGGATCCAATACACGATAATGGGGTTGGAGAAGTCAGATGAGAAGGAGATTCGAAGTGGGAGCAAGAAGTCAGAAGTGGTTTGAAGCTACAGGTAGAGTTGCGGTCGACCGCACCCCCCCGATCGCGCTCCAGGAAAATGTACGGTCGACCGCGCAGCCGACCGTCCTGCTCTCTGACTCAATTATGTAGCTTGAAAAAGTGACCGGTCAACCCCACAGTTGATCGACCTGCTCTCTGTTGGAACTCGTGCAATCGAAGGAGACGACCGGTTGACCGTCATGATGTTGCGGTCGACCGTGCCGACGCTGATTGATGAGCGGCTAAGATTAAAGTTGTGGAATCCTACATATATTGTATTGTGTACGATTTTAGGATTAAGTGAAAGAAAAATAGAGATCTACCAGCCGTCATTAAGAGAAAGGGAGATAGAGAGAAACCCTATACCTTGGTGGTGAGTTCTTGAGAGATTTGTAAACATAATCTTCATATTTCTAGTGGAAATCGCAGGAGTGCCTCTGCGCGGGAAAGTAGCCATTGTTTTGGGTGAACCTCGAAAAAATCTTGTGTGTTCTTGTGTGTTGTTTTTTGTTATTTTTTGTTCTCTTATTTTGATTCTATAGTTCTTGCATCTCGTCGTTGTTGTTGAGTTTATTTCGTCGTTAGAATTCAACAAGTAGGTGTTGGTTGAGCTTGAGAAGCCTATGCAATAATTTATGTAATGAAGCTGGCGGAGTACACTACAAAAGATACTGCTTTTACCGGCGATTATTCCCCGGCGTTTTACTAGTAGCGCCGGGGTAGGGAGTGAGTAGGAATTGGACGCCAGATGGGATGGTCATACACCGGCGGTCGATTTAAAACGCCGGCGTATGTTAGTATTCACCGGCGTTTTACTTAAACACGCCGGTGATGTTTATTATTCACCGGCGTTTTTTATTATAAACGCCGGCGAATATACGGACACATTCACCGGCGTTTCCAATTAAAACGCCGGTGAATAACTTGGATAAAACCCGCGAACCCTAATCTTTCGCTTGCCATTTTCCCAATACCCCAAAAAAAAAAAAAAAGAGGCGCTTCGTTTCCCTCCTTCCTCACTCTACTTCCTGCGCGTTTGCCTCCGCCGCTTCGTCCTCTTCGACGGCCTCCGACCTTTCGAAATCGTCCCTTCTTCCCTTCGTCCTTTTCGATTTCCTCATCCCTCTCTCTATTTGGAGGTGAATCGGCGGTCGCCCCCTCTCTCTCTCTCTCCTACGCCCCCGCCCTCGTCGCCCCGCTCCCTCTCTCTCTCTTCGGTATGATCTCTTGATTTCCCTTATTTTCCAAAAAAAGCAGCTTTTTTCAGTTTATTCATCTTGATTTCCTTAACATGAACGGTTTAGTTGAGATGAAGAATTAATAGAAAAATATATGCTTAGATAATGGAAATTTTCATCTTCTTTTACTGTTAATGAAGCTGATTTTATGCATCTGATTGTCTTCATGGCATGTTTGTTTTTTTACCCAAAATGGGTTCACTGTGAACTGAGGATGCTCTAGGTACGTATGCCAATATCCTCCGGCCAGATATGCACAACAATTGGATTTTAGATTTAGTTGGGCTAAAGAAGTAGTAGAGCAACATATAAGCTAAGATAATGGGAAATTTTCATTTTCAGATACTGTTAAAGTAACCTGATTGCAATCTTTGGCATGGTTTTTTAACACAAAATGGGTTCACTTCGAAACTAAGTATGCTGCTAGCATACCCATTTTCTTTCACTGTTAATGAAGCTGATTTCATGCATCTGATTGTCTTCTTGGCATGCATGTTTTTTTACCCAAAATGGGTTCACTGTGAACTGAGGATGCTATAGGTACGTATGTCAAAATCCTCCGGCCGGATATGCACAACAATTGGATTTTTGATTTAGTTGGGCTAAAGAAGTAGTAGAGCAACATATAAGCTAAGATAATGGGAAATTTTCATTTTCAGATACTGTTAAAGTAACCTGATTGCAATCTTTGGCATGGTTTTTTAACACAAAATGGGTTCACTTCCAAACTAAGTATGCTGCATAGCATCCCCAGTTTCTTTCACTGTTAGTGAGGCTGATTTCATGCATCTGATTGTCTTCTTGGCATGCATGTTTTTTTAACCAAAATGGGTTCACTGTGAACTGAGTATGCTATAGGTACGTATGCCAAAATCCTCCGGCCGGATATGCACAACAATTGGATTTTAGATTTAGTTGGCCTAAAGAAGTAGTAGAGCAACATATAAGCTCAGATAATGGAAATTTTCATTCTCAGAAACTGTTAGAGAAGTTGATTGCCATCTTAGGCATGATTTTTTAACAAAATGGGTTCACTTCCAAACTAAGTATGCTGCTAGAATCCTCATTTTCTTTCACTGTTAGTGAAGCTTATTTTCATGCATCTGATTGTCATCTTGGCATGTTTTTTTTGACCAAAATGGGTTCACTGTGTACTGAGGATGCTATAGGTACGTATGCCAAAATCCTCCGGATACGCACAACAATTGGGTTTTAGATTTAGTTGGGCTGAAGAAGTAGTATAGCAACATATAAGCTCTGATAATGGAAAATTTATCATTTTCAAATACTGTTAAAGTAACCTGATTGTCAATCTTTGGCATGGTTTTTTATACCAAAATGGGTTAACTTCCAATCTAAGTATGCTGCTAGCATCCCCATTTTCTTTTTTTGTTGTTAGTGAAGCTTATTTTCATGCATCTGATTGTCATCTTGGCATGTTTTTTTTACCAAAATGGGTTCACTGTGAACTGAGGATGGTATAGGTACGTATGCCAAAATCCTCCGGCCGGATATGCGGCTACAATTGGGTTTTCGATTTAGTTGGGCTGAAGAAGTAGTAGAGCAACATATAAGCTCAAATAATGGGAAATTTTTTATTTTCAGATACCGTTAAAGTAACCTGACTGCAATCCTTGGCATGGTTTTTTAACAAAATGGGTTCACTTCCAAACTATGTATGCTGCATAGCATCCCCAGTTTCTTTCACTGTTAATGAATTGAAGCTTATCCCATGCATCTGATTGTCATTTTGGCATGTTTTTTTGACCAAAATGGGTTCACTGTGAACTGAGGATGCTATAGCTCTATGCCAAAATCCTCCGGCTATGTACAACAATTGGTTCACTCTGAAAAATATATGCTTACATACTAGACATTTTAATGTTTCTTTTACTATTTCTTTTGTTTAGTATTATTATTATTATTATTATTATTATTATTATTATTATTATGAGATAAGTGATTATTAGTAGTCATGAACAGAATAGTTCATGAGTCATCAGATCTTCTTGTTACCGTAGTTACAGCACGACGCGCTCATTATTCGGCCGATTCCTCTTCATCAGCAAAATACCCTTTACCATCATCATCTCCTTGAACGGAAAGCCAAATACAGGGGAGACTATAGTCGATTTTTTTTTTATGCTCGAACACAGGGTGTGTGATAAAATGCCACTAAGGTGGTTGTGATCATTTCCACAAAAGGTCGTTTAGGGTTTGGTGAATAGAGTAGATTGTGTTAAGATGTAGTTTTTTTTTGTACATTTTTTGGAGCCACAATTTCTTTATTTTACAGTTAAAGATTATATCGTTTATTTATTTGCAGCTAGGGATGGTTTTCAAATAGGTGAAATTTAATATACAAAATGCCTTTTACTGTTATTACTATTTAATATATCAAATTTTAATTTCAGACCGTGTGCTATTGATATAATGGATAGAAGTTGGATTAGTAAACCACGATTATCCAAGGAGTACCGTGATGGTATTAAAGATTTTATTATCTTTGCCAAACGACATTCCCGTGATCCCAACCTAATCCTTTGTCCATGCCTTCGCTGTACAAATTGTATGCTGAGGACATGTGACGTAGTACATACACACTTGGCTGTCAACGGTTTTCTTCAAGGGTACACAAGGTGGTTTTGTCATGGAGAGGATCATACGGCAGCTCCTGTTCGTCCGGTTGTATTAGAAAATGAAGCTGAGCCCTTAGTGAACGAAGACTTAAGCGTTCCCGATGAGATGCATGCTTTGTTACAAGATGCCATGGGGATTCATAATGTTCCTTTCCACACCAATGACCCAACAACCGAAGTTCACAATGAGTCAACAGAAACAAACCAGATTGGTGGTGGGGTGGACGAGGAAATGTCTGGCCCCACCCCTGAAAATAATAAGCAGCAAGAATCCTTCGCTAAGTTACTTGAAGATGCTAGTACTCCGTTGTACCGCGACTGCACCAAATTTTCTAAGTTCTCATTCATTGTCAGACTATTTCAGATTAAATGTTTAAACGGGTGGTCTGCTAAGTCCTTCACTATGCTACTTGAATTGTTGAATGAAGCATCTCCTGAAATCTGTATTCCAAACTCAGCCTATAAAATCAAAAAATTCCTAAGTTCTCTCGATCTAGGATATGAGAAGATAGCAGCATGTCCAAATGACTGTATGCTTTTCACGAGTGGTAAGGAAAGTCTGGAGAATTGCGAAGTGTGTGGTTCTTCGAAATGGAAAGAAAGACCAAATCAAGATGAGGGAGCCAGTGGATCTACTAAGCGAAGTAGGAAAAAGAAGCCTGCCAAAACATTGCGTTACTTTCCTCTGATTCCTAGGTTACAAAGGTTGTTTATGTCTACGAAAACTTCTTCTGATATGAAATGGCATGCTGAAGGTCGCAATAATGATGGGATTCTTAGACATCCTGCTGATTCTCAATCTTGGAAAAGATTTGATGAAAGATATCCTGATTTTGCGGAAGATCCTTGAAATGTGAGACTTGGACTAGCTAGTGATGGTTTCAACCCTTTCAGGCAAATGAGTAGTACATACAGCATATGGCCGGTTGTGTTGATACCATACAATTTGCCGCCTTGGAAATGCATGAAGCAGTCCTCATTTATTTTGTCCATGATAGTTCCTGGACCGAAAGGTCCTGGAAATGATATAGATGTGTACCTACAACCGTTAATAGATGAACTTCAGAAGTTGTGGGTGGGTGTTCCAACCTATGATGCTGTGGCTAAAGAAACATTTTCTCTTCGTACCGTGTTGTCTTGGACAATCAATGATTTTCCAGCATATGCAAATTTATCTAGATATAGTACTAAAGGACGTTATGCATGTCCATGTTGTGCTGACCAAACTAGTTCAAGGTGGTTGTACAATGGCAGAAAGTTTTGCTATATGGGTCATAGGAGATGGTTGCCTGACACACATATATTTCGGGCAGAGGCAGCGACATTTGATGGCACCGACGAGTGGGAACATGCTCCTGGGTCTTCTTCTGGTTCAGATATTTTGAGGCGGGTAGATGGTCATCAATTCAAATATAGAAAGGAACCAGAAGTCAGGACAAAAGGCAAGAAAAGGGCAAGGCCGGAGCAAGGTGAGGAGACCGATCTATATGGCGAGGATGAGGATCAAAACTTGACGAGTTTAGGTGCATGGAAGAAGAAGAGTATTTTCTTCAAGTTGCCGTATTGGGAATTCAACTTACTGCGACATAATTTAGATGTGATGCATATCGGAAAAAATATTGGTGAGAATTGTATAGGAACAGTTATGGGAGATGATCGGAAGACAAAGGACAATCTCAAGAGCCGACTTGATTTGAAGTCAATGGGCATCCGACATGAGTTGCACCCAGAAGAATTGCCGAACGGGAAAGTACTCCTACCTCATGCAATCTATTCAATGTCAAAATCGGAGTTGGAGTTGTTTTGCAAAGTACTACTTGAACTTAAAGTCCCCGATGGCTATTCTTCTAACATGGCAAAATGTGTCAACTTTAAAGAGAAGAGGTTTCAGGGTCTAAAGTCACACGACTACCACATCCTAATGCAGGATCTCCTTCCTATGGCCCTAAGGTCTTCAATGTGTGAGCAAGTCACTACTGTCCTGAAAGATCTTTGTAGCATATATAAAGGTATTTGCTCAAGAATGCTTCGTGTTGAAGATCTGGACCAATTGGAGCAGCAGGCGGCATTGACACTTAGTAAAATGGAGATGATATTTCCTCCATCGTTTTTCACTATTATGATTCACTTGATAATCCACCTTGCTGGTGAAGCCAGAATCGGCGGTCCTGTTCACTATCGGTGGATGTACCCCATTGAGAGGTAAAATAATTCATTCATCTTACGAAATTGAATTTTCAAAAGCTCATTTCTTTTAATCCCCTAATCCGCTCTAGTTTATTAATTGTACATGTTCAGGTACCTATACCGGCTAAAGGGTTATGTGAAAAATAGAGCATATCCTGAAGGGTCAATAGCCTAGGGATATCTATCAGAGGAGTGCTCATATTTTTTTTCCAGGTATTTGCCTGGTGTGGAGACATCTTCCAGTAGACCACGTAGAAATCCAGACATTTCCAACCTTGATGGTGCACAATATCTTTTTGATACCGCTGGCACCACTGTTGGTAAAGTTGATGCATTTGAGCTCAATAGCTTAGCATGGGAACAGGCACATCGATATGTGCTAGACCATCATGCATCAGTGGAACCATTTCGAAAGTAAGTTGCTTTTGAATTTAAATCGAATACAGTGAAAACCGCGGAGTTCGATATTTTTGATACTTTTGTTATTCCTAATTTCAATTGCTTGTTTTTTAGCGAATTTGTCAGGGACATCAAACGAAGGGCTAGACCAAGAAGACTACCACCACGTGAACAAAACAAGGTGATGAATGAAAAATTTCATAAGTGGTTTGAATCTCATGTAGGTGAATTACAGTTATGCAAATTAATCTTTATTATATCTACATTTTCTATGGTGTTGATACGATTTGCGCAAAATTAATAGGTACATTCTTTGGGTCCTGAAGGTGCGTCATCTGAAATACAAGTACTTGCCAAAGGTCCCTATCAGATGGTCAAAAGATACGGAGGATACATATTCAATGGTTTTAGATTTCGTACTAATGAATCTAATTTGAAGTCTCAAAATAGTGGAATGGTAGTGACGTCTAAGACTAGAAGTTATGCTTCCAAATCGGACACGAGGCCTGTAGATGGAGATCTCGACTACTATGGAGTGCTCACGGATATCATTGAGTTGAATTATTTTGGCCATTTCCGTGTTGTCTTATTTCGTGGGGATTGGGCTGAGTTTGATAGGAATTTTGCTAACAACAAGGACAAGCTTGGCTTCACAGTTGTAAACTTCTCAAAATTGATTCACATCGGTACACACATTAGCCATGAGCCATTTGTGTTTCCATCCCAAGTGCAACAAGTGTTCTACATTGAAGATCCAATCCTGCCAAAATCGTATGTGGCTATCCCTATGCAACCAAGAGATGTATTCCAACTGGGCGATACTTCAGACGATGAAGACGGTGAAGACATGAACAGTTACATTGCTTCTGAGTTTCCTGTGTTTGATGTAAACACAACCGGTGTTGGAATTTGCGGGACTTGGCTCCGCAAGGATGGAGAAGAGGGCGATGTACTGGAAGATGTCGTATCGTAGTTTACATGATTTTCAATTGGGTTTATTATATGTCTGTAATTTTATGTCTTAAATCTTGTTGTAATATTATGTCTGTAATTTCGAATATGTTCATTGTGAATTTAATACACTGGTTTAATTATCTTTCTATTTTCTACTGCTTGGTATTATTTACATTAAACTATGCTTAGTGTCATTTGAACCAAACTATCGTTGTAATTTAATCTGTTACAAATCTATTTTTTTTAATTTTTTTACAATTATGTTGGTTTGTTAATCCTACTAAAGTACAAATTTTATGATAGTTATTATAAACATGTTATTAATTAAATTTGCATATCTAAGGAAGTTATCGAATCCTTGACAGGTATAACATGCCGAGGCATGGAAAAAGGGTAAATATAAATGATGGCAACGAGAGCCATGGGGATGAGCAGCCACTAAATAATAGTGGCAGGCAAACATATGAGAGTGAGGGTAGCACGCCGCCCACTGTCAAAAAACATCGGTAAGTCTTAAAATTGGTATTTTTAAAGAGATTATGTTACTTGAATGCATGAAAGACACGTACTAGTGTTTGTGAGTCTGCATTGTGGCTGTCGTCTATAAGCATTTCGTCTATGTTTCTTAAGTGGGCTGTGATTAGAAAGAAAGGGCTGGAGTGGAGATCTGGAAACCCAAAATAGAGACATCTCGTTTATTATAATCTACACTTATTGTTGGACCAACCCCCTCTTGCTGTTGTTGCTGATGTCTCTTTGTGTGCGTGTGTTGAAGAGAATAAAGGGATGAGAGAGAGATGAGGAAAATGCCACTATGTTAGCCTGGTGTATCCTCATTCTCTACCATCCCTCTTTCTGGCTCCATATATGGCTTCTATATTAAATTGGTTTCCTTCCACGATGACAGTACGTAATACTATACTTGATATGATCCCATGTTCATACCTGCATCCTATTGCATACTCACAAACAACTAATACTTGTCGTCCTTGCATCGTATGCCCAACCCCACTTTGGCACATAACCTGGTATAGATGACATTGTATGACCTGCAAACAAGGATTGTTCAGTCGTGTTGTTGTACTGATTTGGAGGAGGTGAAAATGGGACCATAAAATAGCTTAAGAAGACCATCAGGTTTGTGAAATAAGCTTCACTAACAGTGAAAGAAACTGGGGATGCTATGCAGCATACTTAGTTTGGAAGTGAACCCATTTTGTGTTAAAAAAACCATGCCAAAGATTGCAATCAGGTTACATTGACAGTATCTGAAAATGAAAATTTCTCCATTATCTGAGCTTATATGTTGCTCTACTACTTTTTTAGCCCAACTATATCGCAAAACATAAGTGTTGTGCATACTTAAGTTGGAAGTGAACCCATTTTGGCTAAAAAATCATGCCGAAGATAGCAATCAGATGCATGAAATCAGCTTCTTTAACAGTATCTGAAAATGAAAATTTTTCATAATCTGAGCATATATGTTTCTTTAACAGTGACTGTGAACAATTGTTCTTAATTGGGCTGTGATTAGAAAGAGACGAGTTGGAGTGGAGATCTGGAAACCCATATAGAGACATCTTGTTCATAATAATTTATTATTATTGTTGTTCTTGTCGCTCTTGCTGTTGTTGCTGATGTTTCTATGTGTTCGTGTGCTGAAGGGAAAGAAGGGATGAGAGAGAGATGAGGAAAATGCCGCTATGTTAGCCTGGTGTATCCTCATTCTCTATCATTCCTCTTTCTGGCTTCTATATTTGGTTTCCTTCCACGATGACAATTCCAGTTAAAACTACACTTGCTATGAGCCCTATTCGTATTTCTCTTTCATGAAGAATTGATCTATGACTACAATCTCCATTCAAAACCCAATTGTTCTATATTTGGTTCCCACTTGCTGTTGTTGCTGTTATTGAAGTGAACCCATTTTTTTTTATTATAACCCATTTTGATATGCACAACACTTGGGTTTTGCGATATAGTTGGGCTAAAAAAGTAGTAGAGCAACATATAAGCTCAGATAATGGAGAAATTTTCATTTTCAGATACTGTCAATGTAACCTGATTGCAATCTTTGGCATGGTTTTTTTAACACAAAATGGGTTCACTTCCAAACTAAGTATGCTGCATAGCATCCCCAGTTTCTTTCACTGTTAGTGAAGCTTATTTCACAAACCTGATGGTCTTCTTAAGCTATTTTATGGTCCCATTTTCACTAACTGTTAGTGAAGCTGATTTCAAGCACCTGATTGTCTTCTTGGCATGTTTGTTTTTATACCAAAAATGGGTTCACTGTGAACTGAGGATATTATATAGGTACGTATGCCAAAATCCTCCGGCCGGATATGCACAACACTTGGGTTTTGCGATATAGTTGGGCTAAAAAAGTAGTAGAGCAACATATAAGCTCAGATAATGGAGAAATTTTCATTTTCAGATACTGTCAATGTAACCTGATTGCAATCTTTGGCATGGTTTTTTTAACACAAAATGGGTTCACTTCCAAACTAAGTATGCTGCATAGCATCCCCAGTTTCTTTCACTGTTAGTGAAGCTTATTTCACAAACCTGATGGTCTTCTTAAGCTATTTTATGGTCCCATTTTCACTAACTGTTAGTGAAGCTGATTTCAAGCACCTGATTGTCTTCTTGGCATGTTTGTTTTTATACCAAAAATGGGTTCACTGTGAACTGAGGATATTATATAGGTACGTATGCCAAAATCCTCCGGCCGGATATGCACAACACTTGGGTTTTGTGATATAGTTGGGCTAAAAAAGTAGTAGAGCAACATATAAGCTCAGATAATGGAGAAATTTTCATTTTCAGATACTGTCAATGTAACCTGATTGCAATCTTTGGCATGGTTTTTTTAACACAAAATGGGTTCACTTCCAAACTAAGTATGCTGCATAGCATCCCCAGTTTCTTTCACTGTTAGTGAAGCTTATTTCACAAACCTGATGGTCTTCTTAAGCTATTTTATGGTCCCATTTTCACTAACTGTTAGTGAAGCTGATTTCAAGCACCTGATTGTCTTCTTGGCATGTTTGTTTTTATACCAAAAATGGGTTCACTGTGAACTGAGGATATTATATAGGTACGTATGCCAAAATCCTCCGGCCGGATATGCACAACACTTGGGTTTTGCGATATAGTTGGGCTAAAAAAGTAGTAGAGCAACATATAAGCTCAGATAATGGAGAAATTTTCATTTTCAGATACTATCAATGTAACCTGATTGCAATCTTTGGCATGGTTTTTTTAACACAAAATGGGTTCACTTCCAAACTAAGTATGCTGCATGGCATCCCCAGTTTCTTTCACTGTTAGTGAAGCTTATTTCACAAACCTGATGGTCTTCTTAAGCTATTTTATGGTCCCATTTTCACTAACTGTTAGTGAAGCTGATTTCAAGCACCTGATTGTCTTCTTGGCATGTTTGTTTTTATACCAAAAATGGGTTCACTATGAACTGAGGATATTATATAGGTACGTATGCCAAAATCCTCCGGCCGGATATGCACAACACTTGGGTTTTGCGATATAGTTGGGCTAAAAAAGTAGTAGAGCAACATATAAGCTCAGATAATGGAGAAATTTTCATTTTCAGATACTGTCAATGTAACCTGATTGCAATCTTTGGCATGGTTTTTTTAACACAAAATGGGTTCACTTCCAAACTAAGTATGCTGCATAGCATCCCCAGTTTCTTTCACTGTTAGTGAAGCTTATTTCACAAACCTGATGGTCTTCTTAAGCTATTTTATGGTCCCATTTTCACTAACTGTTAGTGAAGCTGATTTCAAGCACCTGATTGTCTTCTTGGCATGTTTGTTTTTATACCAAAAATGGGTTCACTGTGAACTGAGGATATTATATAGGTACGTATGCCAAAATCCTCCGGCCGGATATGCACAACACTTGGGTTTTGTGATATAGTTGGGCTAAAAAAGTAGTAGAGCAACATATAAGCTCAGATAATGGAGAAATTTTCATTTTCAGATACTGTCAATGTAACCTGATTGCAATCTTTGGCATGGTTTTTTTAACACAAAATGGGTTCACTTCCAAACTAAGTATGCTGCATAGCATCCCCAGTTTCTTTCACTGTTAGTGAAGCTTATTTCACAAACCTGATGGTCTTCTTAAGCTATTTTATGGTCCCATTTTCACTAACTGTTAGTGAAGCTGATTTCAAGCACCTGATTGTCTTCTTGGCATGTTTGTTTTTATACCAAAAATGGGTTCACTGTGAACTGAGGATATTATATAGGTACGTATGCCAAAATCCTCCGGCCGGATATGCACAACACTTGGGT
The DNA here is from genome assembly GCA_017893485.1 of Hemerocallis citrina. Lineage (NCBI taxonomy): Eukaryota > Viridiplantae > Streptophyta > Magnoliopsida > Asparagales > Asphodelaceae > Hemerocallis > Hemerocallis citrina. The sequence goes on from CM030360.1 coordinate 144,601,703, forward strand.
TTTGCGATATAGTTGGGCTAAAAAAGTAGTAGAGCAACATATAAGCTCAGATAATGGAGAAATTTTCATTTTCAGATACTGTCAATGTAACCTGATTGCAATCTTTGGCATGGTTTTTTTAACACAAAATGGGTTCACTTCCAAACTAAGTATGCTGCATAGCATCCCCAGTTTCTTTCACTGTTAGTGAAGCTTATTTCACAAACCTGATGGTCTTCTTAAGCTATTTTATGGTCCCATTTTCACTAACTGTTAGTGAAGCTGATTTCAAGTACCTGATTGTCTTCTTGGCATGTTTGTTTTTATACCAAAAATGGGTTCACTGTGAATTGAGGATACTATATAGGTACGTATGCCAAAATCCTCCGGCCGGATATGCACAACACTTGGGTTTTGCGATATAGTTGGGCTAAAAAAGTAGTAGAGCAACATATAAGCTCAGATAATGGAGAAATTTTCATTTTCAGATACTGTCAATGTAACCTGATTGTTTAACACAAAATGGGTTCACTTCCAAACTAAGTATGCTGCATAGCATCCCCAGTTTCTTCTTTTGTTGTTAGTGAAGCTTATTTTCATGCATCTGATTGTGATCTTGGCATGTTTTTTTGACCAAAACGGGTTTACTGTGAACTGAGGATGCTATAGGTACGTATGCCAAAATCCTCCGGATACGCACAACAATTGGGTTTTAGATTTAGTTGGGCACAGTGAATTAGTAGAGCAACATATAAGCTCAGATAATGGAAATTTTCATTTTCAGATACTGTTAATGAAGCTGATTGCCATCTTTGGCATGATTTTTTAACAAAAAATGGGTTCACTTCCAAACTAAGTATGCTGCTAGCATCCTCATTTTCTTTCACTGTTAATGAAGCATATTTCATTATGATCCAGGATGGCAAATTTTGACTTGGCTATGATTGAATTGTTTAGTGGATGTTGTCTATGTTCTTAATTGGGCTGTGATTAAAAAGAGTGGGCTCGAGTGGAGATCTGGAAACCCATATAGAGACATCTTGTTCATAATAATTTATTATTATTGTTGTTCTTGTCGCTCTTAAGGTGGTTGCTGATGTCTCTTTGTGTTCGTGTGCTGAAGGGAAATAAGGGATAAGAGAGAGATGAGGAAAATGCCGCTATGTTAGCCTGGTGTATCCAAAGTCTCTACCTTTCTTCTTTCTGTTTCCATTTCTGGCTTCTATATATATTTGGTTTCCTTCCACGATGACAGTTCCCTAAAAATACACTTGATATGAGCCCTATCTTATTTTTCTTATTTTTCTTATATTTGGTTTCCGTCCACGATGACAGTTTCATGGATTGTCTGAACAATCCATGAAGGACATGCTTAGATACTGAATTTTCATTTGTTTTACTGTTTTAGATAGTGGATATTCCCAATTAGAGGAGAATATAAAGGTTTCAAGTTAGATACTGAATTTTCATTTGTTTTGTTATTTTAGATATATTTAAAAACAAAATTAAGTACTAGATTTTTAGCATTGCAATGTAATTATTTTACCTCTGTATATATCATTAACAATTCCATTTGCAGTTGGCACTTTGATCTTATAATTCGAGATACAGGTAGTTCTTTTTGCAAGTTCAAAAAATATGTATATTCTGTATTGTGATCTACTGTTCAATTAAACTATTATTTTTTTTTCACAGAGCGGTCGTCAAGATGAAGGAAATTCTGATGATCAGAGCTGAAGCTACTCGAGGGGTATGAATCTGCGGTCCTCCTTGCTGTTCTTATGTCCTCCTTGCTGTATGGTTGTTGTTCTTATGTCCTCCTCCTTGCTGTTGTTATGTCAGACTGGTTTTTTTTATGAGAGTTATGTCATATTTTGAATTTGGGATATTTTGGATATTTGTCAGACTGGTTTGTTTGGATATTTGGGATGTTAGTCTCTATATTAGTTTGTTAATTATGACACTGTTAATTAATCAATGAATTTGGACGTTGATATGACACGTGTGAAACTTGATTATCTTTAATTATTCTTGTGTTTGGTTGTGGTTTGCGCAGTAGTATGCAACGAAATTGATTGAATCAGTTGTGAGAATTAGTTTACAGGTTTTGTAAATGAAACTGTGAATTGAAATCGAACGGAAAAGCGGAGTATCGAAAATAAACGGGCATAGCCAGAACGGCGTTTTAAAAAACGGCGGTCTATATAATCTAATTGTTGGAGTGTGTGATACACCGGCGTTTCAACGCACGTCGGTGAATGTTATCAGCTGTAACGGCACAGGCGTACACCGGCGTTTTATAAACGCCGACGTATATAACTACACCGGCATTTTTTGGTCGCGCCGGTGTTCGTAAATAGGAAAAAGCAGGCGCTCATAAACGCACATACACCGGCGTTCCTTGACCGCCGGTATACTTTCGATCTACACCGGCGTTTTCATACACGCCGATGAATGGATAAATACCGACGGTTTACGACCGCCGGTGAATGTATATAGGTGCACAAGAACGGCACTCAGAGACCGACATACACCGGCATTTTATGACCGCCGGTGTAGTTCTAACATTTACCGGCGTCCACCAAAAATGTCGGTGTAGACCCCTTTGTTTCAGCGACGCCCGCTTCGGCGGCAGTTGGACCGGCGCTATTGTAAACGCCGGTGAAAGTTTCACCGGCGTAAAAAAACGCCGGTATAGACGTCAAAAAGCGCCGGGAAAGCTACTTTCTTTTGTAGTGGTATAGGTTTCCACCTCCTGAGGAAAAATTCCAGCAAAAGCAAAAGCATCGGAGGTTAGTTTCTTGCACAAAATCAAGTTACAGTATAGAAGCACGGAAGGTTTTTAGAGAATAAAAAGGCATTACCGAGAGCACCCACAGTCGTTTGCCATTTTGCCATTTTATGCATTTTTAGACACTGCAGCCGACACACTCGTTAGCTATTTTGTCAATTTTTACCAATTCCGCTACATTAGAAAGGTATAAATAGTAATGGATATAGCAAAATGCATATTATAGAGGACGAACATCATGTTTCGTCTGAAATATTTAAATATATTTTTAAATAATCGGACGAAATATGATGTTTTGTCTGAATTAAAAGAAAATAAAAAAACAAAGAGAAAAACCCAGAAATATGCATAGAATGGCTGGATTTCGTCCAGGCCATTGGGTCCCATTTCCTTTAATTTTTATTTTGCAAATTATCATCATTGGTTACTGGGTGCAATTATTTTAATTTGTTTTGCAATTTTTTTTGCAAAAAAATCTCCTTAAAACCCGGACGAAACAGCGGTTATTTTGCAATTTTTTTCTCTTTTGGGACGTAACATCAGTCCCGTATATTTTATTAATATTTTTTCAGTTTCTGACTATATAAATGATTTTTTAATATCAGTTTCGTTTGTTTAATTTTTAACGAAAATATGTATTTTTTGCCTTTTGACGATTGCAACATTTCGTTGAAATGGAAAGATAAAATATGCATTTTGCCATTTTTTACCTCAAACGACTGTGGATGCTCTGAAAGCTAGAGAACAAAAGAGAATAGAGAAAAGGAAAAAAATGAACGAACATCACTAAAATTTGCAACAGTTTCCTTCCTTGAAAAAAGGCTAATAAAGGTTTTTGTTTGCTTCAATGCTAATGTAGGCAGATTAGAAATATATAGAAGATGTTTTCAGAACACCAAAATTGTTTTAACATTACATAAGCGGGAGAATGAGGGAATAATTCAGCTTGGGAGAGTGAGTGTGAAGCTCTATGGCTGCCTTTTCGAAGATGCACATATTTTTAAAATTTTGCATGCGGTCATAGCCGTTGTGATTCATGTGTGCCCTCTACTATGTTTAGACACATCCTTCTTCAAGTTAACTTTGCATCTCTGTTGTCCCTCATTTTCTGACCTGCAGGTAAGAGGCTCAATATGTCAACTTCATACTCTTGTTCTGTCAATCAAATAATGACAACATCTACAAATAAGAGAGTTTTTTATGGACGGGTGATTGTGGTTGTATGTGTGTGAAAAACCACTAACGCCAAACATATAAAAAATCTTTAAATTTGATATGGATTTGAACTCCTACAATCCAGATCCCCTTTAAACTTAACTAGTCTTCCTAACAAATAATAGGTAGACAAACTGCAATTTTGTATTATGACATAATGTATGTGAATAGCGGGAATGACCGCCCATGGTAATATTGCCATGTAAAAGGAAGTGGTTTGGTTCTCGGAAGGAACCTGACTCGGGATATTTTTATTTCTTTGAAATACTTTTTTTTTTCATACATGAAAAAATTCATTCACTTATTATCACATGTTTAAGTACATATCATTCTTCCGAGTTAGTCAAGTAGAATGAAGTATATACGGTTTTTGTGATGTTTGTTTTTTAATTTTTTAACATCAGACTTGAACACCCAAAAAATATTATTTTAATTTTTCATTGACCCACATTGCAACAGGATGATAAATATTGGCCCTTAATTGCCTCCCTTACCATCATATCGTTTTGGAAAGGGAACATGTTGGCGAGGATATGGAAGTCTGATCCACGGTCAAAATCTCAGGGATGTTGTTATAACAGGTATTTAATACATTTTACTAATTAGTCCCTTTTGATTCACCTTTTATTTCTTCAAAAAGAAGTAAGTAAAGATATCTTTGAGAAAATAAAATTTTAAATTAAGATGAAAATATGACGTGGATTGCGCTGCAGCAAGTAGGGATTAACATGTAACTCGATGATTCTCAAACAATTCTATTGAAGCACTAATTGCATAAATTATAGTTCACGGACACCAAATTTACGGATGGCGAACGGGTCGAGTGGGCCGGGCCGGACTCAATCCGTACGGGTTGGCACGTATAGGGGGCGGGCTCGGGCCGGTTTGCCAACTTATCCGGGCCGGTCCGGGCCGGGCTCTAATTTGGTTTGGGTGACCCGCCCAACCCGTGAACCCTTTAGGGTTCAACCCGGGTTGGGCCGGGTCGACCCGTGGGTTGGCCCGTGTATATGGGGTTAGAATTTTTTTTTTAAAATTTTTTTTTTAGTATAAATTTTTTTGTACCTTAAAATAATAATAATAATAATAATAATAATACTAAGTAAGTAATAATAATAAACATTAAAAATCATAATAATAATAATAAGATTGAAAGAGTGAAATTGGTAACAAATTTTGAAATATTATTTATATGAACTTAAGTTTTACAATTTTAACAATTTATAATGAAATGAAGAATTCAATTCATAAATAAGTTTTATACAATAACATATTTCTTATATACAATTTTACAACGACTACAATTTTTCTAATTTAACATAACAAGCTGGGCTATTGTTGTTGTTCTTCGGGCGAGTTGCTCCCACTTGTGGACATTAATAGTGTTTTCCCTTGTGTCCTATCTTCCGCCTTCAGCCAGTCTTCTGTGCAAACGAGCATCTCTAACGACTCGGGCTTCAAGCGATTTCTGTAATCAGTTAGAACCCTGCCACTTATAGAAAATGCACTCTCAGAAGCAACTGTAGAGACATGAGGAGTTAGTAAATCTTTACCCATAATTGACAGAATACTAAAAGTGTGTTCATGGTCTTTCCACCATTGTAAAATATCTAGTGGAGAAGTAGAAGGTTCAGAATCTTGTTGGTTATACCAATTTAATTCATTTGATTGATTAGTCCTAGATTTTTTTGATTGAATTTGTTCAAGTAAACTAAATGTTCTATCACCAATTCTACTTTTACCCTTACCTTTAGAACTACCAGAAGAAAAACTAACTACAGAAGTGGTACTACTAGAAGAAAAACGTCTATCATAATAATCATACAAGTTATTTAACGTAGATTCAAACTGAACTAAAAAAGTAGCGCAATCAATTACTAATTCTACATGTTCCTCAAGTAATGCAAAAAATATTTCTATCAAACTCTTCGTACTTTCTAATTTGATACGATGATCCATAACCGTAGCAATATAAATCAACATAGAAGGAGGAAAATAATACTTCAAAAATTTTTGAAATGCAGGTTTTACAATCTCACCAACATTGATATCATTTAACATTTCGTTAAATATTTGCATCATGCTAACTAATTCAATAAAAATGCTACTAGAAGTAGATTCATATGTTTTTGAAAATTTTAAAGTTGCGGTTTTAAAAGGTTCTAAAAATTTCAACAAAGATTCGGCAAAAAACCAATCGGGGGGAGTCATTTCAAAATTATGGATATTTTTTGCGATACAAAAATTATTTACAACTGCTTTATATTCGGTAACAACATTTAGTAAATCAAAAGTAGAATTCCATCGGTGTCTAACATCCTTTGGAAATCTTCTAAAATGAACATTTCTAACCCTAAACCAAGCTTTCCATTCTTGAAAAATGCTTGGACTTAATGCAATGAAATGTACACAATTTCTAATTTTAACTATATATGGATCAGCTATTTTTAATGCATCTTGAACACATAAATTTATAATATGACATGCACATCTAACATGAAAAATATTGTCAGATGGAGGGTTTAATACGGATTTTAAAGTAGTAATTGCTACATTGTTGTTAGATACATTATCAAAACTAATACACATAATTTTATCGCGAATATGAAAAACATCACAAATTTCTATAATATGATTTGCTATTTCAGCGCCACTATGGGGATATGGCAACGCCGCAAGTGATATGATTCTTTTTGAAGAATCCAATCATTGTCTATCCAATGACAGGTTATTCCCATCGTTGGAATATTGTTAAGACCCGTCCAACAATCCGAAGTTAAACTAACCCTACAAGTTAAACTCCATAAAATTGCTATCAAAGCGTCCTTCATTTCGATATACATTTTAAAACAATCTGATTTGCAAGTATTTCTCGGAATTTTTTTTAAAATGAGGGTTTAAGGCCGTTTGATTAAAATTTTTCAAGTTCCTACTCTCGGGATAGGAAAATGGTAACTCTTCCTTAATGACTAATCGGACCATTTTCCGACGAACAACATCGGGATCATAAGGGTGGCTATCAACTAGACCGGTCCTAGGGTTGATTTTTCGTTGGCCTTGTATTTGATCAAGAAGTTCTTTAGGGTTATGTTGGATGTGCCTACTAATTGTACCGGTGCCGTCACCTCTCTTGAATTTGTATGTTTTACCACATGTTTTATAAACTTTCAAACCTATACCCGGAGTATGTTCGTCCGGGATATAATCATAAAACTTATGCCAATTGCTAGTTTATCCTCTACTTTTCCTACTACTATGGGATTGTGTGGTTTCGGTTGATTGTTGTTGTTGTTCTTCTTCTTCTTCCAATTGTATGTCACCTACAACATCGTCGTGTGTATCCCATTGTTGGGTAGGAGGATCATGGTATTCTTGGGCAGGGCTCACTAGTTGGGACAATTGGTGGCCTACGGAAAGAGGAGGAAGAATCTTGTCCGCTACGACCGCTACCGCGAGATCTAGACACAATGTAGTAATGTGCTAAAGTAAAGTATGTAAAAAAAATATACAATATAGGAACGGTGAATTATACAAAAAAATTCTAAAAAACAAGAGGGTTGAGATAGAGAAGTTCAAAAAACGAACAATAATTTTAACTACAACGCAAAAAAAAAAAATATAACGAGAGAGGAATGAAATTTTGATACCGTTCACCGTGGAATACGCGTATGTAAAAAAAATCGTGAAAATAAGAATAGAATAGAAAAGATGGAGGAGCGCTTTATCGATTCCGCAATTGAAGAGTTGAGGAGAGCTTGAAGTAGATTTGACGAGGGTTGAAGAGAGTTGAAGACGTTGAATTTTGATTCCGATACGACCGAAATTTGATCGTGCATATGGCTAGTTGTAGACTTGTTTGATGAATACTACAATTGTTGAAAAATTCTTTACAAATGATGTATAATAGTAGAGAGAGTAAGAGAGTAGGGTGTGATTTTTTGTGAGATTTTTGGGGGTATTTATAGGCTCAAAATATGGGAAAAAAAAAAAAAAAAACAAAAAAAAAGCCAAAAAAAGGCTAAAGAGCCGTTCGGAACGACTCTGGAGACAGAGAGCTGCCGTTTTCGACCGTTCGACCCACGGGTCAATGGTCGACCCGTAATGGGTCGAACGTTCGACCCGTACGTGTCCAATGGGTCGGAACTCGCGGGTCGACCCGTGGGTTGGCGGGTTGAATTCGCGTACTTAATGGGTTCGTGGGCCGGGTTTCGCGAGTTCAATTCGCTTTATTTGCGACCCGGGTCAACCCAGTACTATTCACCGGGTTCGACCCGAACCCGCCTAGTTGTTAAACGGGCCGGGTTAGCGGGCCGGGTCGCGGGTGGGTCGCCGGTTGACGCGGCCCAGTTGCCATCCCTACCAAATTTGCTCTTTAAGTTTGTCTTTATATATCCATGTGAACATCTTTATATGCTTCTCATTGCAGAGGTTGTTAGTCAGTTTTAACTTTATAGTTTTAAAATGAACAATCGTACAATCCACATAAGAGATGATGTAGGGATGATGTGTAATCTATAACATTTTCCTTGCCATCTTACTTAATTCCCTCAGATAATTGCTTTTGTGTAACTCATGGCTATTTGATTGGTTAGATATTATAGTCCTACATTGGGTAGTTGGCTAGTTTTATTTTTGGTTCCTCCTATATATAAGATATATTGTACTCAGTTATTTCTCAATTCAATAATCAGTATTGTTTGCATCTCTCTGATTTATCTTAACATGGTATCAGAGCCAATTATACAAAATTTAATCTCTTAAATTTCTTCATCCAAAAATCCTAAAAAAGAAAAAAAATAGAAAAAGGTTATCAAGAAGAAGCATCATCATCATCAACAACCATCTACACCATCATCAAGAATAAGAAGACTCAGATCAAACCATTTGCAATCACCGAAACTACCATCAGCCATCATCATCATCATCATCATCAAATAATCAACCATCTCCCATCAGCCATCATCATCATCTACGATCAGCCACCATTATCTAACAAACATCCCTACCCCGATCCCCAACCAACAAACATCACCATCTACCATCAGCCATCATCATCCCCTACCCCGATCCCCAGCCATCTCCGGCATCCCTCCCTCTCATCTCCGGCGTCCCCTACCCGGATCCTCCTCCTCCTTCCCGACCTACGCCACACCCAGCCCCTATCTGCAAAAACCCTAACCCTACTCCTTTATCTCTCTACCCAACAAACACTGAACCCGTAATCCAACTCGTATACTCCAAACCCGACCCATATCCACAAATCCCTTTTACCCTATACTCCAAAACCCCGTAAGCCTATTTTTCTTTCTGTTTCAAAAAAAAAACCCAAAAAAAAACTTTACAGTTACCACTACTTGATGGAATCTCAGTCTCTCCCACATATTTCTGCCTCCACCGACTTCCCCACTGCAACTGCCTCTCGTTCCCTCTCTCTCCCATTCCGTTCCTCCTCCACATTCAAATAGCAGCAGCGCCATCTTCAGTCTGCCACCGACCTCCTACATTCTCTCAGTATCATTTCTCACCCTACCTACCTCTACTTCCGACACTGGTAGCACTGTCCTACCTCCTACCTCGATTCAGACACCAGCAGTATCTCCCTCCTCATTGTGCTCTCAGTCGCTAGCAGCACTAGTCTTATTCTTCGTCACAGTGCTTCTTCCTTTACATCCTCGGCCATGTCCATTACTCCAGCCTTGCCGTCTCATGCCGATTGGGTTAATCTTTAGCAACACCTCACTCAGCTGGAATTACAGCTCATGGGTCAGTTTATCAATGCTGGCTCATCTGCCCCTGCATTCTATGCCACTTCTGGTATGAATTCGTTCTGGATTTTAGATTCTGATGCATCACATCATCTCACTAGTAATAAGACACTGTTCATCACCTGCACTGCACTTCCCTCTCACTCTCCATCTCTACACACAGCTGATGGCTCACCACTTCTTGTTACACACTCAAGGACAATTAGCTTCCCCACTCTCACATTATCATATGTTCTTTATACTCATCATTTATCCATAAACCTTATTTCTATTAGTGCGTTGTGCGATAGCGGTCTTGTCGTTACTTTTGACTCTTTCAGTCGATCTATTGCTGATTCATGCACCGGTGAGGAGTTTGGGCGTGCTAGTTGTCAGGGTCGTCTATATCATCTAGATTTTCTTTGTGCACATCACCTTCTTTCTAGTTTTGCCGGTATTGTTTCCTCTGATGCTGATCTGTGGCACAGACGTTTAGGTCATATTAGTGCGCCTCGTCTCTAAACTTTAGTTCGTAGTGGTGCCCTTAGTTCTCTTACTTTTAAACATTTATCTGATTGTCAGGGTTTTCATTTGTCCAAACATATCGCTTTACCCTTTAGTCACAAAAACACTTCTCAAACCACCCATCATTTTCAACTTGTCCATTCTGACATATGGGGATCCTTTCCTGTACCTTCGTGGAAAGCCTATCTCTATTATGTTGCCTTCATCGATGACTTCACTAGACATACATGGATTTTTCTTATGCATCAGTGATCTGAGATACCTGATATTTACCAGTTCTTTACGACTATGATTTACACACAATTCGGTGTGCACATTAAGAATTTCCGATCGAACGGTGCTCATGAGTACACTTCCACCACTATGAGATCGATCCTTCAATCTCACGATACTATTTTTTAGCAATCATGTCCTCACACACATGAGCAGAATAGTGTAGCTGAACGTAAGCACCGTCACATCCTTGAGACGGCTCACGCTCTTTTACTCTCCTCTTCCGCTCCTCGTTCTTTCTGGGCTGAAGCTATCATGACCTCTGTTAGTCTCATTAACATTACTCCTCGTCTGCCCTAGCTGGTACGATGCCTTTTCAGGCTCTTTATCACTCACCTCCCTGACTACAGTATGCTCCGTATTTTTGAGTGCACCTGTTACGTCCTTCTCCCTCCTACTGAGCACATAAAGTTCTCCGCTCGTGCTGCTAAGTGCGTTCACCTAGGTCTCAGTCCCGAACACAAAGGTTATCATTGTTTTGATCCATCGGCGGGTCGTGTCCGCATTTCTCGACATGTATCCTTTGTAGAAGACTCTCCTTACTACCTGACTCCCCCTGAGGATGCTAGATTTTTCGATTCCCCTGTTATTGCTAGCTCCCCAGTCTTCCCACATTTCTTTTGATCCCACTTTTCTGGCTCCATTCACATCTCCTGCTGTCCTTACACCTGTTGTTTCCCCTACTGAAACCCCACCTGCATCCCCATAGCTGCCAGCTCCCACCCCACCTACTTCCTTACCGACACATGCACCCCCACACCTTGTCAGTCCACCACCACTTCGTCAGTCTACTGATTTATCTTAACATGATCACCACTTTATTTTTGATATTCCCAACGAGCAAAGAGATTGAGTCTTTTCTCGTTTCCTTTTATAGGATACAATGGCACCATAAATGGACAAGGTCAATCCTAGCGGCTAAAGTACAAACGAAAACTTCTTAAGCACAACAGAGGGCTACTCATGCAGTTAATGTATTCCAGGGACATAGTGATTTCCAGCATCACACTTCGTGATTCTCCTTTTTGGACGCTCCATCCCTATGATTGCAAGAATGTAATCATCTCAAATCTCACCATTTTAGCCCCTGTTACTGGAACTCCAAACACAGATGGAATAGATCCAGGTAAAGCAGCATCCTCGAATTGTGAGTTCAACTTAATTATCTAGTTATCTTTCTTTATGTTTTATAAATGTGCCAATACCTTATGATGGAAATGGGGGGTAGAAATTGTTATCGACTAGAAGCTAGCAGGGTCAAGTTGGCCAAACGGGTGTCCCCAATTGGCCATTTAACATACAAGTGATACTGACTATTAACTTATGAACCTCTTGGTTGAATGACTCATTTTAATACAGTATTAGGAGGCTTATGTACAAGTTGAGGTGGTCGTCCTGTTGAGTCAAATACTCATAACCAAGATGCAACAAGTAATCAAAATCAAAGAAACACAAACAACTGCAATCAACAACACGCAAACACGAGATTTCTATTGATGTTTACCTAGTGCAATGGCTACCTTTCTGTGCTGAGGCACTATTGTGATTTTCACTAGAGAATATGAGGAAAAAAAGTTTATAATCACTCAAGGTGTAGGGTTTAACTCATCTCTGCTTTCTGAAGAACGCCAGCCCCAAACTCTCTCAGAGTGTTGGAATAACCCTGATAATCGTACACCATACATATATATAGGATTACACAAGATTGGATCTCAATCGTAGATCCCCAATCTAGCGCTGTTGAGGTCGACTGCTTTGAGACTCGAGCAAGTCAGAGAGCTTCGCTGGTTGTTGCAATTGACTGTCCCTCCTGATAGTTGACAAAAACTCTTGGTCGAGTGCAGGGCTGCAAATCGCAGTCGACTGAAATACAAAGCAGTCGAATGCTTCCTGCTACTGCTGCTGCTGCTTCTTATTGTTGCTGCTCTCACTATTTCTGTTGTTGTTCACCTTCTTTGATCTCCTTGTTCCTGTGTATTGAATCCATCAAATCCCAACAATCTTCTACTTAGAGACATGCACAAAATCTCTAACCAGTTATTCATTTCTCTCTTGCCTTATTCAAGGTCTGTGCCTGTGCAAGTCTCTCATCAATCAACTTGGAGACATTCTGATTGCGGAATAAAAAAATCGATGCTTCTTGCTATCCACTAACTTTGTGAACATGTCAGTCGGATTCTTTGTGCCACAAATTTTTGATAGCTTCAACCACTTCTTCTAAACTACTATCCTGATAAAGTGATACATCACCTTTATGTGTCGAGTCCTAGCATGGAACACCGAGTTCTTTGCCAAAAATACTTCACTATGACTACACACCATAGAACTCTTATGGGCTACTTTATACACAACTGATCCATGAGTTCCGAAATCCATAACATGTTATTTAAACTCTATAAGTGCTATATATTCAGACTCTGTTGTTGACCGCACTACAACCGACTGTAATTGAGAAGTCCAACTTACAGTTCTACCACTAACTGTGCGCTTATGTCATGTATTAATCTTACAACCATCATAATCACCGTAATAATCCGCATCGATATAACCATGTATATGCAATGAATCACCCCCAAAACATAAAAAATAATCTGAAGCACTGGTAAGATATCTAAGAATCCACTTCACTGCATTAAAATGCTCTTTACCAGGATTCTTCATATACCGACTAAAAACTCCGACTGCATGTGCGTATCTGGCCTTGTAGACACCATCGCATACATAAAATTACTAACCAACTGAGGTGTAAGGGACTGCAATCATTTTCTTCATTTTTGCCTCCAATGTAGGACATAAGTCCATATGCACCTAAGGGACAAGTAACTGGCATTGCACTATCCATATTGAATCACTTCAACACTTCACATAGTCCGCTTGTGACAATCAAAGCTTCTTAAAGGCCTATTTCTAATGATTTTCATGCCAAGAATTTGTTTTGCGTTCCCCAAATCTTTTGTAGAAAACTGAGAAGCTAACATCCTTTCCATATCATTAATTTTCTTCATACATGAACCTGCCAAGAGCACATCATCCACATACAAAGCTAAAACTATTGTATCATTGTTGCCATACTTGCGCACACAGGTACAATAAGATGACTCGCATCTTTCAAATCCCTTTACTCGCATGAAACAATCAAACTTTAAGTATCATTGTGGTGGTGCCTGTTTGAGCCCATATAGACTCTTCAATTGACAAACCGTGTCCTCCTTTCCTTTGACTTCAAAACCTGTGGGTTGCTTCATATACAACTTTTCTTGTACATCACCATGGAGAAAAGCTGTTTTGACATCCAATTGCTCTAAGTTCAAATTTTCTGCTGCCACTATACTGAGCAAAACCTTGGTTGAAGCTTCACAACTGGAGTGAAGATCTTACTGTAGTCAACACATTCTTTCAGAGAAAATCCTTTGACAACTAGTCTCGCGTTGTCCCTTTTACTACCATCTGCCTCATCCTTAATTATGAAAATTCACTTATTCATAAAAGCATGCTTTCTATAGGAAACTTGATCGACTCCCAAGTTCGATTATGTATCAAGGAGTTCATAACGTCCTTCATGGCTGACTCCCGCTAAATTTGATCCCTATCTTTCAAAGCCTCATCATGAGTCTCATGCTCACCTGAATATGTGTACAAAATATATTTTTCATCTTTTTCTCTTGTATCGACCTTCACAAAGTAGGTACCGGTTCAATGATCGGTTCAGGATTCTCGAATGGCTATGGCTCTTCCTGTTAGTCTTGGATATCCTGCTTAATCCTAATAGACTCATCATGAGCCTCCATTGCTGTCATTGGTATTTGTATTTATTGCTGCACTGTAAGGGTCCCAACATTAGGACCATTTTTAAAACCTGAATATGAATTTATTATATCGCCTTGACCTGTGTGCATGCCTTTTACACGAATTCTTCATTGAAAACCACATTCCTGCTGTGAATGACCTTGTTATGAACAAAGTCCCAAGGTCTGTAACCATACTGATCGTAGTTGTAGGAAATGAATACACACTTTCTGGATTTTGAATCCAGTTTATTTCTTTCTACCTTGTCAATTAGTGAATAGGCAATACTACCATAAACTTTTAAATACGAATAATTAACATGTTTACTTGACCATAGTTTTTGGGGTATTCCCCCCATCAAGGGAACTAGATAAGCAACAATTGATCAAGTATACTATTGTATCCATTATAGCTGTTCAAAGATGGACAAGAAGACCCGCATGAAGCCTCATGATTCTCGCTCTTTCGAGTATCATGTGGTTTATTCTTTCTGCTACTCTATTTTCCTGTGGAGTTCTAGGAACTGTCTTGATTTCTTGGATACCTGCCTGCACCAAAAATTCTCTAAACTCTTTACTTGTGTACTCGTCACTATTATATGATTTTACTGCTTTTACTTTGCAAGCCGTCTCATTTGCAACTCTGGCCTTCCAAGCTTTGAGTCTCTCAAACATCTCCGACTTCTCACGAATTGCAATAACCCAAACTTTTCTAGTAGCATCATCGATAACTGTGACGAAGTATCTCTTACCACCATAAAAAAATTTCTGAGCCGGACCCCATACATCTGTATATACCAACTTTATCTTTTAAAGCTTCTTCTTACGTCTAATCTGAAAACTGTCTTTTGTTTGCCCATTACACAATCTCACATAAATCCATCACAACCTTCTTTAGCCATGGCAAAAAATATCTGGAACAAAGCTGTTTGACACCTTTTTCACCAAGATACCCCAACCTGATATGTCATTAGAATGAAATAGAATTACTTGTTGATGCTGTAGTAATGATATCACATGAATCGCCTCCTATGAGTAAGTACAACGTGCCAACACGTTTTCTGTTTGCCATTAATTTAGCACCTGATCTTTCACTCTCCATCTCTGAATGTTGTTGTAAGCCCATATGTATCCACTTTGCTAATTGAGATCAAGTTTTTCCTTAAGCCTGGAATGTGCCTTGCTTCATGTAAGACAAGTTGCCCACCATTATGAGTTTTAATTGAGTCTTTTTTCAATAACTGGGCATCTTTGCCCATTCCCAACTGTGATTGAACCAAAATCACCTATTATTTAATTTTCAAAAACATCCCTCATGGGTGTACATTAACAGGAAGCACCAGAATGTATAAACTAATCACCTTGCATCATATCAACTCCAGCATATAAGCATAAATTATCTAAGGGAATTTTGTCGCTTATCACCTTGGCTCCTTCTGATCCACCGTGCTTTTTCTTGTACTCTTCACATTGGTCTTTCATGTCCTGTGTTTCGGCTTCTGACAGTGCCAACACTTGCCTTTGCAACGTCCTGTTCTAGACTTTGACCCGTGATTTTTATTTTTCGACCTCCCTCTTTTATTGCTTCCGACGGTTCTCAATTGAGAACACGGAGTTGCTAGAAGGTGACGAAGACTCCATTTCTCGTCCTTACCTCATTCATGATGCTGCTAACAACATCCTTCAGAGTAGTCGAATTGGTTATAGTACTTGTGATCGTTTGTTCAACCGGACCGTAACTCTCGAGGAGACTAGACAATAGTAACAGTTCATGTGCTTTCTCCACAAACTTCAACCCTGACAATTACAATTAAATTTATACCGTGCAAAAATTGTTCACATGCATCGCTACTGAACCCCTCAACTTCATGTTGACTAACTTCAAGTGAAGAATTTGATTCGATGTAGACAGTTTCTCATACATATCTTTGATACTCTCCATTGCTTCCTTTGCGGTCTTTGTCTTCTCAACATGGAATAACGTTTTCCTACTCAATGCCAACTGGATTTTCCCAAGCGTCTTCGGATCCAAACTGATCTAAGCTGCCAACACAATCGGATCTACTTCCACTCCTTCTGTCAAACAATGGATCATCTAGATCTTTCTATCGGAGGTACTCTATCATTTGGATCTTCCACATTGTGAACTCTGTTTCATCGAGCCTTTTGATTTTTTCTTTGTCGACCATCTTAAAAACCAATTTGGTGTTCTGATACCACTTTTGTCAAATACTCAAAATCGAGATACAACAAGTAATCAAAATCAAAGAAACATAAATAAACATAGCCAAAAACAGACAAACACACCGATTTTTTATTGAGGTTCACCCAGTCAATGGCCATTTATTCGCGCAGCGATTTCCACTGGAGAATATGAAGAAAAACACGTTCAAAATCACTCAGGATCTCACCCTCAAGGTGTAGAGTTTATCTCCTATTTAATCTCTCAAGAATGGCAGCCCCAAACTCTCTCATAATGTTGGAATAACCCTAATAATCGTACACCATATATATATATATATATATATATATATATATATATATATATATATATATATATAGAGAGAGAGAGAGAGAGAGAGAGAGAGAGAGAGAGAGAGAGAGAGAGAAAGAGGATTACATAAGATTAGATCTCAGTTGTAGATCAAATCCCTGATCTGGCGCCATTGCAGTCGACTGCACAAAGTTGCAGTTGGCTGCTTTGAGACTCAAGCAAGTCAGAGAGCTCCGCCGATAGTTGCGGTCAACTATTCTCCTGGCAGTCGATTGTAACTCTTGGTCGAGTGCAGGGCTGCAAGTTGCAGTCAATTGCAGTACAAAGCAGTTGACTGCTTCATGCTATTGTTGTTGCTGTTACTCTAACTGCTGTTGCTGTTGTTCACTTTCTTTGATCCTTTTTTTCTTGTGTATTGGATCCATCAAATCCTAACATGTCGTTTGTTAGAGCATGATTATGGTAGCAGTTCCATTCTTTGAATCTGATTTATTGTTATTTTTAATAACTCGGGTTTGTTGTTGAGCAAGTAGGTTTTGAGTTGGTTGGTATCATGTTCAGCTTTTACTTGGTTTGTAGTGGTTAAAGTTCTTCTGTGTGACATTTTTGTTGTCGTCATCGTAGTTTAAATGTGTAACTAATTTCTGATCCAGCCAGTTAATAAACGGGTTAGGTTGGCTGTGTTGGGTAAGCTGATAAGTGGACCTATTGGGTGCAATTAGGTCATAGGAAACCGGGTAGGGCCTGGCTTCCAGTTGCCACCCCTAGTTGGAGATCTACTTGCTTGTGATTGTGATATAACACTAAATTCTTCCAATATTCCTAAATATTTTAGATGGAACAAAGAGCCATGGTGCAACAGAATGCTATGATTCACTGAAAAATTTTTTGCCTCTTTATAGTGAAAAACAAGTAGCAACAACAACATCATCATAAAAGAGTTTCTCTCTCGAGAAGTTTTAGAGAGAGACACTATCCCCCCTCCCCCAAAAAAATCCTAACCAGAGAAACCCTAGATCTAGGTTTGTGGGCGCGGCGGCTAGGGTGCGCCGTGCCACTGCCACCCCGGTGCTCCTCTCCCACCATGCTAACCTACTTCCCTCTTCTTTCCGGTGCGCCGCCCCTCTTCGACGATCACGTTTCGACGAAGCCCATCCTCCCGCGATAGTGTCACAAGATCTGAGGAAGGGGGCGAGATCGCCGTGGCGTGGCCGATGGCGAGGCCCAGATCTGAAGCCGATGGCGAGATGCACCGATGGCCCAGATCTGATCCCAACTAGGTGAGCTCAGTGGTTTGGCATGCCCCCCCCCCCCCCGACGACGACCCATGACGCCTAGTTCTGAGGGCCGATGGCCCAGATTTGATCTGTTACATGTGAGCTCGGTTATCGGCTTGCCCCCCCCCCCTCGCGATGGTGTGCGGTCGGTGGTTAGGCTTGGGTTGGTTTGTTGGGCTTTGCTAGTCGTTGGCCCAGTTGTTCTTCGTGCTTACCACCATGTCCACACTCTTGGGGCCGCTCACGGCGATCTACCACTGTGAGTTGGTGTTTCCGAGGGTTGGTAGTGCATGTAAAGAAGCCGGGTATGCTTGGATGTGCCATAGTTCGACTCTAGAGAGAGCACCTCTAGAAGGGTTAGGTTGTCTTGCATGATTGTGGAGCTTCGGCCTAAAGATGGGGTCCCTCCGTGATGTGCGCTCATTTGTCTCAACTTCCGGGGTGCTTGTCTCAACCGTCGCAGAGTGACTATGTCGCGAACACCATGGATCTGGGGTTTCAAGTGTGTGAGGTCGGTGGTTCGGTTTGGGGCCCAGGGGTGATGGGGTGTGGGGGTTAGGTATGGTTGGTCTGGAATGTCCTATGATGTCGCCGGTAAAGTCTTCACAGCGCCTACTATCAGGCTATTGAGTTTTCTCCAGCTTAGGCCACTGACTCGTGATAGCATCGTCTCTTCCCTCGAAGTGGGAGTATGAGTCGAGATAAGTCTGTCTGGTGAGAAATTATCGGAGAGAGCTTGAGCGTGAGAGAGGTGAAGATATCCTCTACACAACTCTCTCATGGAGCGTGGTGTTTGGTGGGGTGAGCGAGATAGTTGTGTGGTGAGAAATCGCCAGAGATAGCGCTAATGTGTGAGAGGTGAAGGTATCATCTCCACGGCTATCTCTTTGGTAGTGGCTGTGGGAGCTACTGGCACGTTTGTAGGATGAGTGGTGGAGATAGTGGGAGGGTGTGATCGCTGTGCATGTGCCGTGGGGTCAGTTTTTGTTCTGCGAGGCTTGGGCCCAAAGATGGGGTCCCCCCTAGCGAGGTGAAGGCAGGGATTGGCGGGTGGTAAAATCCTGCCAGACTTGTCTCAGGTGGGTGTGCATGTGCCGTGGAGGCCTTGTACGAAGCTAAACTGACGTACTTACAATTTTGCTGGACCGAGCTTGTTTGTCGGCCCACTCTCCAAGGTTGTTGGAGGAATTTGTTGTTTGTACGCGTCATGTTGCTTCATGTATATTTTATTTTCTGTATGTAGTTTTTACCTGGGCCCAGTACTCTGGGTTTGTTTCGTTAAACTCTTATTAATGAAACAGGGTGCACTACAAAAGAAAGTAGCTTTCCCGGCGATTATTCCCGGGCATTTTACTAGTAGCGCCGGGGTAGGGAGCCAGTAGGAATTGGGCGCCAGATGGGATGGTCATACACCGGCGGTCGATTTAAAACGCCGGTGAATGTTAGTATTCACCGGCGTTTTACCTAAACACG
Organism: Hemerocallis citrina; assembly: GCA_017893485.1. Classification (NCBI taxonomy): domain Eukaryota; kingdom Viridiplantae; phylum Streptophyta; class Magnoliopsida; order Asparagales; family Asphodelaceae; genus Hemerocallis; species Hemerocallis citrina. The sequence continues at coordinate 144,621,259 of CM030360.1, forward strand.
CCGGTGAAGTTTATTATTCACCGACGTTTTTATTATAAACGCCGGCGAATATACTGGCACATTCACCGGCGTTTCCAATTAAAACGCCGGTGAATAACTGGGAATAAAACCCGCGAACCCTAATCGTTCGCTCGCCATTTACCCATTACCCAAAAAAAAAAAGAGGGAAAAAAGGCGCTTCGTTTCCCTCCTTCCCCGCTTTATTTCCCGCGCGTTTGCCTCCGCCGCTTCGTCCTCTTCGACGGCCTTCGACCATTCGAAATCGTCCCTTATTCCCTTCGTCCTTTTCGATTTCGTTCTTCCCTCTCTCGATCTGGAGGTGAATCGGCAGTCGCCCCCTCTCTCTCTCTCTCCTACGCCCCCGCCATCGTCGCCCTGCTTCCTCCCTCTCTCTTCGGTATGATCTCTTGATTTCCCTTATTTTCCAAAAAAGGCAGCTTTTTCAGTTTATTCATTTCGATTTCCTTAGCATGAACAGTTTAGTTGAGATGAAGAATTAATAGAAAAATATATGCTTAGATAATGGAAATTTTCATCTTCTTTTACTGTTAATGAAGCTGATTTCATGCATCTGATTGTCTTCATGGCATGTTTGTTTTTTTACCCAAAATGGGTTCACTGTGAACTGAGGATATTGTATAGGTACGTATGCCAAAATTCTCTGGCCGGATATGCACCACACTTGGGTTTTAGATTTAGTTGGGCACAGTGAATTAGTAGAGCAACATATAAGCTCAGTTAATGGGAAATTTTCATTTTCAGATACTATTAAAGTAACCTGATTGCAATCTTTGGCATGGTTTTTTAACACAAAATGGGTTCACTTCCAAACTAAGTATGCTGCATAGCATACCCGTTTTCTTTCACTGTTAATGAAGCTGATTTCATGCATCTGATTATCTTCTTGGCATGCATGTTTTTTTACCCAAAATGGGTTCACTGTGAACTGAGGATGCTATAGGTACGTATGTCAAAATCCTCCGGCCGGATATGCACAACAGTTGGATTTTAGATTTAGTTGGGCTAAAGAAGTAGTAGAGCAACATATAAGCTCAGATAATGGGAGATTTTCATTTTCAGATACCGTTAAAGTAACCTGATTACAATCTTTGGCATGGTTTTTTAACACAAAATGGGTTCACTTCCAAACTAAGTATGCTGCATGCATAGCATCCCCAGTTTGTATAGGTTCACTTCCAGACTAAGTGAACTAAGGATGCTATAGGTACGTATGCCAAAATTCTTCGGATACGCACAACAATTGGGTTTTAGATTTAGTTGGGTTGAAGAAGTAGTATAGCAACATATAAGCTCTGATAATGGAAAATTTATCATTTTCAAATACTGTTAAAGTAACCTGATTGTCAATCTTTGGCATGGTTTTTTATACGAAAATGGGTTAACTTCCAATCTAAGTATGCTGCTAGCATCCCCATTTTCTTTTTTTGTTGTTAGTGAAGCTTATTTTCATGCATCTGATTGTCATCTTGGCATGTTTTTTTTACCAAAATCGGTTCACTGTGAACTGAGGATGGTATAGGTACGTATGCCAAAATCCTCCGGCCGGATATGCGGCTACAATTGGGTTTTAGATTTAGTTGGGATGAAGAAGTAGTAGAGCAACATATAAGCTCAGATAATGGGAAATTTTTCATTTTCAGATACTGTTAAAGTAACCTGACTGGAATCCTTGGCATGGTTTTTTAACAAAATGGGTTCACTTCGTAACTAAGTATGCTGCATAGCATCCCCAGTTTCTTTCACTGTTAATTAATTGAAGCTTATCCCATGCATCTGATTGTCATTTTGGCATGTTTTTTTGACCAAACTGGGTTCACTGTGAACTGAGGATGCTATAGCTCTATGCCAAAATTCTCCGGCTATGTACAACAATTGGTTCAGTCTGCAAAATATATGCTTACATACTAGACATTTTAATTTTTCTTTTACTGTTTCTTTTGTTTAGTAGTAGTATTATTATTATTATTATTATTATTATTATGAGATAAGTGATTATTAGTAGTCATGAACAGAATAGTTCATGAGTCATCAGATCTTCTTGTTACCGTAGTTACAGCAGGACGCACTCATTATTCGGCCGATTCCTCTTCATCAGCAAAATACCCTTTACCATCATCATCTCCTTGAACGGAAAGCCAAATACAGGGGAGACTATAGTCGATTTTTTTTTATGCTCGAACACAGGGTGTGTGATAAAATACCGTCTAAGGTGGTTGTGATTATTTCCACAAAAGGTCGTTTAGGGTTTCGTGAATAGAGTAGATTGTATTAAGAAGTAGTTTTTTTTTGTACATTTTTTGGAGCCACAATTTCTTTATTTTACAGTTAAAGATTATATCGTTTATTTATTTGCAGCTAGGGATGATTTTCAAATAGGTGAAATTTAATATACAAAATGCCTTTTACTGTTATTACTATTTAATATATCAAATTTTAATTTCAGACCGTGTGCTATTGATATAATGGATAGAAGTTGGATTAGTAAACCACGATTATCCAAGGAGTACCGTGATGGTATTAAAGATTTTATTATCTTTGCCAAACGACATTCCCGTGATCCCAACCTAATCCTTTGTCCATGCCTTCGCTGTACAAATTGTATGCTGAGGACATGTGACGTAGTACATACACACTTGGCTGTCAACGGTTTTCTTCAAGGGTACACAAGGTGGTTTTGTCATGGAGAGGATCATACGGCAGCTCCTGTTCGTCCGGTTGTATTAGAAAATGAGGCTGAGCCCTTAGTGAACGAAGACTTAAGCATTCCCGATGAGATGCATGCTTTGTTACAAGATGCCATGGGGAATCATAATGTTCATTTCCACACCAATGACCCAACAACCGAAGTTCACAATGAGTCAATAGAAACAAACCAGATTGGTGGTGGGGTGGACGAGGAAATGTCTGGCCCCATCCATGAAAATAATAAGCAGCAAGAATCCTTCGCTAAGTTACTTGAAGATGCTAGTATCCCGTTGTACCGCGACTGCACCAAATTTTCTAAGTTCTCATTCATTGTCAGACTATTTCAGATTAAATGTTTAAACGGGTGGTCTGCTAAGTCCTTCACTATGCTACTTGAATTGTTGAATGAAGGAATTTAAATTAAGTGATTCGAAATTAGTTAATTAATTGAGTTGGACTTAATTAATTAAAGGATAATTCGAATCATTTAAGTGATAAAACCAAATCAGATTGGTCTTATCAGAAGCCAAACTGATTATGGTTAATTCGAATTTAAATGATAAAACCAAATCAGATTGGTCTTATCAGAAGCCAAACTGATTACGGTTAAGCCCACCTCTTATCTCTCCCTATAAATACATAGAGATGTATTAGTTGAACAGGATCTTTGACAAATCCGTTTCCACAGAAACCCTAGCCGCTCAACTGTTGAGAGGTAAAAGAGAGAGAGAGAGAGAGGCAAGGATCATCGGCTAGTACCGGCTCCCTTGATCGTTGGACGATCGGACGTTCGTGTGGACTGCCTTAGAGACGCGGATCTAGCTATTAGGACTGCGTGGTGATTGCAACCTCCATCTTTCAGCCTTCGAAAGCTCCGAAAGGTAAAATTTTATTTCTTCATTATTAGCCAATTCTTATACACGGATCCTAGGGTCAGGGTTTCGGATCTGTCTTTTTCGCTGCGTTTGGCCTCGAAACCCTACAGTGGTATCAGAGCCAGGTTTAGCAACTATGAGTGCAACTCGTGCACTCATAGCCGGCCTCGAGGAGATGGAACATTCGTTTTGATGAAACAGTCAAAGAGTTTGGTTTCATGTAAGCATTTCCTGAAATCTGTATTCCAAACTCAGCCTATAAAATCAAAAAATTCCTAAGTTCTCTCGATCTAGGATATGAGAAGATAGCAGCATGTCCAAATGACTGTATGCTTTTCACGAGTGGTAAGGAAAGTCTGGAGAAATGCGAAGTGTGTGGTTCTTCGAAATGGAAAGAAAGACCAAATCAAGACGAGGGAGCCAGCGGATCTACTAAGCGAAGTAGGAAAAAGAAGCCTGCCAAAACATTGCGTTACTTTTCTCTGATCCCTAGATTACAAAGGTTGTTTATGTCCATGAAAACTTCTTCTGATATGAAATGGCATGCTGAAAGCCGCACTAATGATGGGATTCTTAGACATCCTGCTGATTCTCAATCTTGGAAAAGATTTGATGAAAGATATCCTGATTTTGCGGAAGATCCTCGAAATGTGAGACTTGGACTAGCTAGTGATGGTTTCAACCCTTTCAGGCAAATGAGTAGTACATACAGCATATGGCCGGTTGTGTTGATACCATACAATTTGCCGCCTTGGAAATGCATGAAGCAGTCCTCATTTATTTTGTCCATGATAGTTCCTGGACCGAAAGGTCCTGGAAATGATATAGATGTGTACCTACAACCGTTAATAGATGAACTTCAGAAGTTGTGGGTGGGTGTTCCAACCTATGATGCTGTGGCTAAAGAAACATTTTCTCTTCGTGCCGTGTTGTCTTGGACAATCAATGATTTTCCAGCATATGCAAATTTATCTGGATATAGTACTAAAGGACGTTATGCATGTCCATGTTGTGCTGACCAAACTAGTTCAAGGTGGTTGTACAATGGCAGAAAGTTTTGCTATATGGGTCATAGGAGATGGTTGCCTGACACACATATATTTCGGGCAGAGGCAGCGACATTTGATGGCACCGACGAGTGGGAACATGCTCCTGGGTCTTCCTCTGGTTCAGATATTTTGAGGCGGGTAGATGGTCATCAATTCAAATATGGAAAGGAACCAGAAGTCAGGACAAAGGGCAAGAAAAGGGCAAGGCCGGAGCAAGATGAGGAGACCGATCTATATGGCGAGGATGAGGATCAAAACTTGACGAGTTTAGGTGCATGGAAGAAGAAGAGTATTTTCTTCAAGTTGCCGTATTGGGAATTCAACTTACTGAGACATAATTTAGATGTGATGCATATCGGCAAAAATATAGGTGAGAATTGTATAGGAACAGTTATGGGAGATGATCGGAAGACAAAGGACAATCTGAAGAGCCGACTTGATTTGAAGTCAATGGGCATCCGACATGAGTTGCACCCAGAAGAATTGCCGAACGGGAAAGTGCTCCTACCTCCTGCAATCTATTCAATGTCAAAATCGGAGTTGGAGTTGTTTTGCAAAGTACTACTTGAACTGAAAGTCCCCGATAGCTATTCTTCTAACATGGCAAAATGTGTCAACTTTAAAGAGAAGAGGCTTCAGGGGCTAAAGTCACACGACTACCACATCCTAATGCAGGATCTCCTTCCTGTGGCCCTAAGGTCTTCAATGTGTGAGCAAGTCACTACTGTCCTGAAAGATCTTTGTAGCATATATAAAGGTATTTGCTCAAGAATGCTTCGTGTTGAAGATCTGGACCAATTGGAGCAGCAGGCGGCATTGACACTTAGTAAAATGGAGATGATATTTCCTCCATCGTTTTTCACTATTATGATTCACTTGATAATCCACCTTGCTGGTGAAGCCAGAATCGGTGGTCCTGTTCACTATCGGTGGATGTACCCCATTGAGAGGTAAAATAATTCGTTCATCTTACGAAATTGAATTTTCAAAAGCTCATTTCTTTTAATCCCCTAATCTGCTCTAGTTTATTAATTGTACATGTTCAGGTACCTATACCGGCTAAAGGGTTATGTGAAAAATAGAGCATATCCTGAAGGGTCAATAGCCCAGGGATATCTATCAGAGGAGTGCTCACATTTTTTTTCCAGGTATTTGCCTGGTGTGGAGACATCTTCCAGTAGACCACGTAGAAATCCAGACATTTCCAACCTTGATGGTGCACAATATCTTTTTGATACCGCTGGCACCACTGTTGGTAAAGTTGATGCATTTGAGCTCGATAGCTTAGCGTGGGAACAGGCACATCGATATGTGCTAGACCATCATGCATCAGTGGAACCATTTCGAAAGTAAGTTGCTTTTAAATGTAAATCGAATACAGTGAAAACCGCGGAGTTCGATATTTTTGATACTTTTGTTATTCCTAATTTCAATTGCTTGTTTTTTAGCGAATTTGTCAGGGACATCAAACGAAGGGCTAGACCAAGAAGACTACCACCACGTGAACAAAACAAGCTGATGAATGAAAAATTTCATAAGTGGTTTGAATCTCATGTAGGTGAATTACAGTTATGCAAGTTAATCTTTATTATATCTATATTTTCTATGGTGTTGATACGATTTGCGCAAAATTAATAGGTACATTCTTTGGGTCCTGAAGGTGCGTCATCTGAAATACAAGTACTTGCCAAAGGTCCCTATCAGATGGCCAAAAGATACGGAGGATACATATTCAATGGTTTTAGATTTCGTACTAAGGATCGTGAATCTAATTTGAAGTCTCAAAATAGTGGAATGGTAGTGACGTCTAAGACTAGAAGTTATGCTTCCAAATCGGACACGAGGCCTGTAGATGGGGATCTCGACTACTATGGAGTGCTCACGGATATCATTGAGTTGAATTATTTTGGCCATTTCCGTGTTGTCTTATTTCGTGGGGATTGGGCTGAGTTTGATAGGAATTTTGCTAACAACAAGGACAAGCTTGGCTTCACAGTTGTGAACTTCTCAAAATTGATTCACATCGGTACACACATTAGCCATGAGCCATTTGTGTTTCCATCCCAAGTGCAACAAGTGTTCTACATTGCAGATCCAACCCTGCCAAAATCGTATGTGGCTATCCCTATGCAACCAAGAGATGTATTCCAACTGGGCGATACTTCAGACGATGAAGACGGTGAAGACATGAGCAGTTACATTGCTTCTGAGTTTCCTGTGTTTGATGTAAACACAACCGATCTTGGAATTTGCGGGACTTGGCTCCGCAAGGATGGAGAAGAGGGCGATGTACTGGAAGATGTCGTATTGTAGTTTACATGATTTTTTATGCAAGTTTATTATATGTCTGTAATTTTATGTCTTAAATCTTGTTGTAATATTATGTCTGTAATTTAGAATATGTTCATTATGAATTTAATACACTGGTTTAATTGTCTTTCTATTTTCTACTGCTTGGTATTATTTACATTAAACTATGCTTAGTGTCATTTGAACCAAACTATCATTTGAACCAAGTTATCGGATCCTTGACAGGTACAACATGCCGAGGCGTGGAAAGAGGGTAAATATAAATGATGGCAACGAGAGCCATGGGGATGAGCAGCCACTAAATAATAGTGGCAGGCAAACATATGAGAGTGAGGGTAGCACGCCGCCCACTGTCAAAAAACTTCGGTAAGTCTTGAAATTGGTATTTTTAAAGAGATTATGTTACTTGAATGCATGAAAGACACGTACTAGTGTTTGTGAGTCTGCATTGTGGCTGTCGTCTATGTCGCATTTCGTCTATGTTTCTTAAGTGGGCTGTGATTAGAGAGAAAGGGCTGGAGTGGAGATCTGGAAACCCAAAATAGAGACATCTCGTTTATTATAATCTACACTTATTGTTGGACCAATCCCCTCTTGCTGTTGTTGCTGATGTCTCTTTGTGTGCGTGTGTTGAAGAGAATGAAGGGATGAGAGAGAGATGAGGAAAATGCCGCTATGTTAGCCTGGTGTATCCTCATTCTCTACGATCCCTCTTTCTGGCTCCATATATGGCTTCTATATTAAATTGGTTTCCTTCCACGATGACAGTCCGTAATACTACACTTGATATGAGCCCATGTTCATAGCTGCATCCTATTGCATACTCACAAACAACTAATACTTGTCGGCCTTGCATCGTATGCCCAACCCCATTTTGGCACATAACCTGGTATAGATGACATTGTACTGATTTGGAGGAGGTGAAAATGGGACCATAAAATAGCTTAAGAAGACCATCAGGTTTGTGAAATAAGCTTCACTAACAGTGAAAGAAACTGGGGATGCTATGCAGCATACTTAGTTTGGAAGTAGTCCCATTTTGTGTTAAAAAAACCATGCCAAAGATTGCAATCAGATGCATGAAATCAGCTTCTTTAACAGTATCTGAAAATGAAAACTTTTCATAATCTGAGCATATATGTTTCTTTAACAGTGACTGTGAACAATTGTTCTTAATTGCGCTGTGATTAGAAAGAGACGAGTTGGAGTGGAGATCTGGAAACCCATATAGAGACATCTTGTTCATAATAATTTATTATGGTTGTTGTTCTTGTCGCTCTTGCTGTTGTTGCTGATGTCTCTATGTGTTCGTGTGCTGAAGGGAAAGAAGGGGTGAGAGAGAGATGAGGAAAATGCCGCTATGTTAGCCTGGTGTATCCTCATTCTCTACCATTCCTCTTTCTGGCTTCTATATTTGGTTTCCTTCCACGATGACAATTTCAGTTAAAACTACACTTGCTATGAGCCCTATTCGTATTTTTATTCCATGAAGAATTGATCTATGACTACAATCTCCATTCAAAACCCAATTGTTCACTCAAACATGCTCCTTGTATCTGAACTCAAACATCACATTAATAAACATCTTTTCTGATAATGGCTACAATTGTGGAAGCTCTCTCTAAGTCTCAATTCTTCAAGGTTTTGTTGCCTACTTCTTTACAGAAGCTGGTACTCTATTCTTCTTTAAAGAGAGGAGAATGGAGTACCAACTTCTGTAAAGAAGTAGGCAACAAAACCTTGAAGAATTGAGGCTTAGAGAGAGCTTCCACAAGTGTAGCCATTATTAGAAAAGATGTTTATTAATGTCATGTTTGAGTTCAGAAACAAGGGGCATGTTTGAGTGAACAATTTTCCAAACAAGCTTCACTAACAGTGAAGGAAACTGGGGATGCTATGCAGCCTACTTAGTTTCTTTAACAGTGACTGAAAATTTCCATAATCTGAGCATATAAATTTTTCATAATCTGAGCATATATGTTTCTTTAGCAGTGACTGTGAACAATTGTTCTTAATTGGGCTGTGATTAGAAAGAGACGAGTTGGAGTGGAGAAGGGAAAGAAGGGGTGAGAGAGAGATGAGGAAAATGCCGCTATGTTAGCCTGGTGTATCCTCATTCTCTACCATTCCTCTTTCTGGCTTCTATATTTGGTTTCCTTCCACGATGACAATTCCAGTTAAAACTACACTTGCTATGAGCCCTATTCGTATTTTTCTTCCATGAACTGAGGATGGTGCATAGGCTGGTGCCTGGTGTATCCTCATTCTCTAGCATCCCCAGTTTCTTTCACTGTGAGTGAAGCTTATTTCACAAACCAGATGGTCTTCTTAAGCTATTTTATGGTCCCATTTTCACAAACTGTTAGTGAAGCTGATTTCAAGCACCTGATTGTCTTCTTGGCATGTATGTTTTTATACCGAAAATGGGTTCACTGTGAACTGAGGATATTGTATAGGTACGTATGCCAAAATTCTCCGGCCGGATATGCACCACACTTGGGTTTTGCGATATAGTTGGGCTAAAAAAGTAGTAGAGCAACATATAAGCTTAGATAATGAAGAAATTTTCATTTTCGGGCACTGTCAATGTAACCTGATTGCAATCTTTGGCATGGTTTTTTTAACACAAAATGGGTTCACTTCCAAAATGAGTATGCTGCATAGCATCCCCAGTTTCTTTCACTGTTAGTGAAGATTATTTCACAAACCTGGTGGTCTTCTTAAGCTATTGTATGGTCCCATTTTCACTAACTGTTAGTGAAGCTGATTTCAAGCACCTGATTGTCTTCTTGGCATGTATGTTTTTAAACCAAAAATGGGTTCACTGTGGTCATCAGATGATGGAGAAATTTTCATTTTCAAATACTGTCAATGTAACCGGTTTTTTTAACACAAAATGGGTTCACTTCCAAAATGAGTATGCTGCATAGCATCCCCAGTTTCTATCACTGTTAATGAAGCTTACTTCACAAACCTGATGGTCTTCTTAAGCTATTTTATGGTCCCATTTTCACTAACTGTTAGTGAAGCTCATTTCAAGCACCTGATTGTCTTCTTGGCATGTATGTTTTTATACCGAAAATGGGTTCACTGTGAACTGAGGATATTGTATAGGTACGTATGCCAAAATTCTCCGGCCGGATATGCACCACACTTGGGTTTTGCGATATAGTTGGGCTAAAAAAGTAGTAGAGCAACATATAAGCTTAGATAATGGAGAAATTTTCATTTTCGGGCACTGTCAATGTAACCTGATTGCAATCTTTGGCATGGTTTTTTTAACACAAAATGGGTTCACTTCCAAAATGAGTATGCTGCATAGCATCCCCAGTTTCTATCACTGTTAGTGAAGCTTACTTCACAAACCTGATGGTCTTCTTAAGCTATTCTATGGTCCCATTTTCACTAACTGTTAGTGAAGCTGATTTCAGGCACCTGATTGTCTTCTTGGCATGTATGTTTTTATACCAAAAAATGGGTTCACTGTGAACTGAGGATATTGTATAGGTACGTATGCCAAAATTCTCCGGCCGGATATGCACCACACTTGGGTTTTGCGATATAGTTGGGCTGAAAAAGTAGTAGAGCAACATATAAGCTCAGATAATGGAGAAATTTTCATTTTCGGATACTGTCAATGTAACCTGATTGTTTAACACAAAATGGGTTCACTTCCAAACTAAGTATGCTGCATAGCATCCTCAGTTCTTCTTTTGTTGATAGTGAAGCTTATTTTCATGCATCTGATTGTGATCTTGGCATGTTTTTTTGAGCAAAACGGGTTTACTGTGAACTGAGGATGCTATAGGTACGTATGCCAAAATCCTCCGGATACGCACAACAATTGGGTTTTAGATTTAGTTGGGCACAGTGAATTAGTAGAGCAACATATAAGCTCAGTTAATGGAAATTTTCATTTTCAGATACTGTTAATGAAGCTGATTGCCATCTTTGGCATGATTTTTGAACAAAAATGGGTTCACTTCCAAACTAAGTATGCTGCTAGCATCCTCATTTTCTTTCACTGTTAATGAAGCGTACTTCATTAAGATCCAGGATGGCAAATTTTGACTGGGCTATGATTGGATTGTTTAGTGGATGTGGTCTATGTTCTTAATTGGGCTGTGATTAGAAAGAGTGGGCTCGAGTGGAGAACTGGAAACCCATATAGAGACATCTTGTTCATAATAATTTATTATTATTGTTATTCTTGTCGCTCTTAAGGTGGTTGCTGATGTCTCTTTCTGTTCGTGTGTTGAAGGGAAATAAGGGATGAGAGAGAGATGAGGAAAATGCCGCTATGGTAGCCTTTCTGTTTCCATTTCTGGCTTCTATATATATTTGGTTTCCTTCCACGATGACAGTTTCCTAAAAATACACTTGATATGAGCCCTATCTTATTTTTCTTATTTTTCTTATATTTGGTATCCGTCCACGATGACAGTTTCATGGATTGTCTGAACAATCCATGAAGGACATGCTTAGATACTGAATTTTCATTTGTTTTATTGTTTTAGATAGTTGATATTCCCAATCAGAGGAGAATATAAAGGTTTCAAGTTAGATACTGAATTTTCATTTGTTTTGTTATTTTAGATATATTTAAAAACAAAATTAAGTACGGAATTTTTAGCATTGCAATGTAATTATTTTACCTCTGTATATAGCATTAACAATTCCATTTGCAGTTGGCACTTTCATCTTATAATTCGAGACACAGGTAGTTCTTTTTGCAAGTTCAAAAAATATGTATATTCTGTATTGTGATCTACTGTTCAATTAAACTATTATTTTTTATTCACAGAGCGGTCGTCAAGATGAAGGAAATGCAGATGATCAGAGCTGAAGCTACTCGAGGGGTATGAATCTGCGGTCCTCCTTGCTGTTCTTATGTCCTCCTTGCTGTATGGTTGTTGTTCTTATGTCCTCCTCCTTGCCGTTGTTATGTCAGACTGGTTTTTTTTATGAGAGTTATGTCATACTTTGAATTTGGGATATTTTGGATATTTGTCAAACTGGTTTGTTTGGATATTTTAGATGTTAGTCTCTATATTAATTTGTTAATTATGACATTGTTAATTAATCAATGAATTTGGACGTTGATATGACACGTGTGAAACTTGATTATCTTTAATTATTCTTGTGTTTGGCTGTGGTTTGCGCAGTAGTATGCAGCGAAATTGATTGAATCAGTTGTGAGAATTAGTTTACAGGTTATGTAAATGAAACTGTGAATTGAAATCGAACGGAAAAGCGGAGTATCGAAAATAAACGGGCATAGCCAGAACGGCGTTTTAAAAAACGGTGGTGTATATAATTTAATTGTTGGAGTGTATGATACACCGGCGTTTCAACGCACGCCGGTGAAAGTTTTCAGCTGTAACGGCACAGGTATACACCGGCGTTTTATAAACGCCGGCGTATATAACTACACCGGCGTTTTTAGTCGCGCCGGTGTTCGTAAACAGGGAAAAACAGGCGCTTATAAACGGACATACACCGGCGTTTCTTGACCGCCGGTATACTTTCGATATACACCGGCGTTTTTATTTACGCCGGTGAATGGATAAATACCGGCGGTTTACGACCGCCGGTGTATGTATATAGGCACACAAACACGGCACCCAAAAACGGACATACACCGGCGTTTTATGACCGCCGGTGTAGTCCTAGTATTTACCGGCGTCCACCAAAAACGCCGGTGTAGGACCCTTCGTTTCAGCGACGCCCGCTTCGGCGGCAGTTGGACCGGCGTTATTGTAAACGCCGGTGAAAGTTTCCCCGGCGTAAAAAAACGCCGGTATAGACGGAAAAAACCGCCGGGAAAGCTACTTTCTTTTGTAGTGGTGGCCAAATTCTACCTTTTCTCTAAAAAATTAAAAAAATAAAAAAAAAATTGTTATGATTCCTACTTTTTTTTTATTCCGAAAATTGGATTATTTCTTTCATATTTTGTTTCCTTTTCAAAGAAGAAGGTAAAGATTTTTAGAAGCCTCTAGTACAGGATGTATGTGACTTTGTTGAAGCCTCTAGAGGGCATTCCATTTGCTTGTTTATCCATTTCTGCATGTCTTGCTTCCTCTACAGAATGATTCCGTCTCTAGTTCATTTGCATTAATATATGCTTTCACAAACTTCCATATTTCTAGCTACAGTTATTCTTATAGCTTGTCTGTTTTCTAATAACATTACTTTTAGTTTTGTAAGTTGTTTCCTTTAGGGGTCTTGTATAAATATTTATTCTTTAGCACATATTGAAACATAGTCTTATTTTGACCTTCCCCCTTTGCTGGGTAAATCATATGGCTCATCAGAGAATCCTGAAACTGGCACACACACACGGACACTAAAATTCTAAAATACAATGTTTAAAATTTCAAATAGCTAGTGTCGTGTTGGAACATGTTTTCGGTATGTGTCTGACAAGATATGGCTTCCAAATTGAAGTGCTTTCTAATGGCTCTCCGATGCATTCTACAAGCAACACTTAACAAATAATTAGAGAAGTTTATTCATGTTTCATGCGAATCGTCATTTTCGTTCACCGTGAGAGAGACAAGTATCCTTAATTTTTTTTTATTTTTTTTTGTGGCAGATAACGGTGCATAAACTTTAAAAAAGGGGCCCTATATAATTTGGGAGCCCAAAGCAACCGCTTAGGCTGCTTGGGTCCAGATCCGCCTGTGCATATATGAAATGGTGCGAAAAGCTTTTAGATTTCTTTGAAAACTGTGTTTAATGCAATTTTTTAAGAAATTGTGCAGAGGGTTAGGGCTTGAGGAGATTCAAAGATTCTTTTACCATTTCTACATAGAGATTCCATGCCAAAGAGAGCATAAAATTATTTCCCGGAAGGGATTGACTATGATTACATGTTAACAATCTCAGAAGCAAATTAGCTATAATTTCAGCATTAGACAATAATTAGGTCAACTCAATTGCAATGTAATTTTATGTCTGATTGTTCATCTTTCCTCCTTTTTGTTTCCTTCTTCTCTCCTTCCCTTTATATTCTCCCTGTTCCGAGTAAATAAAATTGCACGCAGCAAGACCGCCAACTCAATTTCGCTATCAAGAAAGTTCTGAAATACTCACACAAACAATTAGTAAATCAGATAGCAACTCTCTTTGAGTTTGACGTGAGAGCACTTCTCTAAAAACTTAAAAGCAATTAGCAAAATAACAATAGCAGTTAGCAAGATAGTGAATCTGAAGTGCAAGGTGGTTAAATTTTCTGAATGAATCATTAAGTTAATCTGAAGTGCAAGGTGGTTAAAATTTCTGAATGAATCATTAAGTTTTTTTCTAAATTATATTCTGGAATTGATCCCTATCGAATGATCAGATGGTGTTTTTTTCTGATTTAGTTTCAAACAGGTTCCAATCCATTGAACAAATTTTGGCAACCAATAGCTATATATGGTAGTTATGCTTTCCCTTTTGTACCATAAAATCGTGGGTTTTTAAAAAAGGCAGTGCTACACCTACTACTTATTTTACTATTTTTACTCCTAACATCATAATGTGGCACTCATCTAGTAGAGGGTGTCGCTATACACTATAGTAGACACCGCCACTGGATGAGTGTCATATTAGGGTGTAAGGAGTGGAAGTTGTAGAAGAGCTTGTAGGTATATATTTATCCTTTTTAAAAATTAGTTTCCTTTCAAATATGTATTTCTGAATTACTTCTATTTTTATGCTAATTGCTATTAGGTCCCTAAATTGAGCTAACCATTTTGAAATTAGCCCTTGTTTCTGATTCACCACAGATTATAATGTAATTAAAAGCTAATTTACTTTGCTACAAGTATATAATTGCTGCTGTGATGTTATAATCGATGTAATTAAAGGCCGATTTTAATGACTTTATAATCTAATCAAAAGCTAATTTTACGGTCATTTAACAAAAATTCTATGGTGAACCAGAGATAGGGACTAATTTTAAAATGGTTAGCTCAATTTAGGGACAACAATTAACATAAAAATATGGACTAATTTAGGAATACATGTTTGAAAGAAGACTAATATCTAAAGAAAACCCTAAAACCATTGGCTTTGGTGAGCTATGCTTTCATTTTTGTTGTGAAGTGAGGAGTTAAACATACTCAATTCTGTTAGAGACATCTAACATGTAGTAGTGAAACATCCAAAGAACTTGGGAATATTTGAGAAGTAGGTACTTAAATTGATTGTCCTGCAGGCAAAATGTTATCGACGGAAAAATATTAGCTGCAGCCTCCAACAACCCGACAGACATAGATAAAAAGAAACATAGTATTAATAGGATCTACAAAAATTGATTCCTACCATCAATTCACCAAAAATTCATTATCTTCCATTTAATTTTTTCTATCTTTTGAAGCATCATGTCAGCACTTCACATAAAACAATAACAGAAGGCTAGGAAAAATATATATATAAACCTACTTGGCATCTATAAGTTGTGCATGATCTCTTCGAAAATTATAGGAATCATCTAGGGATGACAATTAATAATCATAAAACCCTAAATGGTATATAATTGGTAGACAACATATAACATGAGTATTTATTCCACCTTTTCCCTCCAAAAAAAAAAAACATATAACATGAGTAGTCAAGCAACTATTTCCCGCCACCAGTTGACATGGTCAAATAAATTCAAACATTTCCTATATCATCTCCCTCCCTCCCTCCCTCAACTTAGTTCTAGAATTAAATCTTCTTTTAGATTTAGAGGTCTAACCAATATACTTTCTTTAGGTAATGTGTATTCTATACTTCCTCCACAATTGGTTTCAATCTAGCATTCTTGCTTGCCAATGGCATACTGATAGCTTGATTGCCTAGACAATTAACTGTTTGTTCTCTATTATACCTAAAAAATTATGATCTAATTTCAAATCTTTCGGTATGATATAAAGTTCTTGGGTTGAGAATATTTAATCCTTCTCTTTGAAATCTATCAAATTTTCTATCTGATCCCTTAGTCATAAAATCAAAGGGTGAGATTGGGGAGCATTCCCATCTGAATGCTAGAAGGGATACTGTTGGGTCCACAATTCCAATAACTAGTCCAGTTCAAAAGGCAACTGGTTAAGACTCAACATGTTCATCAGGAGCTTCTGACAAACTATTGAAACCTTTAAATTGTAGTACCCCGTATTTTTAAAATATTGTTTTGAGAATATTAAATGAGTTAAAATGGTTTTTGGTGATTTAATAAATATTTATGTAAAAATTTATCTTCTTACACATGCAAAACACGTGCAAATGTTTTCTCGGGAGGTGCAAAGACCAAGATTATTTTTTGGGAAACTCATTATTTATTATTTGAGATTATTTATGATTTTTCTAGATTTTTCTGATGATGGTTGGACCCAATTGCAAATATTTCAAAAAGGACTTTTGTGCAAAATTACCAAATGGGGGTGAAACTCCATATTTTCAAATTTTTGGGCTGGAAATAATGCCTAGTCAATTCAGGAGTAAAAATTTTACCTTCATTTTTAACACATTTGATATATGTTACAAGTTTTGATAAAAGATGATCTTTTTTCAAAATTGCTATTTGAAGGGATGAAATTACAAAATTGTTTTCCGGATTTTCCCTACAGTGCCGACTGATGCTAGTGGGGGATCTTTTGATTTTTGAACCCAATTAAATTGGTTTTAACTAATTTCCTAGTATAGGGATCTATTTATGTAAAGGTATATTTGAAAGGGAGTATTTTGCAAATATACTCAAAAACCCTAGAATCTTTAATCCCGACCTATTTAGGGTGTAGTGCAGCCTTCATCTCGCTGCACAACACAGGGGATTTCTTATGTCTAATTATTTTGGAGTTCTAAAGAGAAGATCTTGGATTTCTTACTAAGGAGGGGCTTTTCTTACTTTCTATTCGTCTTCATTCGAATCTTTCAACAAGGTGAGTGATATAAATATTTTATTTTTTTCTTTGAATGTTGTATGTGGTGTTTCATCTATTAGAAAGCATGTTAGGGTTTGGTATGAATATATATATGATGGACTGAATAAAGTGATGAATTAAAATTTGATCTTTTATGAAACCCTAAGTTATTTATGAATAGAATTTGCAAGTGAATGAATTGAGATTGTTAAATAACCTGATATAAATCATGAGTAAGCTATTTCTTTTGGGTTAATGCTGATTTGATTGAGTATGGGGAAATGTTATGCCTAGATTGATTAAAGAAGAGATTTTGACTATTTATGAGGTTGGATGAGTGCAACTTGATTATGGTAATGTTAAATTTGTTTATGTTCATGAGTTAAAGATGGCGATTTGCATTGAGAAAATTTTGAGAAGGACTAATGAATTAAAAGATCATATCTTGAGGATTGGAGTTGTGATAACTAGATTAGGATTTGATGCTTTGTGACTAAATTGGAGGTTTCGTGATTTTATAAAGTTTTTACTTGGATTTGAATTGCTCAATTATTAAAGATTTAATTTGAACATTTGTCTATTTCTAAATTGATGAATTTGTAAAATTTCTTTGGTGCACAAACTTGCATGAACACTATTACATGAATATCCTATTTTGTTGTTTCGAAGGAATTGAATCTTTGTGCTTTTTTGAAGATTTTGGTTATATCTAAACATATTTTGGTATTAAAATGGTTTGGAACATAATACGAAGGTCTTTTGATGTATGATTGATTCTTAAAAACTTTATTTTGATATATGCACATATTCATATTTTAATTTGAAGGAATTCATTAAAAAGCTATTTTTATCAATTCAAAGTGGTTTTGATTGGTTTTGCGACTCTTATATACTCTATAAGTCATATTTGATCATATCAGAAATATACTTTTTATAGATTTTGTTTTTATAAAGTAAATCTTTGTATCGGTTGAAACATGCACAACCCAAACTGCAGCCTGTAGGTGTGACAGTCGACTGGTATGTTTCGACAGTCGACCGTCGTGATCCTGGCTGTTGTGTTTTCTTGGAGTTTTAGATTTTCGTGCGGAGCAGTCGATTGACCCATTTTTACAGTCGACTGACTCTGCTCTGTTTTGACGTTTTCTCGAAGTTTTGGATTTTCGCTCTGGGCAGTCGACCAATGACTTTTACAGTCGACCGTCATTACTTAGAATTATTTTTCTTAAAAATTTTGGATTTTCACTTTGGACCGTCGACCGATGACTTTTACAGTCGACTGCCATTACTTAGAATTATTTTCGTGAAGTGCTGTTTTTTTTCTCTGGACAGTCGACCAACTCCGGTTTACAGTCGACTGTTACCGATGTTCCTTGAGTTAATCTGATGTTCTTTAAATGATTGATTCTTTAAATATTTTGAGGATCTATAACTTACTATTCTAAATATCATCTTTTTGACAGAACATATATTTTTAAGATGTTTTATTGTTGGGTTTGGATAGTTGAGTGTGAGTCTCTAGAGGTTGTGTGGGACCCTAGTATGCCGGCAGTTGAGTTATTGTGTTTTGGGCCTGTTGAGGCATATTTGTTGATCAGTTGTTAAATCTAGTAGGGTATTCTCGAAGATTCCCAGGTGTGAGTGAAATAGTCTCCGGTATTATCTGTGGATAGAGTTTGACCTCCGGAATTATCGGGCCATGGACTAATACTCACAGTTTACCTATATCTCGTAGTAGTCATCGTGCTAGAATTAGTTGCATGGCGGGGGACTAAACCCTATAGAGTTGAGACGTTAAGTGCTTGCACCGGACCTATGTAGAGTGGGATGCATAGAATTCGATAAGTACGCATTAGAGAGTCAGCATATAGTATTGTGTTTTCTTGATTTGGTTTATGCATGTGTTTTTCCTATTTTTAACACTTGACAATTAGTCTAGCTACACTTGATGTTTTTCATGTTTCATTGTTATTTCTTACTTCAATTATTCTTGTGTTTATTACCTGTTTTTATGATTCCATGTTTCATGATCTATTTATGTTGCTTTGTTTTTATGTCACTCACACCGTTATGGCTGACCCCTGTAGTTTTGGAAGTTAGGATTATCTCTAGCCTCATGTTTTACAAGTAATTACCTATAGCATTGGGATTTGGATGCATGAGATAGAATGATAATAAAGCTTATGAAAATTGTAAAGAAGGCATTGTAATGAAAAGACTGTAATTCAAGGTGTTTGTTTTGTTTTTCCATTGTGTTTTGTAATGAACTAACGTAACAAAAGTTGAAAGAAAAATTTATCTGTATTTTTGGCTATGTTTACTATTATAATTGAAGTTGATGCTGGAAATTGTGCCACGTATTTCTGAGATATCATATTGGAAATTCGGGGCGCTACAGAGATTGGTATCAGAGCACGCTTCAATAATAATGATAAACATGGTATAAAAATAAACCTAGGTATGGACACTAGAGCGTGAGTACCTAGGTATGGATATTAGAGTGTGAGTATCATATAGAGTTTAAATATGATGTTTTGTTTTGGGGTATAGTTGTGGTTTTGCCGTGGGATATTGATGTGAATATGAATTGTGTTATGATGCTCTAACTTTACCCTCATTTTGCAGTATTCCAAAAAAAGGCAGGACCCAGGACCAGAAATGGTGCTAATGGTGATGGGGCTGGTTGTTCCCATGGGGCTGGACTTGATCTTGAGACTGAGATCGCCAGGGTGTATCAGACCTTGAACGCATTCATGGCAGCTAATATGGCACAGAATCAGAACTAGAATCAGAATCATGGGGTTGGACCAGTGTTTGTTAATGCTGATCCTATCAAGCAGGTTGAGTCCTTCAAGCGGATGAAGCTGCCAGTGTTTGAGGGATAGTCTGATCCGAATGAGGCTGATGATTGGATTAGATAGATGGAGATGGTCTTCGAAGTCTTGGAGACCCCGAAAGTCAATAAGGTGAAATTGGCTGCTATGCAATTAGAGAAGGATGTTGGCGGCTGGTGGTAGTCAGTGAAAAGAACCTTTGGAGATCAGCAAGTGACTTGGGAAGCTTTTATGGATGAATTCAGGGATCGTTTCTTCCCTTTGGATATTCAGGAGAAGACGGCAACGGAATTCTTGAATCTATAGCAGGGCAACGTGACAGTGCGTGAATATGAGACTAAGTTCACTCAGCTGTCAAGGTATGCGCCGGAGCTGATTGTTGATGAAGCGAAGAAGACTAAGAAATTTGAGTAGGGCTTGAGGCCGAATTTGAAGTCGAAGATGATTCCTTTGGGCATAAGGAGGATTGATAAGCTGCTTAGGAGAGCAGCTATGACAGAGGAAGATATGGATCAGTTCCAGAAGAAGCAAGAGACCTGGAACAGGAACAAGAGGCCAGCAACTAGTCAGAGTGGAAAGAAATTCCCAGTGAAGCAGAGCAAGTTCAGTAAGCCAGAACAGAGGGTACCTGCATCTTAGGAGGTGACTTGTTACTACTACAAGGAGGCGGGTCACTACAGGTCAGCATGTCCCAAGATGGTGAAGCAGACTTGTTTTTAGTGTGGGCAAGCGGGGCATTCTAAGCCTTACTGTCCATAGTTGAGGAAGGGTGGTTCAAGCGGAGGCAAATTTCAGAGCCAAGGGCGAGTGTTCGCATTAACTGAGGAGATGCGAACAACTCAGAAGATGTGATTCAGGATATGCAAGAATTTTGAATTTTATTTTATTCAATGTATTAAGTAAAACTTTGTTTGAGAATAAATTAGAGATTTGAGTATCATTTTTCATGTAACAGGATTTGTTTTGGTTAATGGAATTAAAGCAAAAGTTTCATTTGATACTGGTTCTGTGTCGCCCAATTTTGCAAAGGTCTTAGGTGTGGAGCCTAAGTTGTTTCCAAGCAGGGTCTTGTCGGTGGCAACGCCGTCAAGTGAAGAATTGATTGCTTATCGATATTACGAGGGCTGTGATATCGAGATTGGCAGAAGATTATTCGGCATTGATCTTATTGAGCTGCAAGTCTTAGGTGTGGATGTGATCGTGGGCATTGATTTGATGGCAATATATGATGCCACAATTGAATGCAAGCAGAAAGAGGTGTTAGTGAAAGCACCAGGTGGTCCCGCAGTGACTTTTCAAGGGAAGAAGGAGGTTTCGAAAGTGGCCGCAGTGGTATCCAAGTTGATGATTCCAGAAGAATTCAGAGGCATTTCAGTTGTGAGGGATTTTCCTACAGTGTTCTTAGAGGATTTGCCAGGATTACTGCCGCAGCGAGATGTAGAGTTTTGTATTAATGTTCAACCGGGGAGTACTCTGATTTCTAAAGCTCCGTACAGGATGGCACCTGTAGAGCAGGATGAAGTGAAGAAGCAGATTGAGGAATTGCTGAGTAAGGGTTTTATCAGGCCAAGTTCTTCACCGTAGGGTGCACCAGTGTTGTTGGTTAAGAAGAAGGACGGGTCAATGAGGATGTGCATTGACTCTCGGGAGTTGAATAGAGTGACTATTCAGAACAAGAATCCGCTTCCACAGATTAATGATCTGTTCGACAGGCTTCGAGGAGCAGTTGTGTTTTGGAAGATTGAATTGAGATCAGGGTATCATCAGGTTCAAGTCAAGGAGGAAGATGTAAGTAAAACAGCTTTCAGGACTCATCATGGGCTTTATGAGTTTTTGGTGATGCAATTCGGGTTGACGAATGCGCCGGCAGTATTCATGGATATGATGAATCGAATTTTGAGGCCATTTATTGACTCCTTCATGGTTGTTTTCATCGATAATATTTTGGTGTATTTGATGTCGAAGGAGGATCATTCTATGCACTTGACAGAGGTATTATAGAAATTGCAGGAGCATAACTTGTATGCCAAGTTGTCGAAGTGTGAGTTTTGG
Source organism: Hemerocallis citrina (assembly GCA_017893485.1). Lineage (NCBI taxonomy): Eukaryota > Viridiplantae > Streptophyta > Magnoliopsida > Asparagales > Asphodelaceae > Hemerocallis > Hemerocallis citrina. The sequence goes on from CM030360.1 coordinate 144,642,978, forward strand.
AAGTTTGAGGTAGCTTTTCTTGGTCATATTCTTTCTAAGGAAGGAGTGGCCACTGATCCTCAGAAGGTTAAAGCAGTGAAGGATTGGCTCAGGCCAACAACTATGAAGGAAGTCAGGAGTTTCTTGGGTTTGGCTGGATATTATAGGAGATTCATTCAGGGCTATTCTCATATTACAATTCCTTTGACAAGTTTGACTCGGAAGAATGTGGCATTTACATGGACTGATAAGTGTGAGGTGAGTTTCCTTGAGCTAAAGGAGAGGTTGACGACTGCACCTATCTTGGCTTTGCCACAAGCTGGGAAGGATTATGATATCTACAGTGATGCATTTCTCAGATGTTTGGGGTGTGTCTTGATGTAAGAAGGCAAGGTTATTGCCTATGGTTCGAGGTAGTTGCGTCCGCATGAGAAGAATTATCCGATGCATGATCTGGAGCTAGCAGCTATTATCTTTGCTTTGAAGTAGTGGAGGCATTATGTATATGGTGAGAAGTTCAACATGTGTACTGACCACAAGAGCCTGAAGTATATTTATCAGTAGAAGGATCTAAGTCTTCAGCAGAGAAGATGGTTGGAAGTGTTGGAAGACATTCGTCCTGAGATCAAGTATCATCCCGGCAAGACAAATGTGGTAGCTGATGAACTTAGCAGGAAGAGTAGTTTATCGAGCTTGATCACTACTCGAAGTGAGTTGGTTGCAGAGATTGATCGAGCAGGTATCGAGGTGGAATTGCAGAGTTTGGGGGCGTCTTTGGCTTAGTTGAAGTTGCAGCGTTCTTTGAGATAGAGGATTGTGGAAGGTCAAAAATCATATGCAGAGATCCAAAAGATGTTGCAACAGGTTTCCGATGGCAAGTTGTCAGAGTTCCGTGTCCAAGATGGAGTGCTATGGATGGGTGAGAGGTTGTGTGTCCCGGAGAATACAGACCTGAGAGAGAGTATCTTGCAGAAGGCATACAGTACTTTGTTGTCAATACATCCTGGAGGCACAAAGATGTACAAGGACATCAAACAGCACTTTTAGTGGTCCGGTATGAAGAGAGATGTGGCAGATTTTGTGGCGAGGTGTCTGACTTGTCAGCAGATCAAAGCAGAAAATCAGAGACCTGGAGGTTTGTTACAGCTGTTACCCATTCCGGAGTGGAAATGGAAGAATATCAGTATGGATTTCATCACGGGTTTGCCGCAGAGTTCGAAAGGCAATGACTCGATTTGGATTATTGTGGACCGTTTGACCAAGTCAGCTCACTTTTTGGTCATGAAGATTACTTGGTCGTTGGAAAAGTTGGCAGAACTGTATATAGGTGAGATTGTGAGACTTCATGGAGTTCCTGTGTCAATTGTGTCCGACAGGGATGCGAGGTTCACTTCAAGATTTTGGAAGAGTCTGCAAGAGGCTTTAGGTACCAGAACTGATTTCAGTACCGCTTTTCATCCGCAGACTGATGGTCAGACTGAAATGGTGAATCGGGTATTGGAGGATATGCTGAGGACTTGTGTTATGGATTTCGGTGGTAGTTGGGTGAGGTACTTGGCATTGGTTGAGTTTGCTTATAACAACAGTTATCATGCGAGTATCGGGATGGCTCCGTATGAGGCACTGTATGGGAGGAAGTGCAGGACGCCTGTCTGTTGCTATGAGGTTGGTGAGAAGCTGATGTTTGGGCCCAAGATTGTGCAACAAACATCGGAGAAGAATGAGTTTATTCGCAAGAGGTTGGTTGAAGCTCATAGTCGGCTGAAGAGTTATGCAGACACTCGAATAAGGGACTTGGAGTTTGAGGTTGGAGATGCGGTTTTTCTCAAGGTGTCTCCGACCAAGGGAGTGACCAGGTTTGGTAAGGGAGGCAAGTTGGCACCAAGGTATATTGGGCCATACAGGATTTTGGGGCAGATTGGTAAGACGACATATAGGCTGGAGCTTCCAGAGGAGTTGGCGCAAGAGCATGATGTGTTCCATGTGTCGCTGTTGAGGAAGTATGTACCAGATCAGAGTCATTGGCTGCTAGAGGTTCCTGAAGGTCTACAGGTGAACTTGAGTTATAAGGAACAACCTGTAGAGATTGTTGATTGTAGGGAGAAGGTTCTAAGGAGCAAGGTGATACCTATGGTCCAGGTGTTGTGGAGGAATCAGCAATTCGAGGAGGCTACTTGGGAGCCGGAGGATCGCATGCATAAGGATTTCCCTGAGCTTTTTGTATGATTGTATTCCTTTTTATGTGATTGTATTCCTTCTTGATGGTTGTACTTTCGAGTGAGTTGTATTTCTTTTATTTGATTATGTTCTTAAGTGCAACTGTATTCTTTGAAGTATGTTTCCATTTATGAGATTTGCATTCCTTTCGTTCGTATATTTGTTTGGACCCAATTAGTGGTAGTTCTGAGGACAGAACTCTTCTAAGGAGGGAGTTATGTAGTACCCCTTATTTTTAAAATATTGTTTTGAGAATATTAAATGAGTTAAAATGGTTTTTGGTGATTTAATAAATATTTATCTAAAAATTTATCTTCTTACACGTGCAAAATACGTGCAAATGTTTTCTCGGTAGATGCAAAAGCCAAGATTATTTTTGGGGAAACTCATTATTTATTATTTGAGATTATTTGTGATATTTCTAGATTTTTCTGATGATGGTTGGACCCATTTGCAAATATTTCAAAAAGAATGACTTTTGTGCAAAATTACCACATAGGGGTGAAAGTCCAGATTTTCGGATTTTTGGGCTAGAAATAATGCCTAGTCAATTCAGGAGTAAAAAGTTTACCTTTCGTTTCAACACATTTGATATATTTTACAAGTTTTAATAAAAGATGACCTTTTTGCAAAATTGCTATTTGAAGGGATAAAATTGCAAAATTATTTTTTGGGCTTTCCCTACAGTGCCGGCTGATGCTAGTGGGGGATCTTTTGATTTTTGAACCCAATTAAATTGGTTTTAACTAATTTCCTAGTATGGGGATCTATTTATGTAAAGGTATATTTGAAAGGGAGTATTTTGCAAATATACTCAAAAACCCTAGAATCTTTAATCCCGGCCTATTTAGGGTGTAGTGCATCTATCATCTCACTACACAACATGGGGGATGTCTTATTTCTTATTATTTTGGAGTTCTAAAGAGAAGATCTTGGATTTCTTGCTAAGGATGCACTTTTCTTACTTTCTATTCGTCTTCGTTCGAATCTTTCAACAAGGTTAGTAATATAATTGTTTTGTTTTGTTCTTTGAATGTTGTATGTGGTGTTTCTTCTATTAGAAAGCATGCTAGGGTTTGGTATGAATATATATATGATGGATTGGATGGATTGATGAATTAAAATTGGATCTTTTATGAAACCCTAAATTATTTATGAGTTGAATTTGCATGTGGATGGTTTGAGATTGTTAAAGAACCTAATTTAAATCATGAGTAAGCTATTTCTTTTGGGTTAATGCTGATTTGATTGAGTATGGGGAAATGTTATGCCTAGATTGATTAAAGAAGAGATTTTGACTATTTATGAGGTTGGATGAGTGCAACTTGATTATGGTAATGTTATATTTGTTTATGTTCATGAGTTAAAGATGGCGATTTGAGTTGAGAAAATTTTGAGAAGGACTAATGAATTAAAAGATCCTGTCTTGAGGATTGGAGTTGTGATAACTAGATTAGGATTTGATGCTTTATGACTAAATTGGAGGTTTCGTGATTTTATGAAGTTTTTACTTGGATTTGAATTGTTCAATTATTAAAGATTTAATCTGAACATTTGCCTATTTCTAAATTGGTGAGTTTGTGAAATTTCTTTGGTGCACAAACTTGCATGAACACTATTACATGAATATCCTATTTTGTTGTTTCGAAGGAATTGAATCTTTAGGTGATTTTTTGAAGGTTTTGGTTAATCTAAACATATTTTGGCATTAAAATGGTTTGGAACATAATACGAAGGTCTTTTGATGTATAATTGATTCTTAAAAACTTAATTTTGATATATGCACATATTCATGTTTCAATTTGAATGAATTCATCAAAAAGCTATTTTTATCAATTCAAAGTGGTTTTGATTGGTTTTGTGGACTCTTATATACTTTACAAGTCATATTTGATCATATCAGGAATATACTTTTTATAGATTTCGTTTTTATAAAGTAAATCTTCGTATCGGTTGAAACATGCACAACCCAAACTGCATCCTGTAGGTGTGACAGTCGACTGGTATGTTTCGACAGTCGACCGTCGTGATCCTAGCTGTAGTGTTTTCTTAAATTTTTTGATTTTTGTGCGGAGCAGTCGACTGATTCTGCTCTGTTTTGACGTTTTCTCGAAGTTTCAGATTTTCGCACTAGACAGTCGACCGATGACTTTGACAGTCGACCGTCATTACTTAGAATTATTTTTCTTTAAAATGTTGGATTTTCACTCTCGACAGTCGACGGATGACTTTTAAAGTCGACTGCCATTACTTAGAATTATTTTCTTGTAGTGCTGGTTTTTTTGCTTTGGACAGTCGACCGACTCCGGTTTACAGTTCTCTGCTCCGCACGAAAATCAAAAAATTTAAGAAAACACTACAGCTAGGATCACGACGGTCGACTGTCGAAACATACCAGTCGACTGTCACACCTACAGGATGCAGTTTGGGTTGTGCATGTTTCAACCGATACGAAGATTTACTTTATAAAAACGAAATCTATAAAAAGTATATTCCTGATATGATCAAATATGACTTGTAAAGTATATAAGAGTCCACAAAACCAATCAAAACCACTTTGAATTGATAAAAATAGCTTTTTGATGAATTCCTTCAAATTGAAACATGAATATGTGCATATATCAAAATTAAGTTTTTAAGAATCAATTATACATCAAAAGACCTTCGTATTATGTTCCAAACCATTTTAATGCCAAAATATGTTTAGATATAACCAAAACCTTCAAAAAATCACCTAAAGATTCAATTCCTTCGAAACAACAAAATAGGATATTCATGTAATAGTGTTCATGCAAGTTTGTGCACCAAAGAAATTTCACAAACTCACCAATTTAGAAATAGGCAAATGTTCAGATTAAATCTTTAATAATTGAGCAATTAAAATCCAAGTAAAAACTTCATAAAATCACGAAACCTCCATGTCACGCCCTGCTTCCCAAAAACACGGAATACAAGCGCGTGACAAAGCCTAGCGAATGATTTTCATCATTCATGAGCTGTAGGATCGACTCAGCATCATAACAAGAGAATATAACAAAATGTACACAACCACGCATGCATGAATAATTTATCAAGCAACAGAAAACAATTGAAACAATTAATATCCTAAATCTTTTCAACTCTGGATTAAAAGATAAAACTCGGGAACATAGCCCGTTACAAGGTTTTAAGTAACAAGAAATAAATAATTCAAGAAAACAAAATATTTAAGCAAGTCCTTGCTCCAAGCGAAACCTAGAATGTCTCCTCACCAATTTCAGCAGGCAACACGTCTCCAAAGTCTGTATATATAAATATAAAAAGGGGCGAAAATAGGGAAAACAAGATAAACGCCCTTAGTACAAGTTAGGGCTGCAAAAATTAAAATAATACAAGAAGTATGGAACAAGATTTGGAGTCAAGAATGTAATAGAGATGCAATGAGTAGTGGGGACTCAAGAAACTAGCTAGCAAGAAAGACAACTCAAGTGACAAGGTTGGGTAACAAGTACTAGTAGTAAAACAAGTGGCTAGTGAACATGTAATGGTATCAAGCATCAAGTAATAAGTATCACGTACAAGTGTCGAGTAAAAAATAACAAGTCTAATGTGTCAAGTTGTCATGTACAAGAATCAAGTCTCATGTATCATGTAATCAAGTATCAAGTAAGCATGTGTTAAGTTCAAGTATCACGTGTCAAGTCTTGTAATTATTACTATCTAGGTAGCACTTTATGCATCCATACTTTTACTACATGGTTGCTACAGTCAATGCAATTTCGTTTAGGCCTAGTGGTGAAGTTTATAGGACGGTGTACTCAGGTATCAAGTATCAAGCAAGCCATGCTCATGAATCGGATAATCATATAACTAGTTCATGTGTCAAGTCATAACAAGACAAGTCATGAATCAAATATATACTAGTTCATGAATCAAATAATATACTAGTTCATGAATCGGATAATAATATACTAGTTCATGAATCATATAATATACTAGTTCATGAATCTAATAATAATAAACTAGTTCATGAGGCATGTATCAAGTGGAAAACATGATCCCCCTTCCGAGTACACTTACCTATATTGTTCACTACTATGGTCTTTCCTTTAAATCCCGGTTTATTATTTATTATTATCATCAAGCAAGCATGAAAGTATGCAAAACAAGTCAAGTAAACATAATCAAGAACATGGAACAAGTCTAGGCTAGGTAGGGTACAAGTTTGAGGGTCAAAACAAATCAAAATAACATGAACAACGAAAATTCCAATTCTGGACAGCATGACGTTGCTGCACCAAAACTGCGATTTCCGTTGCTACAATATAGCAAATGTGAATCCGTCAAAAGATCTAGAAACTAGACTCCTGTCCAGTTTCAACGCATATAATTAAGACATATAAAAGTTGTAGCAATTTATGTTAAAACAGCAAACTATACAGCATTTGTGTTCAGCCAGAATTTGTAAATCTAAATTTATACATATGAAATAGGGTTATAACATCATTAATTAATTCTAAGAAAATTAGGGAATGTTCTCTAGGGTATCCAATATCAGCATGCAAAGTTTCAAGTCATTTACCTACTGGTAGCATAGTTAAAATAATTGTAAACCCAAGGTGGTGTAGCAGTTTTTGTGAATCTGCAATTACCGACACAGCAGTAGTAAAACTGCGATATCTACTAGACCGTAACTCGGAATTCGAAAATTCTGGATGTTATTGACAACTAGACATTTAGGGATACATTTTATATTCAGGGCTCAAGTTCAGATTTTAATTTTATTGGGGTCGAAACAGCAAGTAAAGGCAAGGACAGCAGCAAGTATGAATTTTTTTTATATACAAGTTGCATGATAAATGACTATTATGAGTCTAGGTTAGTGTGTGATACAAATACAGATGCATTGGAGATCAACTCAGCAAGCCACATTTATTTCTCAACTCATAAGAATGTAAGATCAACATAATACATCATACAACACACGTCTACAAGTCACGGGATTCATGTTCAAGTAATTAGGAGATAAAAAGGGTCCAACTAGTTTTGTAAATATATCAACGAAGGGTTATGACTCTTAAGATTATAGAATCGATGAGAAATAATTTAAGATATACAAATGATGAGACAAGGAGGAGTCACAACTAATATCTATTTGCAGTATTTTCAATTAAACGCTTGTACTAGAACAATAATTTGTACAAAAAGAATACTTGCCTTGGGGTGTAGACGATGAATCCGACGAAGGAATAACGGGAATGGATCCCCAGCGACAAGCACGATCGGCACGGATCTCGATAATGATCGAGATGAAGATCAAGCGAATCCAACGGTTGAGATCAAAAATAAAACATATAAGAATTAGAAGAGTACCAAAAGAGTAACTATACCATGATTGACAATTTGATGAATGAGAACAAAAAGTGGATCAAATGTTTAACTCACCAAATAGAAGATGAACGAGACGATCAAGGGCCGAGATCAAGTGTGATCATTCGATCGGACGGCTGAGATCAAAGATCAAGATCAAGATCAAGATGATGATCACGATCGCGATGATCAAAAGAGATCCGACGGTCGAGATTAAGATCTTGATGATGATGATGATGGTGATGATCAATGCAAATTCAATGGCCACGATCGACGGATCAAGAGGCGATCATGATCGCGATGATCAAGATGTAGATCGGACGGCCCAGATTCAAAGAAGACCCAAACTCAACAAACAGTAACCCGATCATTGGTTCTTGGCATGGCTGCGATGGCTGTCCTGGCGGTGGTCGGTGGACGACACACAGGGGCAGCACCGGCGAGGCAGGCGGTGCTCAGGGTGGCACTGGACTGGTGGTCGGCTGCTCGCGTCGAGAAGTCAGGGAACACCGGGGTGGCGCAACACAGGGCAGAGGAGACTAGGAGCGACGGGGGTTGCAGGGGTGCTGTCTGCAGCGGTGGTGCACAGGAGGTGCGGCAAGCGGTGGAGTACAGCGGGGTCGCGACGGCGTTACAGTCGCAGGTGGCTGCGACAGAGAAGAAGAGGAGGGCAGGGGATAGGCGGTGCGGCATCAGCAGCCAGGGGGAGGCCGAGGCGTGACTGGGGAGGCCAGGGCGAGTCGTCGAGCAGGAGGGGAAGGCTCAGAGGATGGGGTGTCGACGAGGGTGTAGGGCGAGGGCAAGGGTCGAGTATAGAAGGAGGGCGGGAGGGAGAGACGAGCGGAAGATGGAGGCGGCATGGGTTCTGAGAGAGAGAGCAGGAGGAAGGAGAAAGGGGGGGTCTGCATAGGAGTAGGGTTGGCGGCGAGTGTGCACAGTAGGTAGGGGTTAAGGGGGCTAGGGTTAGGTTTTAGGGTATAGGGTGTTTATAAAAATAGGGTTATAGGGTTTTAGGTATAGGATTAAAATGGGTTTAGATGGGTTTTGGGTATGAGTTTTATAATGGGTTTTGGAAATGGGCTAAAATGGGTTTAATAGAAAACCAATAAGAAGAGTAAAAATATCTAATAAAATATAATTTATAAAATTTTGTAATTTACATTACAAAATAGGATTTATTTAAAATACTACGAATATGGTTAGTAGATAAAAGTGGATTTTTAATAACCAGCCAAAAATATTAATAAGAACAATAATACTAATAACAATAATAATAATAAGAGTAATAATAGTAAGAATTGTGCTACAATATGAAAATCATGGAAATAGTTGCAAATAAATTTATTGATCGAAAACATATTTTTATAAGAGATCCAATAATACAATTTGACAAAAAAATTTGAAAGCCAAAAAGAATAATTTACAAAAATTGAAGTACTTAATATACACAGAAAATACATTTTTGGGGAAACAGGGGTTACACTCCAATTTAATCATAAAGCATCAAATCCTAATCTAGTTATCACAACTCTAATCCTCAAGACAGGATCTTTTAATTCATTAGTCCTTCTCAAAATTTTCTCAACTCAAATCACCATCTTCAACTCATGAACATAAACAAATTTAACATTACCATAATCAAGTTGCACTCATCCAACCTCATAAATAGTCAAAATCTCTTCTTTAATCAATCTAGGCATAACATTTCTCCATACTCAATCAAATCAGCATTAACCCAAAAGAAATAGCTTACTCATGATTTATATCAGGATATTTAACAATCTCAAATCATCCACATGCAAATTCTACTCATAAATAACTTAGAGTTTCAAAAAAGATCCAATTTTAATTCATCATTTCATCCAATCCATCATATATATATTCATACCAAACCCTAGCATGCTTTCTAAAAGATGGAACACCACATACAACATTCAAAGAACAAAACAAAACAATTATATCACTCACCTTGTTGAAAGAATCAAACGAAGACGAATAGAAAGTAAGAAAAGCCCCTCCTTAGCAAGAAATCCAAGATCTTCTCTTTAGAACTCCCAAATAATAAGAAGTAAGAAATCCCTGTGTTGTGCAGTGAGATGACGGCTGCACTACACCCTAAATAGGCCGGGATTAAAGATTCTAGGGTTTTTTAGTACATTTGCAAAATACTCCCTTTCAAAGAGACATTTACATAAATAGATCCTCATACTAGGAAATTCGTTAAAACCAATTTAATTGGGTTCAAAAATCAAAAGATCCCCCACTAGCATCAGCCGGCACTGTAGGGAAAACCCAGAAAATAATTTTGCAATTTCATCCCTTCAAATAGCAATTTTGCAAAAAGATCCTCTTTTATCAAAACCTGTAAAATATATCAAATGTGTTGAAACGAAAAATAAAATTTTTACTTCTGAATTGACTAGGCATTATTTCCAGCCCAAAAATCCAAAAATCTGGAGTTTCACCTTTTTTTGGTAATTTTGCACAAAAGTCCTTCTTTTTGAAATATTTGCAAATGGGTCCAACCATCGTCAGAAAAATCTAGAAAAATCACAAATAATCTCAAATAATAAATAATGAGTTTTCCCAAAAATAATCTTGGCTTTTGCACCTCCCGAGAAAACATTTGCACGTGTAAGAAGATAAATTTTTAGATAAATATTTATTAAATCACCAAAAACCATTTTAACACATTTAATATTCTCAAAACAATATTTTAAAAATACGGGGTACTACATCACTCCCTCCTTAGAAGAGTTCTGTCCTCAGAACTACCACTAATAGGGTACCAACAAATATACGAACGAAAGGAATGCAAATCTCATAAATGGAAACATACTTCAAAGAATACAAATGCACTTGAGAACATAATCAAATAAAAGAAATACAACTCACTCGAAAGTACAACCATCTAGAAGGAATACAATCACATAAAAAAAGGAATACAATCATACAAAAAGTTTTGAAAAATCCTTCTGCATGCGATCCTCCGGCTCCCAGGTAGCCTCCTCGAACTGCTGATTCCTCTACAACACCTTGACCATAGGTATCACCGTGCTCCTTAGAACCTTCTACCTACGATCAACGATCTGTACAGGTTGTTCCTTGTAACTCAAGTTCACCTGTAGACCTTCAGGAACCTCTACCAGCCGATGACTCTGATCTGGCACATACTTCCTCAACAGCGACACATGGAACACATCATGCCCTTGCGCCAACTCCTCCAGAAGCTCCAGCCCATATGCCGTCTTACCGATCTGTCCCAAAATTCTGTATGGCCCAATATACCTTGGCGCCAACTTGCCTCCCTTACCAAACCTGATCACTCTCTTGGTCGGAGACACCTTGAGGAAAACTGCATCCCCAAACTAAAACTCCAAGTCCCTTCTTCATGTGTCTGCATAACTCTTCTGCCGACTCTGAGCTTCAACCACCCTCTTGTGAATCAACTCAATCTTCTCCGATGTGTGCTGTACAATTTCGGGCCCAAACATTTGCCTCTCGCCAACCTCATACCAACAAACAGGCATCCTGCACTTCCTCCTATACATTGCCTCATACTAAGTCATCCCGATACTCGCATGGTAACTGTTGTTATAAGATAACTCAACCAATGTCAAGTACCTCTCCCAACTACCACCGAAATCCATAACACAAGCCCTCAGCATATCCTCTAATACCCGATTCACCCTTTCAGTCTGACCATCAGTTTGCAGATGAAAAACGGTACTGAAATCAGTTTTGGTACCCAAAGCCTCTTGCAGACTCTTCCAAAATCTCGAAGTGAACCTCGCATCCCTGTCGGACACAATTGACACAGGAACTCCATGAAGTCACACAATCTCACCTATATACAGTTCTGCCAACTTTTCCAATGACCAAGTAATCTTCATGGCCAAAAAGTGAGCTGACTTGGTCAAACGGTCCATAATAACCCAAATCAAGTCATTGCCCTTCGAACTCCGCGGCAAACCCGTGATGAAATCCATACTGATATTCTCCCATTTCCACTCTGGAATAGGCAACAGCTGCAACAAACTTCCAGGTCGCTGATTTTCTACTTTGATCTACTGACAAGTCAGACACCTCGCCACAAAATCTGCCACATCCCTCTTCATACCGGACCACCAAAAGTGTTGTTTGATGTCCTTGTACATCTTTGTTCCTCCAGGATGTACTGACAACAAAGTATTGTGTGCCTTCTGCAAGATATTCTCTCTCAAGTCTACATTCTCCGGGACACACAACCTCTCTGTCACGCCCCGCTTCCCAAAACATGGAAATACGGGTGCGATACTAAGGCCCAGCGAATGGTGCGAACACACCATTCATAAGCTGTACAAGTAAACTCAACAACAAGATAATAAAACAATTCACGCAGGCATGTAAATCACAATTTGATAATGAAAATTCATGACATAGTCCATAAAAATAACCAACAACTGAGAAATATAATAGTTACGGGTCAAACAAGCCCGGATTACAATAAATAGTTGCAAGAAATAAAATACAACTAAAGATAACATAATAATGATAAACTAGAACACTTGGTCAGCGACACCTTCTGGTAACTCTCCATTTGGGCCTGCAAGTATATTATAATAACAGAAAAGAAAAGGGAAACAAGAAGACCCGTAAATACAAGTTACGGGCCGCAAGGGGGTACAAGCTAAGGGAAATAGGAACAAAAATAAAACAAAAGAAAAACAGGAAAAGAGCAAGGAATCAAGAGTAAGGAAAATGCAATATGTAAACATGGTATGAATAAGGCATTATGAAACAGGTGACATATAAAACAAGTAATCAAGTAAACAAATATCAAATCAACATGAACATGTAACATGTAATTTGGATCATGCAAGTGCACGTGTTAAACTTATATCTAATGTTTGATTCTATCTAGGTAGCACTTCATGCATCCATATTTTTACTACATGGTTGCTACAGTCAATACAATTTCGTTTAGATTTAGTGGTGGGTTTTATAGGTCACGTACTCGGGAAAAACATGTACATTCAATATTGTATCGAGATACGTGCAAACTTGTAACGTGAAACATGTAGAGTATAAACTTGTAATGTGAAACATGTAAACTTGTAATTTGCAATCTTGCAGTTTGTAACTTGCAACTTGCGTCGGGAAACCACGAGCTCCCGTCCGAGTACGCTCTTCTATATTGCCCACTACTTAAATCTTTCCCTTAAACCCCGGCTTATTACTTTTATTAATTTTGTTAACAGGATCATAATGCAAAGAAGACGATGTCAAGATATGGACAGGAGACATCTAGGAATTGTACATGAATTTTGTTCTAAGTCATGAGGCGTAAAAACATGTAGTCTGAATGTCATATTCGGGTCTACTTGATTATTACATATATGGGTCTAAATTATTATTACATATATGGGTTCATAATATTTTAGGGTAATATAAGATAATATTGTAACTACAAAGTGACTGTTTACATGTATAAAACTAAGTCAAAATTTAGGGATAATATACAACACTTAAATTATTAACAAGGGTAAAATAGTCATTTACATCAATATGTATAACCCCTAAAATTACATATGTTTGTATTTATTTTTGGTGTTCGTGTCATGCATAGGATAGCAAAGTATTCACGATCACATGTGAATACGGGATCAACGGATTAGGAATGGAAACGGGTATTAATTCGACTTATGAATGCGAATTGGAGTCAAAAATAATATACTTGCGGTATTTTTACAAATGGCTTGTACTAGAACAAATAAAATTGTACAAGAGATACTTGCCTTTTTGACGATTCAAAGAAGAATAATCGGCGAACTCCGAAAATAACGTGCAAAATACGTGCAAGAAGATCCAGCAACTCAACAAAAACTCCACACAGGATCGGCCCGAACAGCAAACAGGAACCCTGGATTCGATGTGTGCCAAACACGGGACAGCGAACACAGCGAATGGAAAAAGTCTCCCATGCCGGATCGGCACAACAGCAAACACCAAACAGGATTTGCTACACCCAAAACATGGAACGGCAAATTCCTCCAATCGGAATTCTTCTTCTTCAACAGTGAGAGAGAGAGAGCGATCAGGAGGTCTCCGATGGCGGGACTGGGCAGCGACTGCGGCGAGCTCGGGACGGCGACACCGCAACGATGCGGCGAGGCGGGTGATTGAGAAGCGACGGCAGCGCGGGGGCTTCGACGCTCTGTTTCGCTCCGAAACAGGGGAAACGGAGTGAGCAGCGACTGGATTGTTCGACGATGACGACGAAGGGCAGGGGGGTTCGGAGGTGCTGTCGGTGGTTGGCGAGGAGCAGCGAGGGCTCAAACTGATGGTAGTTGCGGTGTGAGGAGTTTGGAGGCTTGGTGCTGCGATGGGGTGCAGATGCAGTGGGGGATGTCGAAGGATCACAGAGAGGGAGTTCGGTGATTGGTAGTCCATGGTGGTGAAGGCAAGGCAGCGGCTGTGGTAATGGCGAGGAAGGAGCTACAGGTTGGCGATAGGTTCAGGTAGAAGTATCGAGGTGGAGGTGGGGAGGTGCTTGGTTGCAATCAGGGGCGGCAACATTGGTGTTTGGAGCTGCAGTCGGGGATGGTGTTGCGGGGTGATGTGGGGCTGAGTTGGGTTTCGATGATGGGGTGAGCGGGAGAGAGGAGGAAGGTAAAGAATGGGTCTGGTTGGTTTTTTTTTTTGAATCAGAAGGGGAAGAGAAGAAGAGGACGGGGAAAGAGATAAGGGGTTTTAATAAAATAAATGTGTATAGAATATAATAATAGGGGGAAGTTATTGAGAGGAGGGAGTTACGGGATTACATAATGAGGGGGAATCAATAGACTAATAATTAGGAATAGTAATTGGGCAGTTACGGGAGAGATTTTGGGGATTGATTAGGAATAGAATTGATCTGGTCAACACACAATTAGTATGGGAATTGGGTTAATGGGTATTGGGTTTAAAACCATTGGGCTTAAAATAAACAATTGAGTTTGGGCTTTAAATTAAATAAATAATGCAAAATAGATCAAGATCAATTTGGGCTTTAAAAATAATAATATTAATAATAAAGATCAAGAAAATATAAGTAATAACAACATCACTAATTTTAACAATAATAATATTACTAATAATAAGAACAAACGATATTAATAAGAATGGTAATAATGACAATACTAAAAATAATAGATTTAACAATGAAAATAATAAAATAATAATAGCAAGGTTATATAAAGAAATTGTCTTTAACAAATAATTAAGGAAGTTCCGAATAATTTTAGTTTGGCTAAAATGAAAATAGTCGATCAATTGCAAAATAGAAGGTAAGGTAAAATATACCCTTATTCGAAATAAACATAATTTCCGATCAGAAATATTTTAAATAGAAAAAGTTTAAATGAATTTAACAAAATTAAATTCATATATAATTCGAAATACAGAATATTATTCAGAAATTATATATTTACGGAAACGAGGTTACACACTCACCCATCCATAGCACTCCATTTTGGACACGGAACTCTGACAACTTGCCATTGGAAACCTGTTGCAACATTTTCTGGATCTCTGCATCTAATTTCTCCACAATCCTCTCTCTCAAAGAAGGCTGCAGCCTCAACTGAGCCAAAGACGCCCTCAAACTTTGCAGTACCACCTCGATACCTGCCCGATCAATCTCTGCTGCCAACTCACTCCGACTAGTGATCAAACTCGATAAACTACTCTTCCTGCTAAGTCCATTAACTACCATATTCGCCTTGCCCGGATGATACTTGATCTCAGGACGAATGTCTTCCAACACTTCCAACCATCTTCTCTGTCGAAGATTTAGATCCTTCTGCTGATAAATATACTTCAGGCTCTTGTGGTTAGTATAAATGTTGACCTTCTCACCATATACATAATGCTTCCACTGCTTCAAGGCAAAGATAATAGCTGCTAGCTCCAGATCATGCGTCGGATAATTCTTCTTATGCGGACGCAACTGCCTCGAACCATAGGCAATAACCTTGCCTTCTTGCATCAAGACACACCCCAAACCTCTGAGAGACGCATCACTGTAGATATCATAATCCTTCCCAGCTTGTGGCAAAGCCAAGATTGGTGCAGTCGTCAATCTCTCCTTTAGCTCAAGGAAACTCGCCTCACAGTTATCTGTCCATGTAAATGCCACATTCTTCCGAGTCAAACCTATCAAAGGAATTGTAATCTGAGAATAGTCCTGAATGAATCTCCTGTAGTATCCAGCAAAATCCAAGAAACTCCTGACTTCCTTCACAGTTGTTGGACTGGGCCAATCCTTCACTGCTTCAACCTTCTGAGGATTAGTGGCCACTCCCTCCTTAGAAAGGATATGACCAAGAAAAGCTACTTCAAAATTCCAAAACTCACACTTCAACAACTTGGCATACAAGTTATGCTTCTGCAATTTCTGTAATACCTCTGTCAAGTGCATAGAACGATCCTCCCCCGACTTTGAATACACCAAAATATCATCGATGAAAACAACCACGAAGGAGTCAATAAATGGCCTCAAAATCCGATTCATCATATCCATGAATACTGTCGGTGCATTCATCAACCCGAATGGCATCACCAAAAACTCATAGAGCCCATGACGAGTCCCGAAAGCTGTTTTACTCACATCTTCCTCCTTGACTCGAACCTGATGATACCCTGATCTCAAATCAATCTTCGAAAACACAGCTGCTCCTCGAAGCCTGTCGAACAGATCATTAATCCGTGGAAGCGGATACTTATTCTGAATATTCACCCTATTCAACTCCGGATAGTCAATGCACATCCTCATTGACCCATCCTTCTTCTTGACCAACAACACTGGCGCACTCCACGGTGAAGAACTTGGCCTGATAAAACTCTTACTCATCAATTCCTCAATCTGCTTCTTCACTTCATCCTGCTCTACAGGTGCCATCCTGTACGGAGCTTAGAAATCGGAGCACTCCCCGGCTGAACATTAATACAAAACTCCACATCTTGCTGCGGCGGCAATCCTGGCAAATCCTCCAAGAACACTGTAGGAAAATCCCTCACAACTGGAATGCTTCTGACTTCTTCTAGAATCATCAACTTGGATACCATTGCAGCCACTTTCGAAACCTTCTTCTTCTCTTGAAAAGTCACTGCGGGACCACCTGGTGCTTTCCTGTATGATACCAATCTATGTATTGCCCCGAATTTCAAATATGATATCTCAGAATTACGTGGCATAATTCCTAGCATCAACTTCAATTATAATAGTAAACTTAGCCAAAAATACAGATGAAGCAAAAATACGTATTCTGAGATATCATATTGAAAATTCGGGGCGCTACAGAGATTGTGGTATTAGAGCCAGGTTATTCAAAACAATTAAAAATAATGAATCTTTAAATACTCTTATGTTTTCTATAACTTCAATCAAAGTATGAAACATTCCTATAAGATTTCCTCTTAAAACAACATAAAACTTATAATTCTTTTGGGGTCTGACTAAAGACTTTTGACAGCTAAAAAGTACTTCTGGTCTATTTTAGTAAAAGAGATCCATAAATTATCTAATATGCATTTTTTTTCCTTTTGTAACTGATATATGGGGTAAGGTCTTAAAGGAGATATTACAATTAGGAAATACGAGTAACTCTTGATTACCAAATCTCATTTTCTCTTGATATGGTCTTCGTAGCATGTTCTGATTAAATGATCTTGGTACCATAGTATGAATATGCGAAGAATCAACCGGAAGATTTGAAATCAGAACATAATTTTTTTAGGCATAATAGAGAGCAAGCAGTTAGTTGTCTAGGCATTCAAGCTATTAGTATGCCATTAGCAAGCAAGACTACTACAAATGAGCTAAAGAATATATATAATTTTATGCATCTAGGATTAATAGTTATTGGATTCGAAGGGTTAATGAGAACATATTTAGGTTGTAAGGTAGTAATTACTTTATATGATGATAGATGGAATGATATAGCTAAGGGAATGATAACTACCATAGAAGTATACATTAATAATAATTCGGGTGTATTCTATTGTAGTCCAGATTTTATGTTGACAATAAATGATTTTAAAAAACATATCTATATAGGTATACTGATGAAAGGGTAAGTTGAGATTCATTTAGGTGATAATTTGTTAGTACATATAGCATATATAGCATTTTTAGGCAGATGTACTACAAATTCTAAGATAAAATATAAATTACATATATATGAAGTAGTACAACTACTTATTAGTGGAGGAATTAAAATGATTAAGCCTTTAGAATATAATTATGAAAGACTTGCAGGTTGAGATTGTAATTTAGAAAAATTCATAGAATCCAATAAAAATGTAGTTCCACAAGAATCTTTAATTTATAAAGACACTCAAGGAAGCACTAGCTTAAGATTTACAGATTATACACGACAATCCAATAGAAATATATATGATTTACAAACAAATTTAGAATCAGAATTAGTTCATATAGACTTATCTGAAGACAAAATCCTTTATCCAAAAGAATTAGGATTAATAGAATTAACAAAACAAGAATTATTAGAATACAAAGAAACACATTATAGAGATCCGTCTATAAATGAAGATGAATATTTATATTATGACCAAGAAAAGAATAGAAGAATAGGTAAATTGATAGAATCTGATGATGAAGATATACAAACAATAGTTACAGATATATCCTATCAAAAGGAATTAGCTAATACAGTAGACACTAGTACTGCTACATCACCTTCTCCTTTTCGTAGAACTGTACAATTACCACCTCAAACTTATATTGCAGGAAATGCACCCAGACTTCCTTTCTTCGAATATAGAGAACCAAAAAATATGTATAGAAGCAGGGGTAAGAGATTACCCTTAGAACAACCCATTAAATTTCAAACAAAAGGACAACCTCAAATTCTTAACTTAGTAGCTCATGATCCTCAAACATGGGCAAATGTTTTAGACATTTGGAAATATACACTAATAGGAGAATACTATAGATCCGCCAAATATATGCAAACAGAAGAGATGTATAAAATTTAGAAACATGTTTAGGAGAAAGTACTAGAGCTATATGGGAGTCATACAAGACCTATCAAGTAGCAAATTATAATACACTTTTATCATTCGGAGCTAATCCATCTAAGTTTGTAAATAAAATCCAAAGCCTGGCTACAGGAGAAGATCCTAACTCAGGACACTTAGGAGTACAAAAAGATGTCATTAGAAGTCTAGAACAGTCAAGCCTTTATAAATGGAAATATATTAAAAAGTACCTAAATGAATATTTTTACTATACTTGTATATCCGACAACGCCTTTAATCAAGAATTAGGTGATATACTTTTTAGAAAACTTCCCAGTGCCCTAGGAATAGAAATAGCAGAAAGATGGAGAAATGAACAAGGTATTAAAGAAGAACTAACAAATCCCTGGTCAATAGGATAGAGAATACAACAAATCAAAAAAATATTAAAAGAAAAGTGTACAAAAATTCAAATACAAAAACAATTAAAACACTCAGATTACGGTTTTTGCAGAGAAATTTATAGTCCACAGACTTATGGTATTATTGATAAAGAACCTAGAAATTATATGAACAATCGAAAGGAACAAAAATATCGTAAAAAGAAATACTATTTAAGAAAGTCTAATAGGAGAAAGCCCTATTTAGACCCCGAGCGGCATGTTAGAAAATTTAAGCCTAATAGGCTTTGTAAAAATAAACTTGAATGTTATACATGTGGTAGCCCAGAACATATGAGTAGAACATGTCCAAAAAGAATAAATAAGCATGATAAAAACAGTACTTTAGTAGAATGCACTAATGAATACTTAATTAATATAGACGAAACTAGATCAGACACTGAATCAATCTATTCTATAGTAACTATGGAAGAACAAAACAAAGAAAAGTAACTAGAAGAAATAGAAAATAATAGATTCATTGATAATATTTCCCCATTAGAATACAATATTCTAGACTTCTCTGATCTTGAATCTTTAGACATGATGAACATAGAAAGTACCAGTCAAGATTCTTTCCAACATGGCTAGAAAATTAATACAGGAATGGATAATGTACCTTGCTTTTTCTGTAATTGGTATCTTAGTAGAGAAAATAGAACTAAATGTTCTAAATGTTATAGAGAAGAATGTATGAAGTGTATAGAACAAAGATATAAAATATCATTCAGCCCTTTGGTTGCTCAAACGTTAATCCATACAGATGAATTAAAAATATTAAGGAAAAGGATAGAAAATTTAGAAGATACACAAAAAATCCTATGTAATAAGGTAGAATCAATAGAAGAAAGGTTGGATAAAGGAAAAAAGGTAATAACACATCCATTAGAATCACATCCTGAAAGAAATGAATTAGTTCAAATCTGTAACAGTGACAATTTGAAGTCATTAAAAGTAAGATGTATAGTAAGAATAAAAAACTATGAGACTAGCCTTAATAGATACATGATGTACAAATTGCATTATTGATAGGGATATAATACCAATAGAATATATAGTTAAAGCCTGAAAACCTATAGGAGCCCAACAAATGGATGGGCAAGTATATGTATATTATAATCTTTTAGCTCCAAAATGTAAATTTGGATTTGAAACAAATTGTAGAGAAAGTATAGAATACACATTACACAAAGAAAGTACATGGGTTAGACCTCTTAATCTAAAACAAGATTTAATGTCACACCTCGCTTCCCATTATACGGGAACACAGGCACGTAACTGAGGCCCAGCAAATGATATAAGTATGCCAACTCATATCATCCATAAGCTGTATAATGCCAGTAAGCTCAAAATACAATAGTAATCACAGGAACAAGAATATAATATCATAACCAATATCTGAGATACAAGAATATACAGAATAGCCAGAGAATATACAATGTAATAACAGTACGTCAAGTTCTTTAGTATCTCATCACTAGTACCTGTACAAACAATAACTCAAAAGAAAGTCGGAGAACACCCCTTAGAGCAAGCTTAGTGCGGCAAGTAGTAGCAAGCAGAGTAAGAAATAAAGAATTATAAAACAAGAGCAAGACATTGGAACGATATCAGAGTCAATAAATGATGAACGATAACAAGATCAAAAGTCAACAATCAATGGTACGATGGTCGATAAATAATAGTCAATAATCAATAATTGATGAGAAACAATCAATAGTCAATAATACATTTATCAATAACAATGATCCGTCACATGATCAGGTATCAGGAGTCAATATCAGAAATTAATATTCATGAATCATTACTCGGTTATCGGTGTAAATGTTCAACGTTAAACTTATGTCTTTCAATCTTTTATCAGTCTATCTAATGCACACAATTCTGCATCTCATACCACAAGTTCGGGTGCATACAATCAATTGAACGTTTAGACTGTAGTGGTGAATGCTATAGGTCATGTACTTGGGTCTTCTCATGACTATAAAACTTTGTCCGTAAACTTGGTCGGTAAACTTAATCGGTAAACTTGGTCGGTAACTTGGTCGGTAAATATGTAACACGGGAAACACGAGCCCCCTACCGAGTATAGTCTCTTATATTGTGCACTACTATGTCTTACCCTTATTACCCCGACTTATTATTTTATTATAATGAATCTTGCACATACAATCTATGGAATGGTTTCAAGAAATAGTAACAATGATGTACCAATGATGTACCAATGGCTGTGCAATGGTCGGTATGTAGTGCAATTCATAGATACAAAGTTAACAAATTTATATTTAAAGAAAAGCGTGAGAACACAATTCTGCACAGCAATACCTTGCTGTATAAAAACTAACTTTCCTGCTGTTACAGGAAAGCAAATCTGAATCCGTCAGAGGTTTTAGAAACTAGACTCTCTGCTGGTTCCGACACATATTTACAAAATACATGATAGTCAAAGAAGTTAGGTCGATCGATCAATTCTTTACGGGTTTCATGCAAAGTCTCGGTTCTGGAAATTATAACATGCCAATACTAAAACAGTGATAAGTTACAATCTATAAATCGGATTGAGAATCTGTAAGATGTTCTGGATCCATAACTCAGTGTGCTACAATTTCTATGTACAATATTTTAAGTTTCGATGTCAGGAACTAGGTCAAAACCTCAGTACAAACTCGGGCAAACGATAGGGCAGCATATTTAAATGTCCAATAATATGATAAATTTACAATTGAAGTTTTTAAATCAATAACAGTGGCACGATAAGAAGAGTATGAATCAATAAATATGGTACGATAAACGACAACGAATCAATAATGGAATTCAACTAAATGCGATATTCAATTTGATTACTACTTGTCGGATTTCAAAGAGCATTTTCTTGAACTAGAACAATAGAAATGAGTTCAAGAGACGCTTGCCTTTAAGATGACAACTTTGCACGTAAAAGAATAATAGGACGAGAGTCCCAGCGGCAACACGTTCAAATGATGGACACAGCGAACACACGTGCTAACAACGTACATAGTAACCACGTGCTAAACACGTAACAGCAACACGTGCAAAGACAATGGCAATGGCAGCACATGCAAACACAGCACGTGCAAACCACAAGCAGAAGCACATCCACACGGCGATGGTAGTAAGAGCAACAGTAGTGTTCAACACAAGAGTGACAGCGGCGATCAACCAAGCAGCAAACGGAAAGAATGGAAAGAACAACAAACGAAAAAACAACAAACAGTAACAACACAAACAGCAAATGGCAAAACAGCAAATAGCAACAACACGAACAGCAAACGACAAAACAGCAACCACAGCAAGCAATGACGTCGAGGTGGTGGCAGCAATGGTGAGGGCGAGGGTTGTCGATGACTTCTAGCGACGTCGTGGGCGGTGGCGCTGCGGAGGGCGATGATGGCAGCTACAGGGATGGGTTTCATCAAAACAAAACAGAGGATGAGGGGGAGGGATTAAGCGGCTGCGGTGGCTGGCGGTAAGGGGTAGTCGTGCTGCAGGCGGAGGTAAGGTGAGGGCGAGGTGGTGGCGGCAACGGCGAGGAGCAGGGGGTGAGCGGCGCAGGGCTCGATGGGGTGCCGAAGCTGTAGTTGTGGGGGGTGCTGTGGGGAGAGCAACCGGAGGAGGTGGGCGCAGTAACGGCAAGGAAATTGGCAACGTGCAGGAGGTGATCGGGAGGCTGTAGCGACTGCGAGGGTGATGAAGCTCGGTTGCGAGGATGAACATGAACTCTTGGAGGCGCTGACTGGCAGAGGGACGTCGAGGGTGGCTCGAGTGTAGGGAATTTGGCGACGAAGATCGTGAGGTGGTGGAAGACAGCGACAATGGAGCTCGGGGGTTCGGTGGTCGAACGGCAATGGCGGCAGGCGAGCCGTGAAGAGGTGGAGTGGGGCCCGATGGCATTGGTGGTTGCGGGGCGGTGAAGATGATGATGATGATGACGATGGTGATGATGGGGTTAGGCTGCAATGGAGTGCTGGCGAAGGTGGAGGCGATGACAGGGGAGGTTGGGTCTGATGGCGTCGGGTTCAGAACAGGGGAGAGGATGAAGGAAGAGAAGAGAGAAGGCCAGGGAGAGAGAAGGAGTGACGGAGAGATTTAATATAATATAACAACAGAGGAGTTAGTTACGGAGATTGTGAAGAGTAGGGGTTGATGAGCTGGAATTATATATGTGGGTTTGGGTAATGGGTTTTAAAATGTGGGTTTGAGTTAGGATTCAATAGGATTTGTTTAGGGTTAAAAAGTATAGGCTTGGATTGATAGACTTGGGCTTTAGGTTTGGGCTTCACAAAATAAAATAAATAATTATACAAGAGATAAAAAGTTGGGCTTCAATCAATAATAATATAATAAAATAATATGGATTAAGGATTAAATATGGTTTGCCAAATAAATGATTTAGACAAATTATTGAATGAAAGAGTATTGGTCTTAAGTTTAAAATTAATAAATCAAATAATATTTTATAGATTAGTCTCAAATTAATTAAAATAATCAAATAATAACAATAGACCTGGTCTAGGTTATAAATAATTAAAATAAAAAAAGAATAAAATTTCTACAATTAAAGTATATAATCTTTTGAAAATAGCTACGAATACAATTGATGTTTAGAGTTGACTTTAATAGAAAGTCCCAGATGAATAAAAACGAATTTGAGAGCGGAAAAGAATTTATAAGGAATTAAAATACGAAAATACACAAAAAAACATGTATAAACAAAAACGGGAGTTACAATCCTACCCACCTTACAAAAGAATTTCGTCCTCGAAATTCAATTCAGGCAGAACGTAGGACAGAGCAAAAGCAAACTTGTGGGATAACAAAACAGGGAATTAAAGAGAGTGAACGAAATGTTGGCAATACCAGAATAAGATTGATGTCAAATAGTGAATTGATGCATGATGACGAATGGAATGTATAAAAAAGAGAGTAAAAAATGTATAGAAGGAGAAACAACAAGAGAATCCTGGGACCTGTGTGTTATGGGCCCACCACGCTTTCGCTGCGCTACTCTGACCGGGAAGACTTTGACATCAGCGCCCATTAACTCCAGAAACAGAATTTCTTGGTGTGATCATAGGCCAAGGAAAAATTAAGTTAAAACCTCACATCGCCGAAAAGGCCTTAGACTTCCCAGACAAACTAGAAGATCTAAAACAAATCCAGCAATTCATAGGTCTAGTAAATTATGCAAGACCTTTTATAAAGAAAAAAAACTTAGGCAAAATAGCAGGACCGTTATATGCTAGGACTTCACAAAAAGGCCAAAGACATTTTAACATGAAGATATTAAACTAGTACAACAAATTAAACAGCTAATAAAAGATCTTCCTGAATTATGTTTCTCATTAGATACAGACTATCTAATAGTTGAGACAGATGGTTGCAATGCAGTGTGGGGAGAAACCCTTATTGCTAAACCAAATAAATATGCAGGTAAAGAGACAGAAAGAATTTGCAAATATGCTAGCGGTAAGTATAAAGAAGAAGGTAATATTAGGAGTATTGATGCAGAACTTCTTGCAATTTCATATTCATTAGACAACTTTGAGTTATTTATAATTTCTAAAAAAGATATCACTTTTAGGACTAATTGTGAAGCCATAGTTGTTGTGCGCGATACGAATCAAATCAACAAGAATCAATGCGGAATACAAAGAGAGAACCAGCGAGAAAACACAAAAGCAAACCAACACAAAAGGACACACAGATTTAATGTGGTTCGGCAAAATACATGCCTACATCCACGGGGCGGTTGGGGTTTCTTCTTCTTCAAATTATCACCAATGGGCGAAAACAAACCCTTACAAATAATGACGGCTACAAAACCGAAATAGGGATCTCTAATTTTCGTCTCAGATTACAAAACCCTAACAAGTGTATTTATAGGGAAACTATTGGGCCTTTTCGAATTGGGCCTGATCCAGTTCAAAATACCGTCATCAGTCGACTGGTCGACTTACCAGTCGACTGGCAATCCATCTGGCAGTCGACCGATCAGTCGACTGATCCTCTGCTGCTGCTTGTATCTTTAGCCTTCGAAAACTCTCTGGACAGTCGCCTGATCCTTCTATCAGTCGACTTATGCTGTAACTTTCTTTTGCTGCAGATACTCCAAAACAATCTGAACCAGAATCGAGCCATTATCCTACAATCTCCACCTTGGCGAGATCTTCCACCAACCAACAATCTCCACCTTGGCAAGATCTTCCAAGTAGCCCAAGCAATCTCCACAAATACTCCAAATGCTCATCATCAAATGTAACAACAAATCCAAACTCCACCTTAGTATGATATCACATACTAGGCGAACAAATAGCGAAGCACTATTCCAACCGCCCATTCCAAGTCATCAAACATGCAAAATATTAGCCAGGTTCATGCAATGCTTGAACTTGGCTGGCCCAACAACTTTGGTCAACATATCAGCAGGATTATCAGCTGTTCCAATCTTCACCAAATGAATATCACCATCCTTTATCAAATCACGCACAAAGTGATAACGGACATCAATATGTTTGGTTCTCGAATGATGAACTTGGTTCTTCGCTAAATGAATAGCACTCTGACTGTCACAGTGTACCTCCACCTTCTCCCGATGAATTCCCAAGCTCTTCAAAAGTCCATGTATCCAAATGGCTTCCTTCATGGCCTCAGCAACCGCCATGTATTCAGCCTCAGTAGTAGACAACGCTACAGTGGACTGCAAATTTGACCTCCAACTTATAGGTGCTCTAGCCATCGTAAACAAATAGCCTGTAGTAGACCGCCTCTTATCTAGATCACCTGCATAGTCTGAATCAACATATCCAACCAATAACCTGCTAATATTGTCATCCCTTTCAAATTTCAAACCCACATCTGTGGTGCCACTTATGTACCTCAAAATCCATTTAGCTGCTTGCCAATGCTCTTTGCCTGGATCATGCATATATCGACTAACCATACTCACCGCCTGAGAGATGTCTGGTCGAGTACAAACCATGGCATACATCAAGCTTCCAACCACACTAGTGTAAGGTACATTCGCCATATACTGTCTCTCTTCATCTGAACTTGGAAACTGAGAAGCACTAATTCTGAAATGACTGGCTAAGGGTGTACTTACTGGTTTAGTCTTCTCATCTATACCGAACCGTTTCAGCACCTTCAAAAGATATTGCTTCTGAGTCAAACTCACTGTGCCCTTTGCCCTGTCTCTAGCTATCTCCATCCCAAGTATCTTCTTGGCTTCACCAAGATCCTTCATCTCGAATTCAGAACTCAACTGATTCTTCAAATTTTGAATCTTCTTAGCATTCTTAGAGGCAATCAACATGTCATCCACATATAATAACAGATATATGAAAGAGCCATCCTGCAACTTCCTGAAGTAAACACAATGATCAAACTCACTTCTGGAATATTTCTGCACCTTCATAAACTGATCGAACCTCAAATACCACTGCCTTGGAGATTGCTTCAAACCATAGAGAGACTTCTTCAACCTGCAAACACAATTTTCCTTCCCAGCAATTTTGAACCCATCTGGCTGTAACATATAAATTTCTTCATCTAGTTCCCCATGTAAGAACGCAGTCTTCACATCCATCTGTGTCAACTCAAGGTCAAACTGTGCTACCAATGCCAACAAAATCCGAATAGAAGGATGCTTCACAACTGGAGAGAACACTTCATTATAGTCAATTCCTTCCTGTTGAGCATACCCCTTTGCAACTAGTCTTGCCTTGAACCGAACACTGCCTTTTGGACCTTCTTTCTTCGTATACACCCACTTGCAACCGATTGCTTTCTTCTCCTTTGGTAGTTGCACTAGATCCCAAGTCTTATTCTTATGAAGAGAGTTCATCTCTTCACCCATAGCAACTTTCCAATCTGCATTTTCTGAACTTCTAGTGGCTTCTTTGAAGTTGGAGGGAACTTCATCATCCACAATGGGAAGAGCAAATGCAACTGTGTCTGTAAAACGAGACGGTCGTTTGATATCTCTTCTTTGCCTTCTTACTGCAATTGATTCTTCCTGCTGGATAGGAGCTTCTTCATCAATCTCAGTATCAACCACATCATCTTCATCTTGGACAGGAACAGGATTTTCAACTGACAAATTTTCTAACTCCACCTGTTGGAACACTCTCCTACCAGTCGACTGGTTATTGCCACCAGTCGACTGTCCCGAGCTCCCACAATTCTGCTGTTTTGGACCATCAGTCGACTGCTCCTGTTCATCAGTCGACTGTCCCGAACTTCTTCTACTCACCTGTTGAAGAACTGTCCCACTCTTCTGCTGCTCACCAGTCGACTGTCCTATACCATCAGTCGACTGTCCCGAGCTGATCATGCTGGTCTCATCAAAAGTGACATCTCTGCTGATTACTAATTTCTTCTGTTCTGGACACCACAACCTGTAACCTTTGACACCAGTACTAAAACCAACAAATATAGCCTTCTTGGCTCTTGCATCAAGTTTAGTTTCAGTTACATGAAAATAAGCAGGACAACCAAATATATGCAAAAAACTATAATCAGATGCAGGTTTACCACTCCATACCTCAATAGGCGTCTTGCCTTCAAGTGCTGCTGATGGTAAACGGTTGACGATGTGGCTTGCATATATAACAGCTTCTGCCCAAAATGTTTTCTTCAATCCAGACTGTGCTAACATACATCTCACCTTCTCCAATAAGGTTCTGTTCATCCTTTCTGCAACCCCATTTTGCTGTGGAGTCTTCCTAACTGTGAAGTGCCTCTGGATCCCTTCATCTTCACACAACTTCAGAAACGGATCATTCTTGTATTCTCCTCCATTATCTGACCTCAGAACCTTAATCTTCCTACCAGTCTGATTTTCAACTTTCTTCTTCCAACTTGTGAACAATGTCAAAACTTCATCTTTGTGCTTCATGGTATATACCCAAACTCGCCTGGAGTAATCATCAACAAAAGTAACAAACCAGTGTCTACCACTCATAGAAGGTGTCTGAGTAGGGCCCCAAACATCTGTGTGCACATAATCGAGGATACCCTTTGTCTGATGTACAGCTGTACCAAATTTCACCCTAGTTTGCTTACCCAAAACACAATGTTCACAAAATTCTAACTTGCACCCTTTAGCATCTTTAAGCAACCCTTGCTTCACAAGCCCTTGCAAGGCCTTTTCTCCTGCATGCCCGAGTCGCATATGCCACAACCTAGTAGAGTCGGGAACAACCTGTTTAGGCTTCTCAGTTACACTGGCAGCCTGACCCAAATATGTTTTTCCCTGCAAGAAAAACAAGTTCCTCTTTCTTTGCCCTTTCATCACCACGAGTGATCCGCTAGTCACCTTCAGAATGCCACCTTCACTAGCAAATTTCAAACCACTGGCCTCCAAAGCACCTAGTGAAATCAGATTCTTTTTCAAATCTGGAACATACCATACATCTGAAAGCTCCCTAATAAGACCATCGTGCATTAGCAATTCAATTTTCCCGATTCCTACCTTCTTACAAGGTGCATCATTTCCCATCAAAACTACACCACCATCCATATACTCCAAAGAAGTAAACCACTCCTTTTTCCAAGACATATGATAGGAGGCTGCTGTATCAAGAAACCATACTTCTTGATAAAGTGAGGGACTAGAAGCAAGTGCAAAAGAAACATCCTCGCCACTTTCTAAATTATCAACAGTCACATTTGCAGTCGAATTTC
The DNA here is from genome assembly GCA_017893485.1 of Hemerocallis citrina. Taxonomy (NCBI): domain Eukaryota; kingdom Viridiplantae; phylum Streptophyta; class Magnoliopsida; order Asparagales; family Asphodelaceae; genus Hemerocallis; species Hemerocallis citrina. Next base: position 144,671,669 of record CM030360.1, read on the forward strand.
CCTTATTTCGTAGCTTTGGACAATCCTTTTTCCAATGCCCCCTTTCATGACAGAAAGCACATTCATCTTTGGCCGGTATTTTCCTGTCCTTTGAAACTCCTCTCGATTTGGAACGAGATTTGTTTCCCTTTTTCCCAGATTTGGACTCAGATCTAGTCTCAGTCCTGCCCCTTACAATCAACGCTTCAGAAGTTTCTCTATCAACCATCTTATCCCTTCTCCTAGTTTCATTATTCAACAAAGCATTTGCAACATCTTCATATTTCACAGTACCTTTTCCATATAATAAAGTAGTTGCTAAATGATCATAACTTTCAGGTAATGAATTCAACAGAATTAGGGCTTTATCTTCATCCTTAATTTGCTCATCCAAATTTAACAAATCAGCCAATAATTTATTAAATGATTCCACATGAGCATTCATAGACATACCTTCCGTATAGGTGAAGCGAAAAAGTCTCTTCTTCAAATACAGCCGATTCTCCAAACTTTTCCTCATGTATTTGTCTTCGAGCTTCTTCCACAACACCGCAGCAACGGTATCCCTCATCAAATCGTACTTCTGAGCCTTCTCAATAAAGAGCCGAATAGTCCCACACGCAACTCGATTCAACTTCTTCCAATCTGCTTCGGACATATCCTTAGGTTTTTCCACTTCCAAAGCAACATCTTGTTCTTGTTGAACAAGAACATCCAAAACCTCACATTGCCACATCCCGAAATTGTTTGTCCCATCAAATTTTTCAACTTCAAATTTTGCGTTGTGAATCGTTGTTCTTGATGAACTTGATCCCACAACTTCCTTGGTTGCATCTGCATCACCCGCCATCTCTCTCTAGGTCGAACCAACAGCTCTGATACCACTTGTTGTGCGCGATACGAATCAAATCAACAAGAATCAATGCGGAATACAAAGAGAGAACCAGCGAGAAAACACAAAAGCAAACCAACACAAAAGGACACACAGATTTAATGTGGTTCGGCAAAATACATGCCTACATCCACGGGGCGGTTGGGGTTTCTTCTTCTTCAAATTATCACCAATGGGCGAAAACAAACCCTTACAAATAATGACGGCTACAAAACCGAAATAGGGATCTCTAATTTTCGTCTCAGATTACAAAACCCTAACAAGTGTATTTATAGGGAAACTATTGGGCCTTTTCGAATTGGGCCTGATCCAGTTCAAAATACCGTCATCAGTCGACTGGTCGACTTACCAGTCGACTGGCAATCCATCTGGCAGTCGACCGATCAGTCGACTGATCCTCTGCTGCTGCTTGTATCTTTAGCCTTCGAAAACTCTCTGGACAGTCGCCTGATCCTTCTATCAGTCGACTTATGCTGTAACTTTCTTTTGCTGCAGATACTCCAAAACAATCTGAACCAGAATCGAGCCATTATCCTACAATAGTTTCTTTCCATATCAAGATGAAAGATAGTTGGCGAAGCTCTAGATGATGGTGGTTGAATTTCATTGACCGTTGTACCGAGCTTGGAACTCATATTCATTTTGAGCATATTGTTGGCATCAGCAGTACCTTAGTTGACACCCTTAGTCGTTTGTTACATCAGACTGCGCTAGAAAGCTTGGTGGACCTTGTACACCTTACTGGTCCCAATTTATTCTTTTTTGTTGAGCATTGTTTTATCGAAACATTCGTAACCACTTTAAACCAGATTCATGATACAAATACTCTTTATGAATTATTAGAACATTTTTTGGACGATGAAAACCGAATCAGAGATATTTTAATAAGTCAAAGAATACGTGAAATTTATTATAGATCTATGTTTGTATAGCCAAGATTACAGCCAAACATACAAAATTTTAACCTGGTCAATGTAGACCTCTCAGATTACACAGATTTATACTTTTCTTTATTTCAATTTCTCCATATTTGCTCTATAGAATCATTTGTCCAAAGTACTAATCATATTATGGATCAGTATTTTTTATATCATTATTGCAAGCCTTTGAATCATAACTTAATAAGAAAGAAGGAGAAGTTAAAAGACTTCTTATTAAAATAAGATTAAAAAATCTTACACTAACCAATTTTGATTTAATGCATGAACAGATGGCTAGACCACCTCCCCCGGGTGATTCTTCTAATATTCATATTGTGGTACCAAGACCATTTAATCAGAACATGCTACAAAGACCATATAAGAGAAAATGAGATTTGGTAATCAAGAGTTACTAGTATTTCCTAATATTCATATCTCCTTTAAGACCTTGCCCCATATTTCAGTTACAAAAGAAAGGAAATGTATATTAGATAATTTATGGATCTCTTTTACCAGAAGTACTTTTTAGCTGCCATACATTCCTTATCAGAAGTCTTTATTCAGACCCAAAAAAATTATAAGTTTTATGTTGTTTTAAGAGGAAATCTTGTAGGAATATTTCATACTTGGATTGAAGTTATAGAAAACATTAGAGAATTTAAAGATCCATTATTTAAAGGTTTCAATAGTTTGTCAGAAGCTCTCGCTATAGCAAGAAAAATTTAGGACCTAATTACTATATATCACATCCTTAAGAACAGTATATGAAGCCCCTTTAGAATTTCTAATAGTAAATGATCGAAAAGGTAAAATCTTGTTTTGTGACCATTGTGAAACAGTGGAAAAGATAGTGAACAGACTAAATGAGAACATTAATTGTCTTATATTAGAAAAACAGAAATTATATCAAAAAAATTTAGAATTAGAAAAATAATTATTTCAGACTAAGTTTCCTACAAAGACTGATCCCTTAGTCATAAAATCAGTGGGTGAGAGTGGTGAGCATTCCCATCTGATGCTAGAAGGGATATTGTTGGGTCCACAATCCCAACAGCAAGTCTAGTTCAAGACAACTTATAAAGACTCAACAAGTCCGTTGATGACTATGGCTTTGCCAAAAAGCCAAGATAAGGGCAAAGCTCTGGCAATAGAGACTAACCATAGATCAGAAACCATTGTACCAGAGACTCCATATGTAGAAGATACGATCAACCAAGTCCTTCAAGATGATTATCATAAGATCAACCAGATTTTGAAGCAAATAGAAGACTGTCAGAAGAAACCATTACGAATAAAGACAGCGATGTTGAAATATAGTAATTGTATATTCTGTTTTCTAATATAGGAAACAGATTCCCCAAATCTCTCATCTTTCCAATTTTCTCTCAATCTCTTTTCTTCTTCTCCAAGAATGTAATCCTTATATATAGATGTATACAGTAAATAATAAAAAAAGTTGAATAAGAATTATTTTCCCCAAAATTATTTTCTTCATTATTTTCCCCAAAATTATTTTCTTCATAGTATCAGAGCCTAACCAGATCTAGGCCAATTGAAGAAGAAGAGGTGATCAGATCTGCCTCCTCGTCATCCAAAGATCCTGCTGCTGATCCTGTCACCGATCATCATCTCGTTGCTGATCCCGTCATCGATCATCATCCCGTTGCTGATCCCATTGTTGATCCCGTCACCGATCATCATCCTCGTCGACTACAGATCTCTAGATCCCGTTTACCTTCATATTCTTCAATTCCTGTTCATCCCCTTCTCCGTTCAACCTCCCGTCCGATCCTCACCTTTTGATTTCGATGCTGTGGAAGATTCCGACATTTTCGAGCATATTCCGATCGCGAATCCGGTGACGAACTACCAGATCATGATCGAAGCGATCTCGGCCTGATCCAAAAGCTCCGTTGTCGATTCGAACTCGTTCCGCTCTCTCGACCGTCGAATCACCGTCTTCTACTCCTTCAACCACCCAATTTGGTCTGACTCCGACTCTGCCAAATCCTTCCTAGCTATCGTCGACTCCCTCATTTCCTCAATTCGCCAGCTTATCCCCCCGACCCCTTCTCCTCAGATCGACAGTCAGCCAGAACCCAACCCCGAGCTCTGCATCTTCCCTATTTCGATCGCCGCCCTTGTGTCGCCAGCGCTGCCGTCCCGCTCGTCGATGCCACTGCGATGCCAACCTCCAGCTCCGACCTTGCCCATTGCTGTGGTGGCTGTCTCTTTTACTGTTGTTGTTGTCTCTCTCTCTTGTTGTTTATTGAGGGAGTTGTTTGCTGAGTTGCTGATTGATCAAATCAGATCTGAGGAAGAAGAAGATCCCGATCCTGATCCTCCCTGTCGTCCTCCCGAGCTCCCGATCCCTGATTGGTGTTTGTTGTTGGTGGTGCTTGCTGTGTTACTGTTGGTGCTGTTTGTTGTGTTGCTAGTTGCTGTTCTTGGCCAAGTTGTGTCGATCAGATCCGTTGTTTTTCTTGTGTCGCTACCATGGGACAAACTGATAGAGCTGAGAAGAGTATTGGACTCGCCTCTACATTAGTCGCAGCTGCAGGTAATAATGGTAAGGTATTTAATATTTCTGCTTCTATTATGAATAGTGCATGGATAATTGATTCAGGTGCTACCGACCATATGACTTTTGATTCTAGACAAGTTCAAAATTTTCAACCATCCACTAAATCAACTGTGTCCACTGCCAATGGTGATCCTTCCACTATTACTGGCGAGGGTACCATACACCTCACAAACAACCTAACCTTAGATTCTGCCCTAGTTGTGCCATCCTTGAATTTCAACCTATTATCTGTTGCTCAAATAACCACTGCCTTATATTGTATTGTAGTTTTTTGGCCTTCACATTGTGTGTTTAAGGATATTCGGACTCGCAAGACGATTGGTTATGGAGTTAGACACGGGAAGCTCTATTACCTGGATTTAGAATCTGAATGTTCGAACAAGTTGACTCAAGCTCTAAGTGTGGAAGGTTCCGAAGATGAGAAGAAGAAATCAGATATTTGGCTATAGCATCGACGTCTAGGGCATGCTTCTTTTGGTTACTTGAAGAAATTATTTCCAAGTTTATTTTTGAAGTTGGATATATCTGCCTTTCGGTGTGATGTGTGTGAACTCGCAAAAGGTCATCGTGTCTCTTTTCCTCCAAGTCCAAGTAGAAGCTCCCTTCCTTTTATGATTATTCATTCTGATGTTTGGGGTCCATCCAAAACCACTACATTTGGAGGAGCCAAATGGTTTGTGACCTTTATTGATGACTGTACCCGTATGACCTGGATTTGTTTGATGAAGTCGAAAAGTGAAGTTAGTGGTTTGTTTCAGAAATTTCATAAGCATGTTGTGATTCAGTATAAATCATAAATTCAAGTTCTTAGGAGTGATAATGGCGGAGAGTACCTGAGTTCAAATCTGCAACAATATTTGGTGGAACACGGAATTGTTCATCAGATTACATGCTCGTATACACCTCAACAGAATGGGGTTGCAGAAAGAAAAAATAGACACTTGCTCGAAGTGGTTCGTGCTTTTCTCATCCATAGAAATATGCCACTCATTTAAATATGCCACTCATTTATTGGGGAGAAGCCCTTACTTCTACTGTATACTTAATCAACCGAGTTTCCTCTAAAATCCTAAATTTCCTCACACCATTTCAAGCATTAACTGAAGCTGTGAATGCACCAAAAGTCGTCAACTTGCCACCTCGTGTGTTTGGGTGTGTTGTATTTGTTCATCTTCATCAACATGAACGCAATAAGTTAACTCCTCGAGCTGTCCGCTGTGTTTTCGTGGGATATGCACAGAATAAGAAAGGGTATCGGTGCTATCACCCACCAACTCAAAAGATGTTTGTGACTATGGATGTTCTGTTCTATGAAGATGAGATGTATTTTTTCTCTGATGTTGAATTTCAGGGGAGTAACGAAGTGAAGTTCAAACTTTTGCCTATGATGAAGTGGTTACTATTCAAACTGAACAATCAGATATAAGGAAAGAAAATCAGGATGTAAGTAATGACGATCACTCGAATGAAGACTTGGTTGAGGAAGAAAATTTCCACGAAGATCTACAGTCAGTGTCGAACCTCCATGAAGATGAGCCATCTCCACCACCAGCACCATCTGAACCATCTCCACCACCAGTACCATCAGATCTATCTCTACTCCTAGTAGAACTCCAAAACCAATCGTCATCGCTGTCCGAAGCTCCAAGAAGAGAACTCCCAAACCGTACTACTAGAGGTATCCCAAAACCCACTTACGAGCCTAATCCCACTAGTAAAGTCAAGTATCCCATGAGTCATTATGTGTCCACTCACCGATTGTCTGAATCAAATAAGTTATTTGTGAATCAATTATCTGCAGTATCTATTCCTAACAGTGTGCAGGAAGCCCTTACTGATCCAAGGTGGAAAGCAGCTATGGATGAGGAGATGAAATCCTTGAAAAAGAATGAGACTTGGGAGATAGTCGAGCTGCCAGCAGGAAAGAAGCCAGTAGGATGCAGATGGATTTATACAGTGAAGTATAAGTCTGATGGTTCAATAGAGCAATACAATGCAAGGCTGGTTGTCAAAGGGTATACTCAAACGTATGGAATTGATTATGAAGATACATTCGCACCAGTGGCAAAATTCAGTACTGTTCGAGTCTTACTGACACTTGCTGCTAATCTTGACTGGCCGTTGGAGCAATTTGATGTGAAGAATGCATTTTTGCATGGGGAGTTGACAGAAGAAATCTATATGGATCTTCTACTAGGGTCGAACAGACGAGTCCAACACAGCAATAAAGTATGTCGTCTGAAAAAAGCATTGTATGGACTGAAGCAGTCGCCAAGAGCCTGGTTTGGGAGATTTACAAAAGCAATGAGGACATTCGTATACTATCAGAGTAATTCTGATCATACTCTATTCCTAAAAAGAAAAAAGATAAAATTACTGCTCTCATTATTTATGTTGATGATATGATAGTAACTGGAGATGATCCTGAGGAGATGAAGGCATTAAAGAACTACTTGTCACAAAAGTTCGAAATGAAAGATCTTGGACCTTTGAGATACTTCCTTGGTATTGAAGTTTCTCGCTCAAGAAAGGGGATATTTCTTTCTCAAAGAAAATATGCTCTAGATTTATTGAAGGAAACTGGAATGTTCGCTTGTCAACCGATTAATACACCATTGGAAGAAGGACTGAAACTATGCAACGAAGCTGATCAAGTGCCTTGTGATAAGGAAAGATATCAGAGATTGGTTGGACGATTAATGTACCTTGCACATACATGGCCAGATTTGTCATATGCTTTAAGTGTGGTAAGTCAGTTTATGCATGCACCTCGGGAACAACATATGGACATGGTAATGAGAATTATGTGATACATTAAGTCAGCCCCAGGAAAAGGAGTTTTATTTGCAAAACATGGTCACTTGAAGGTTGAGGCATATAATGATGCTGATTGGGCAGGATCTACAATCAATAGGCGCTCCACTTCAGGATATTTCACCTTTGTTGAAGGAAATTTAGTTACATGGAGGAGCAAGAAGCAAAATATTGTTGCACGCTCTAGTGCAGAGGCTGAGTATCGCGGAGTAGCTTTAAGTATAACAGAAGCTTTATGGCTAAAACTCCTGTTGCAGGACTTAGGTTATGGTCCAAAGGAGCCTATGAAGGTATATTGTGACAGTCAAGCGGCGTGTGATATTGCGGTTAATCCAGTTTAGCATGATAGGACGAAACATGTAGAGGTGGATAGATTCTTCATCAAAGAAAAATTAGATGAGAAAGTTATTGAGATATCCAAAGTGTAGTCAGAAGATCAACTCGTAGATATCCTAACCAAGGCCGTTTCGACTCGGCTCTTCTTGAAATTTGTTGACAAGTTGGGCATGCTCGATATCTATGCACCAACTTGAGGGAGAGTGTTGAAATATAGTAATTGTATATTCTGTTTCCTAATATAGAAAACAGATTCCCCAAATCTCTCATCTTCCCAATCTTCTCTCAATCTCTTTTCTTCTTCTCCAAGAATGTAATCCTTATATGTAGATGTATACAGTAAATAAAAAAAAGATGAATAAGAATTATTTTCTCCAAAATTATTTTCTTCAAGCGAAATAAAAAGAAAGAAAGAATCTTTAAAAGAACTAATTGCTGAACAAGTGGCCAAAGCAATACATCATGCAATAAGAAAAGAAGAAAGTGAAAGAACACCAGCAAAAGATATTCCCGAAGATAAAAAAAAGAACAGAGGAAAATAAAGACACGTCATGAGAAGAGTCATTTAGTGGAGACGATGATCCTGTTTCTCCTTTATCTTTAGACTCTATAGCAATGCACAACTTGGACCATAGCCTCCAGAAAAAGAAAAGCACTTACCACAGAGGAAAGACACGTAAAAGACACCTTTATTATGAAAAGAAGACTCCAGGCTTTGGCATCTGCCTATATACGACCTTCAAGACCTCCTCAGAAAGATATCGAATTCCCATATCCATCTCCTCACCTCATACCTCTAATGTCTTCTCACCTTCTCTTGTAAAAAACTCTGTAATATATAAGGAACAAACCCCTTCGAGCTTGGATTTCTCTTTGTAAGTTTTCTTTTCTTTACGGATTTCCCGAAACGGAAAACCCTTATCTATTTATTTCCCTATGTTTCCATAAATATGTTATATAAGTAAAGCATGTTCTAGTTTTGTTTTGTAAATAATCTTTCATGAATATACTAGGCATTATCTTTCACTTCTTCCATTTATGCGCATCATAATAGCAAGTGAGGCTCTACAATAATCACAAGTGACCCTATAGGCAAAGAAGACTGAGAGGAGGAAGGCCATGGGTATGCCAAAACGGGAAAGTGATTATGTTTGGTTGAGAAGTTGAACATGACTGACTCACCTTGGTGTGTCTTAAATGAGAGTTTAGAGATGATGAATACAAAAAAAAAAAAAAAGTTATAAGGGAACATAGAAGTACATAGGCAAAAGGGGATGTACCAAGTAGGGACATTACACTAAAAATTCACACCTCACACATTTTAATATTGCTTGCAGCTCTTCTTTTACCAATTTGGTTTGGTCAGATAATAGACTATATAACAAAAATACAAGATTTATTAAAATGTTAGCGAAGGAAGAAGAAATATGTAGCCTTAGAGTCATATTTTCCTAATAGCAATATTAAGAACCTTAGAATTTCTTAGGCAGAAGAAATTTTTAAAAGCTACCCCTCTAGTTTTTAATTTTTAATAGCCACCCCCCTTGTTTTTGTTATCCGAGCATATAAAATAGATCCAAATAGAGAACTCAAAAGTAGAATATTTAGATTTAGAATTAGGTACAAAATCTAAAATAGTTACTAGTATAGATAAACATTTAATTAGGTGTATTTTTTTTTAAAAACATGGAAAACATCTGTTTCATAGTACAGAATCGGTTTATAATACTTTAATTGATTTAATTATTAATCTAAGTAAGAACTTAGCTAATAAAGAGAGAAAACATAATACTTTTTTAAACTCTTTAGTATACTCTATAAAAGAAAAGAATAAGATATTAAGTGAGATTTCAGGAAAACTGGATTATATTAAGAATCAGAATCTCTCTCAGCTTGAAAAACTAGCCAAGCTAGAATATTTACCTAGTCAAAAAGATATTTTAGACTTAAGAAAATCCTTAGACCATAATAAACCTAAAGATATAGAAGTAGAAACCAATAAATTATTAGAAGAAGTAAAGAATTATATACAATCTTTACAAGGGATTTCTGGAGAATATAAAATAATTCTCCAAGAAATAAAACAGATTTCTTTAGGTTAACGACAAAAATCGTTAAACGAAGGAGTAGAATATACAAAAACTTTCCAGGATCCAGAATGTTCTAGCACATACGTCCTGCAATCCCAGTCTGATAGAATTATAATTAGACAAAATAATATAATAATAAGGCTTCTTGTTAAACTTCATGAGAAATTAGATAAACAAGCTACTACTCCTAGTATTCACAGAGATCTTAATAAACTTACTAAAAATTTATCTAAGATATCTCTAGAATCTACGGGAAAAGAAACCATTACTAGAAGACCTGTAAGAGAGTTTAGATTTCCATCACACAAACCAATATGAATAACAGATAATCAACTTTACAAACATTTTCAGGACTATCTAGAACTATTAGATCAGAAGAACAAGTATCAACCAGTAATACAAGACCTATTCTTCCAAGATTATTTAGTAAAAGACCTGGTGATTATGATGTGCAATTAGAAGAACTTATAAACCCCACCACCCTAACAAGTATGACTCGTTTCGGTTTCGGGTCAAACCCACGAAAATTAACGGGTTGAACCGGGTCAGTTTTTCACCAAGTTCAACCAACTCGACCCAACCCGAAAACCCGCCAACCCGTTCAAACTCGTCCGAACCTAACCCGCAAACCTGCGGGTTCAAGATCGTTTGACCCGTACGGGTTGAACAGTCGACCATTGGACCAACCATAGCTGCTGCTCTTGTTGTTTTTTTTTGTTGTTTTTTTTGGGTTTTCTAGATTTTTGCCTATAAAACCCACCTAATTTCACACCAATTTTTTGACATCCCCATCTATCAAATCTTTTACTCTCTCTACTACTACAACTCAATTCAATCAACAAAATTCAACAAAGAAGCAAGCAACATAAGTGAACAATTTCGATCGTATCGAATATGTGTTGATTCAACACTCTCAACTATGTCTACTACAAACTCTCTCATCAAAGAAACTCTCTCTCTTTCTACGACTACGTGACTACGTCTACTACAAACTCCATCGACTACGTCTACTTCTAGTATTATTTTCTCTCTCATTTCTATATATGATTATTCGCGAAGTATGGTCTCAAAATTTCTCAACCCTCTCAACTTTTTATTTTTGTTGTGGCTTAATTTTTTAATCATATTTGTTTGTTGTTGTTTTTTTTTTTTGCAACTCTCTCTCTCTCTCTCTCTCAACCCTCCTATTGTTTTTTAGATTTTCTTTTTCAACATATACCTCCTAGATTGTTTTTTTTATTTTTTTCACATACACTATTAAAACACTAGAAATCATTTATTTACATACACTACTATACAAACCATTTATCATGTTTAGATCACGAGATAGAGGCAGTAGCCAAAGTGGACAAAATTCCACTAGTTTGTCTCGTCGCCTCCAATAGTCCCATAATTAGAGCTTGAATATGAACCTATGCTTAACATAGGTTCTCACAATGTTCCTCCACGTGACATAGAACAAAAAATGCATACTAGTGACACACAAACAAATGAACCGAATCTGCAAAACCCACTTCTAGTAGAAAAACTAGAGGGAAAACTAGTTATTGACACAAATTTTATGACTTTATTTCCGACGAGGAGAATCATAGTATAAGACATATGATTTGTAAAACTTATAACAAGAGTTACAAATGGAAGAAGGATAAGGGAACAAGTACAATTAAACAACATATTTTAAATGTACACCCCGCACTAATACAAGATCAACAATCACAATAAAAAATTAACCCTAGGACCGGACAAATAGATAGCCACCCTTATAATCCCTAAATTGTTCGTCAAGAAATGACCAAACTAGTTATTAAGGATGAGTTACCTTTTTCCAATTCCAAGAGTAGGAACGTAGATGCATTTAACCAAAATGCACTAAATCTATATTTTAAAAGAATTCCTAGAAACACACTCAAGGCTGGTTGTTTTAAACTTTACAACAAAATGAGAGACGCTTTAATTGCACTCTTCTATTATTTGACTTGTAGAGTATTGTTAACTTGCAATTGTTATAACGATATTCTGATGATGGACATAACTTGTCATTGGATCGATAGTGCTTAGATGATTCAAAAGAGAATCATATCACTTATCGCTTTGCCGTATCCCCATAGTGCTATGGTTACCGCAACATGTTTAGATGTTTGTGATTTATTTCAAATTCGTGATAAAAATTTTAGTATTAGTTTTGATAATGCATCTAACAACAATATTTCGATTAGTACATTAAAAATACAATTAGCTCCTTCATGTATTAAAAATTTTAATGTTAGATGTGCATGTCATATTTTAAATTTATTTGCACAAGATGTATTGAAAGTAGCTAATCCATATGTAAATGTAATTAGAAATTGTGTACATTTTATTGCTTTAAGTGGTACTATGCTTTAAGAATTTAAAGAATGGTGTAAACTTAGGGGAATACATTTTAGAAAATTTTCTAGAGATGTTAAACACCGATGGAACTCTACTGTCAGTTTACTAAATATTGTTACTCGATACAAAGATATTATAAACGATCTCTGTCTTGCAAAAAATATGGACCATTTTCAAATGACTCCCCAATCATGGTTTTTTATCGAATCTTTGTTAAAAGTTTTGGAACCTTTTAAAACTGCAAATGTAAAGTTTTTTAAATTTTATGATTCTACTTCTAGTAGTATTTTTATTTCAATAATTACTATGACGCAAACTTTTCAAGACATGATTTCAGACAAACACATTAGCCATATTGTTGTTCTCGCTTATACTAAAATTTTAAAATATTTTAATATTGCTACTGTTATGGATCCTCGTATTAAATTAGCAGGTACGAGGAGTTTGATTGAACTTTTTTTTACTTTACTTGGAGATGATTCTGAATATGATTGTGATAAATTTTTAGCTAGCTTTGAATCGACATTGTATAACTTATATGATTCTAGTGATAGAACTTTTGCAGCTAGTAGTACAACTCGTATAGTTATTTCTTCTTCTTCTACTACTTCTAGAATAAGGGTAAGAGTACATTAAAAGATGTCATTGCAAATTTGCTTACTCGTATTCAATAAAAAAAACATAGGACTAATGCACCTAATGAATTAAATTGGTATAATCAACAAGATAGTGAGAGTTCTAGTACTAAGATTGAACTACTACAATGGTGGAAAGAACATGAATTTTTTTCCTGCTCTTTCACATATGGATAAGATCTACTAACTCCTCTTGTCTCAATTGTTGCTTCAGAAAGTATTTTTTCTACAAGTGGCACGATTCTAACAGATTACAGGTTTTGATTAAAGTCAGATTCAATGGAGATGCTCGTCTGCACCGAAAATTGGATGAAGACTGAAGACATGACACAAGAAAAAGCGGTCGACACCTCAATGAGTGGAAGCAACTCGGCTGAAGATCAACAACAATAGTAGGAAATTTAGGGCGATAAGATTCTAGGTTTAGGTTATGTAGAGGTGCACGACAGTAATCCAATGCCACCTCTTCAATCTAACTCTAGGCTATCTCGAACTCTAGATTCTGATTATCCCCTTAAATATGTAATTCAAGAAATTTGTATGTTTTTTTTGGGTTTTATTACTTGTATTTGTATGTAAAAAAAATTGTAAAACATTCAGAGAAGTTGAAATGAATAATATATATAATTTTGTTTTACTTTTATACATGTTGTACTTTTTTTCTTTTTTGGAGTTAAAAATAACTCAAGATAAACCCAAGCCAATCCACGACCCGACCCGACCCGCCGTGAAACGGATTCAACCCGCACGGGTTCGCGGGTCGACCAGATCGAGTTTTGAAGTTTCCAACCTGGCCCGGTTAATGAAGCAACCCGACCCGAGCTTGCCCGCAACATGGGTCAACCCGAGTTGGTTGGGCCTGGCCTGGCCCGATGGACCCGAATGCCATCCCTAGACAACAAATAACATCAATAGTCAAGCAACTATTTCTCGCCACCAGTTGACATGGTCAAATAAATTCAAACATATCCTATTTCATCACCCTCCCTCCCCTATTTCTTCTCCTACCTTCTCCATCACCCTCCACCACTCTAAATACAACACAAATCCATTCTTTAAAAATAAATAAATAAAATAAAATAAAATAAAATAAAAATTTCCAAAAATTCTCAAAGGGGGGGGGGGCAATGTCAGGGTCGTCACCTGAAGCTACTACTTGATCGAGTTGCATAACTGCAGTGGAAAGGGGGCAAAGTAGTATAGTGTATATGTTTTTTTTTAAATGTATCAACCTTGTTTGTGTAATACACTATTTTAGTTGTTAGTATTTTGTTTGTAATTGCATGTGTGCTGCACGTGCTAATCAACATGTAACTTCCTATAAAAAAATTGTAACAGATTTGTGAGGGAAAGTAATGAATAATCAAGAATTCAACAGAGCTCTTCTTCTCCAATTCTCCAACTTCGAAACCCTAGATTCTCATCCAATGCGAATTCCAATCGAGCTCGAATTCTGATCCCTAACAACTTGGTATCAGAGCGGGTCCCATGCTCCTGATCTGCAGCGCTTGGAAAAGTCTACCTAGAGGCTGGATTAAATTTACTGGTAGACCCGGGTTGGGCCAGTGTCGCTAGAGTGAAAGCCACTGAGTCGAAAATGGCTACCTAGAGGCTGGATTAAAATTACTGGTAGGTCCAAGCACAGCTAGTGCCGCTAGAGTGTGAGCCGTCGGGGACGACAGGATAGGAAGTGTGGTGGTTTGTTAGGGACCATTCGGTCTCATATCGGTTATATGGGTAACCGGTGTGTGGTTGAAATACACTTGTGTTCCTTCTCCTTAACAGCTAGTTTTTAAGGGTGAGTTCTCCTGGATTTGTTTCAATTGGTATTAGAGTGGGCTTTTGCCGATGGCGACTCGCGAAACATCAGAGGCACATCGACGGTGAAGGAGAAGATCCGAGCATTGAATTTGCAGATGAAATCGGTGGTGAAGCATCTCGATTACATTAGAGGGAAAATGAAAGAAATGGAGAGCAATCTATCTTGGATTCAACAATCAATTCCTTAATCGACTCCTCATCTGAATCCAACAATCGAGGTACCGAACCCTAACTTAACTCCTTTTAATTCTAGAGGTGAAAGTGACACGGAAATTCGAAAGAATGAAAAGATGATGGAAGTTCACAAACTTGATAATTTTGGAGACGAGGATGGTAATCAAGGCAGTGATGGTGATGATGAGTATCATTGCAATCTTTGCTGAAGTTCTTGTTCCTGTAAACGATACCACTGCAACAAATTATTTGATTATGATTTGTACCTCAACTGTTTTGCTAGCAAAAGATTTGAAGTGGGTTTGACTCCGCTAGATTTTGTTTTTATAGAGAACACTTATAGCCAACTTGGGAAAGATAAGAAACTGGAAGAAGCAGAAGATGTTGGGGTTGAAGAAAATGATGGAGAGTTGATGGAGATGCCTCAAGCAGTAAAGGGAATGGTATATGATGTTTCGAGTTGGAAACAATCTGATATTCAACATGAGAAGGTATCAAATTCGAATAAACTAAGAGTGAATGTTTCTCTTGCAATTACTTTTTGTGGGAATAATCATCAGTTTCATGGGATAGAAGAACAATTGAGTAAAGAAAAGATTAGAATACACGCCACATATGTTTGGAAAAATATTCCGATGGGACCTATGTCACACATTTGGGTTCTGATCTTGATCAGAGTAAAGTGATGGAGCTGCAACTGTTGGTGCTCTCCAAAGAGTCCAGTATTCACTATGGCAAGGTGACACTTGACAGTCGACCACCACCCACTCGAGTTCATAAACCTAGCAATTGTATTCCAAATGAGCCAGTGAATGAAGAAGACAATCATGTCAATGATGAAGCTACCAAAGACATGAGAAAAACAGGAAGCTTGGAATTTTATAAAGCAAAGTTCAACTGTATCTTTGGTAATATGGATTGCATTCTTCTTATTAGTAAAAGTCAAATTAATATGCCTGATGTCATCGAAATGGCCAGGGGAAATCAATATGTTACTGCTACTATATACTCCAAGAAGAACATTTTAAACAATTAATTTGATGAAGAGATTTTTGATAGGCATAATGGATCTGTTGCTGCTACATACTCTAAGAACATTTTAAACGATGTTTTAAGTGCAATCTTTATAAATCTTAGTGGGGATGGATGGATAGCTGCTTTGCCTAGATCTTTGGTTGCAGGGTTTGTTTAAATAGGGAATATGCAGGAGGATTCAGAGTGCTTCATCTTGTGAGACCATTTCTGCCATTCTTGCCAGAAGTGCAGAGTGCTGACAGAAGAATCCCATTCAGGGAGAAGGGATATTTTGTTCATCATGAACTGCCAGAACATGTATTTCTTGGAGCTGATGAATACAGGAACATCCTCCCTACAGGATTACACCAGTCTATTACTGATTGCTCAGATATCACTAATCACCTGGATTATGACCAGTTTAATATTAATCAAGAAATGCGCCATAGGAACTACGCAGTTTTGATGGCTCTGGTCAAAATGTTGGCAATTTCTTCCAATGTCAAGATTATTGCAGCAATTTTCATCTTAATAAATATATATTAAGATGAAAATTAGTGATTATCTGGTCACATGACATGCCCTTGATTTATATACTACTAGAAATTTACACGTTCGATGTACATCTTAATAAATATATATTTTTTAAAGTAAAAATTTCGACGTAGTTTGGCCTCGAACCTGAGACCTCTTTTATATTAGTTATGCACGGACAATGCACGTCTTAATACATTTTTTATATAAAAAATAAAAACTCTGACGTAGTCAGGACTCAAACCTGAAACCTTCTTCATATTAGTTATGTACGTGCATTACACACGTTGCTAGATTGAAAAATGACACTAAGGTCTTCTCGCATTATAATTAGAGATATAGTATAATAAGAGTCCGTACAACTAGGCTAGTCATTGAGCATGATCCAAGTTGGCCCCATACCTAATCTGGACTGGCTGGCCAGGCCTGACCGATGTAACGATATGGTACCAATATTAGAGCATCCATAGTCGTGCATGCTAATATATATATATATATATATATATATATATATATATATATATATATATATATATATATATATATATATATATATATATATAGGGAAAAAGGGGTATGGGCAACTTGCTCATTTAGTAAATAAGCAATTGATGATGTTGCATACATGTGATTGGAAAGTTCTTAAAAGAATTAGTTGTCCAATGTATCATATGTGTTGCCGCTAAATTCGGTGTGGGGGCAAACAGATGAATTTGTGAGTTCTTTGGGGAAACTGAATAGGAGAACCTGTATACCTGTTCCGTTGAACTCTGATCGTCGCTCCCGCCGTGCACCTGCAAAAAGTGCGAGACACCGGGGTTGTTCCCGGCGACGCACCCTCCGACGCTCAAGTCAGTAACCAGAAGTGATTGTGAAAGAGCGTTTAACTAGAAAAAGATTGATTACCTGTTAATGGAGATGGGTGGGGGGTATTTATAGGCGTCTTAGAGAACAATTTAGGAATGTAATCCGCGTAATCTGATATGGAATAATCTCCTTGTAAACAGATTGGGAAAGTAATCTGATAAGGTATATTCTGGTAATCAGATAAGGAATTTTAATCCCTAAATCCCAGTGTAAAGATTGACGTGAATCATGGCCGTTGATTTAGATCTAATCAGGGACCTTGATTGTGTCTTGCTGGATCGAGTTGGCGGCGGGTTGAAACCCGTGCCCAGCTGTGGTGGATCCGTTTGCGGGTTATTGGATCTGTGAGAAGGAGACCCAGTACCCGCTTCGGACCCGTTTGCATGTGAAATTACCGTCTCGTCCCTGAGCTGTAGGATTCGTGCCCCATTTGGACGGTCTCGATTGAACCCCTTGTTTTGACCATATCACGAGCCCCCCACTCCTAAAGACTGAGGGTGGTCAGTCTTTGAGGAGTAGTTTGACTAACTCAGTGGTCGGTGGAACTGTATCGCAGTCCGAATGGGTGATTTTTGAATCCTGGAGCACGGGGGTAGGCTAGTTCCTCCTTCTTTGATGCTCCGAAGCTGTGTCGAGTTTTTATCTATTTTTCCGGATGATTTATTTAATTTTGCGATGTGTTGGCTAATTGTTCGGGGGCTTTAACCGCGTATTCTAGGTAATAATTGCTCGTTCGGTGGCTTAGAAATATTCCCCGAATTTTTAATTATTTCCTGGAATTTTTAGCTAATTTTCCCGAATTTTTAGCGATTTTTCGCAATTTTTTAAATAAATAAACCGATTTAAATAAATAAAAACCAATTTTTAATACCTATTTATGGCGTGGCATCATCTGGGCCTTCGATCATGATGGAGCGCGAATTTCGGAACGATCAGACGCCTCCTGCTCCTCGGAGGGATTTTTTCCCAAAAACGAGGGTCGGCACCCCGTCACCCCGGCCCGGATGCGTTGCGCCGCGGTTCGAGGGGTCGGCGAGTTGGTTCGAATGGTCGGTACCTCGGTTCGGATCATCCGAGGTACGTGGCACCATCTAGACCGTCCATCTTTAGCGGGGATCCCAATAGAACGCTATCTTGTCGTTTTGTGGACGTGGCAAGATCTGGGACGTCCATCATGACGAGCGCGCTTTCCTACGAGATCCAACGGCTCCTGAGGGTCGGAAGGTTTTTTTCCCAAAAACGAGGGTCGGTACCTCGGCACCGCGGCCCGGATGCGTAGCACCGCGGCTAGGGGGGTCGGCGACTCGGTTGGAAGGGTCGGTACCCCAGCACCACGGCCCGGATGCATAGCGCCGCGGCTAGGGGGGTCGGCGACCCGGTTGGAAGGGTCGGTACCCCAGCACCACGGCCAGGATGCGTAGTGCCGCGGCTTGGGGGGTCGGCGACTCGGTTGGAAGGGTCGGCACCCCAGCACCACGGCCCGGATGCGTAGTGCCGCGGCTTGGGGGGGTCGGCGACCCGGTTGGAAGGGTCGGTGCCTCGGTTCAAAGCATCCGAGGTACGTGGCATCATCTAGGCCGTCCATCTTTGGCGTGGATCCCCATAAAACGCTATCTTGTCGTTTTGTGGACGTGGCAAGATCTGGGACGTCCATCATGACGAGCGCGCTTTCCTACGAGATCCAACGGCTCCTGAGGGTCGGAAGGATTTTTTCCCAAAAACGAGGGTCGGTACCTCGGCACCGCGGCCCGGATGCGTCACACCGCGGCTAGGGGGGTCGGCGACTCGGTTGGAAGGGTCGGTACCCCAGCACCACGGCCCGGGTGCGTAGTGCCGCGGCTTGGGGGGTCGGCGACCCGGTTGGATGGGTCGGTAACCCAGCAGCACGGCCCGGATGCGTAGTGCCGCGGCTTGGAGGGTCGGCGACCTGGTTGGAAGGGTCGGTGCCTTGGTTCGGAGCATCCGAGGTACGTGGCATCAACTAGGCCGTCCATCTTTGGCGTGGATCCCCATAAAACGCTATCTTGTCGTTTTGTGGACGTGGCAAGATCTGGGCCGTTTATCTGGGCACGCATCACGAGGATGGGGTTCAGATCACGAGAAAACGTTATCTTGTCGTTTTGTGGGCGTGGCGCAATCTGAACCGTTCATCAGATTCTGACGCGAATTTTGGAGAGATCCGACGGTGATTTTGCTTCGGGAGGATTTTTTCCCAAAAACGAGGGTCG
Organism: Hemerocallis citrina; assembly: GCA_017893485.1. Classification (NCBI taxonomy): domain Eukaryota; kingdom Viridiplantae; phylum Streptophyta; class Magnoliopsida; order Asparagales; family Asphodelaceae; genus Hemerocallis; species Hemerocallis citrina. The sequence continues at coordinate 144,690,927 of CM030360.1, forward strand.
GTACCTCGGCACCACGGCCCGGATACCTCGCGCTGTTTGCCGGGCGCGGAGTTGGGTATTTTTGGGCGAACTTGGTGGCTCGGCTCGGTGGGCCGGAGGCCGAGTCGTTTACTTGTCTTCTTGATGGTTCCGCCATTCCGTATTAAGTGGCTCGGTTGCTCGGCTGAGCTGTTCGGTAGCTCGACCGACCAAGCCGAAGGCAAGCGGTTTGGAAGGTCTGCGTGGACGGATCTGAGCCGTCCATTTTGGCACGCATCACGAGGACGGGGTTCAGATCACGAGAAAACGCTATCTTGTCGTTTTGTGGGCGTGGCGCAATCTGAACCGTTCATCAGATTCTGACGCGAATTTTGGAGAGATCCGACGGTGATTTTGATTCGGGAGGATTTTCTGCCAAAAACGAGGGTCGGTATCTCGTCACCTCGGTCCGCGTACCTCGTGCTGTTTGCCGGGCGCGGATTTGGGTATTTTTGGGCGAACTCGGTGGCTCGGTCACTGAGCGTTTCGTTCGATAGCTTGGCTCATTAGACCGGTGGCCGAGTCGCAACTTGTGTTTTTTGGGGAGTTCCGCCATCCCTCTCATACCGCCGCCTCTCTCTTGTAGGGCGTTTGGGATTCTTAGTGGGCCTTTGGGATTCCCAAGGAGGCCCGTTATCAGTTGAGGTTATAAGTTACCATTCCTTCACTCCTGAGCTCATTTCTCACTTTTCACTTTACGAATTTACTTTTGTTCTCTAAGTCTTCTGCTAGCGGCGCTCTTGCTCCACGGTGTTGTCGTTAGCTGTCGCGTGGGCCAGGCGATTTCCGGCGAGCATTCTCCGACCGTGAACGTCACTTCAAAGGTTAGTTTGTCTTTGCCTTAGCTTTTTCAAAGGATGTCAAGGGTAAGCTCGGGTAGTGGTGCCTCGTCCTCGGGCGGTGATGGCGCCGGGGAGAGGAGTAGGGCGGAAGCTCGCAGGAAGGGGAAGCAGATGGCCGAACCGCTGGCTGTCGAGTCGAGGGTCGGGAAGAAGAAGAGGACAGGGGAGACCCCGCCCCCCATGGTGGGGGTGATTGTGGAGAACCCGAAACGAGCTCCCGAGATAGGACAATATCCTTCCGTCCTGTCCGGGCATTCGGGAGTCAGGCAGTACGAGGGTGATCTTCTGGAGAAAGCGATCTACGGAAAGTCGAAGATCGTCGAGGAGCCTAATCCGTTCCATCCCTCCGAAGCTGACGAGCTCATTTCGTCGTTGACCGAGAAGGATCTTCTTCGGATCAGGAAGGCTTTCGCTATCCCGTCGGAGTACAAGCTGATGGTCGCTGGCCCCGGGGTGCGAGCAAACACTAAGTTGCCTTCGTCGGACATGTGCATGTTTGACGTCGACTCCTTGAACGCGGGACTGCGTTTTCCGCTGCACCCTTTCATACTTCAGATCCTCGGCTGGTATTGTCTCGCCCCTACTCAGTTCAGTCCAAACACTTGGCGTCATGTGAACGTGTTCTTGCTTCAGTGTCACCGAGCCGAGGTAGCGCCGGATCTGTCAGTTTTCCGGGGCCTCTATCGGATAAACAAGCAACACGGCTCGGAGTACCGGTACTATTTGGGGCCGAGGAGAGGTGTTAAGATTGTGGAGAATCCCGACTCTCTTAAGGGTTGGAGGAAGAAGTATTTTATCGTAAGGGGCGAAGCGATTTGGCACATTCCGTCCCGGTGGAAGGTGGAAGTGCCGAAATTTGCGCGGGGCGACCCCGCACTATCTGAGGCCGAGGAGGAGGTAGCGAGGAGGATCACGGCCCTTCCGGTACTGAGTTGGAGGGAGTTGACCGAAGAGGTGTTGTTCGGGTCCGGACTAAGCCCCATCGACCCGAGTACGCTCTTGACATCTCATTCATTTTTTTTCTAAGTCTTCAATTCGTCTGTTTTGATTCGGTTTTCTCCCCCTTTTTTTTTTGTTGATGCAGAGTCGATGAAGATTGACTTTAAAGCTATGATGGCCGATAGGTCCAAGCTGACCGGGACCAGAAAAAGGAAGAGGGCGGCCGAGGGTGCGTCTTCGGGTGTTCAGCCCGCGGTCGCCACTAACGTTGCTCCGCCTCCCCCGACTACCGAGGTGCCTTCGGAGGTAGTGGTGGTGGAGGAGACCTCGGCCCCTGTCGCCCGGTCCGTGAACGAGGGTGTCTTCGACGTCAATGCGGCGCTGGCGCTCGAGCCTCCCCCATTGACTCAGGATGCCGAGGAAATCCTGACCGAGCAGCACAAGCAGTTGTTTGTGCCGAACTGGCTGGTGAGGAATCATGATGGTTTCCTCGGCAACTCGCAGATGTCAATGCAGGTCGTCAAACACTTGGCGACCCCGAAGGATAAGGCCGCGCTGAATGCGGGGAGGGTCGGCGACGACACTTACGAAGTCGCCCGGGGGCTTGTTTCGGTAAGTGTTCGCAAATTTCTTCAAGTTTGTTACTCGGTGCGTACTTTGTACTTATCGTTGTCTTTGTAGGCCACCGTTCACTTCGGCCATCTCATGGAGGCGTTCGCCGCACAGGAGAAGGAGCTGAAGTCCGCCAGCGAGAAAGACAGGCTGGCGAAGGTCCGGGCGGTCAAGGATCTCGAGGCCGAGCAGAGGCGGGCCGAGGCTCTGGACGTTCGGGTGGCCGACCTTACTGCCGACCTGAAGAAAGCGAAGGAGGGCCTCGAAGCGGAGTCCGCCAAAGCTGCCAAGGCCGCCCAAGATCTTGCCGCGGCATTGAAGTCCTTGGCCGACGAGAAGGCGGAGAGGGAAGCGCAGGCCGCGAGGATCCGGGCGGAGGTCGAAGCCGAGATTGAGGTAGAGGCGAAGAAACATATGGCCGAGAACATGGAGCGATCCTACCAGACGGCCCTGGACCATGTCCAGGCTCGTGTCCCCGGCTTCGAGCGAGTCGGTTATCGACTGTGGCCCGAGTCGCCCGTGGACGACGAGGAGGGGGATGCCGAGGACGAGGTCGAAGGCGAAGACGGAGGGGGAGAGGATGACCCGGCTAAGGGAGAGATCGAGGGACCGCCCGTCGATGCGTCCGGGGTGGGAGCGGAGACGCAGGTGGACCCTTGATTCTTTCGTTAATCTTTTTGTAGTTTCAGTTCTGCTTTTTCTTCCGAGCTTTGTAACGCCTTTTGCGGACTGGCCACCGCTTTTTGATAAATGAAAAAACGTTTTGTCTTTGAAATTGTCTAAGTGTTTGGTTCGGTGGTAGGGTAGGCCCCCGTCACTACGATGGCTCGGCGACAAGTAGAGCTGTTCCATCTGTCTCTCGTGAAACGCCTTGAGGGCGAGATCGACCTGACGAGGAGGATGCTGTACAATATGGAGATGAAGAACGGGGATCTGTTGGCCGAAGTATACCACTTGCGGATAGCCGAAGCCGAGCTATTTGCTAAGGAAGAAGAATTGGCTTCTGTTTTGGCCGAACGAGATGAGCTCGTGAAGAAGGTCGAGCATTTGCAAAGGGTGACAGTCGACAAGAGTATCGAGGTGACCCATCTGCGTCGCGTCATATCTGACAGCGCCGAGTACCCTGGATCGGCGAAGCTTCCTCGGTTCAAAATTGTCGTGAAGGATGAGGCACTGAAGGACCGGATCGTCGAATTGGAGGAGGAGGTCGCTCGGCTCAAGCCTCAGCCGGTGAGGGCCAACGTCCGGAGCACCTCGTGTACCCGCGAAGAGATCGAGCGAGGTATCACGTTCTACCAAGCGGCGTCCCGGACTCCTATCATCGGGGCGTCAGCCGCCGATGCACAAAGTGGTGTGGCGGTGTCTTCAAGTGGCGCTTCGGTTGGGGCGACTGTGAGGCTCAGCGGCGAAGGGGCGTCCCGGTTCGTCGGCCTGGAGACGAGCTCGGAGGCTAAGAAGCGCCGACCCAAAGTGTCGTTGAACCGGAATGTCCCCCTTCCTCGGAGGAAATGAGCGGGTCATGCCTTCTAATATTTTGTTGAACTCGCTGTAGTAATCTTTTTGTAAACTCGTCCAAGTCATTAATAAAATTGGGGTTGATTTATCCGAAGTGTCTTCTATTGGCTGTTCGTCGAGTCTTTTGTCGCAATTCTGATCCTGTCGCTCGGCTATTGACGCCGGTCGACGTGGGGTGTCTACAATCGTTGGATGGTGGCGCGAATCCAGAGGCAGGCACAAGTCCCAAGAGAACGTTATCTTGTCGTTTTGTGGGCACGTGGCACTACTGGATCCACTCATCACGCTTTGGCACACAATTTGGGAGGATCTAACGGCGAGTTGACCTCGGGGTGATTTTTTCCCAAAACGAGGGTCGGTACCTCGTCAGCTCGGCACAATTGATGGCCGAAACGAATTTTCCAACAATGTGTTGTTCTGACTCCGCCGTTCGGCTCTTGGTGCCGATCGACGTGGGGTGTCCATAACCGTCGGATGGGGGCACGAATCCAGAGGCAGGCACGAGTACCAAGAAAACGTTATCTTGTCGTTTTGTGGGCACGTGGCACTACTGGATCCACTCATCATGCTTTGGCACACAATTTGAGAGGATCTAACGGCGAGTTGACCTCGGGGTGATTTTTTCCCAAAACGAGGGTCGGTACCTCGTCAGCTCGGCACAGTCTACGGTCGGGACGGGTTCCGGACCGTTTAAGGACGAGTCGGGGAGATAGAGTCGAGCCGGAGGAAGGATCCGGTCGTTAGATTAGTTTAAGGGATGTAGGAGCAGTTTCGAATGGCGAGCTACTTCTAGTCCGCTTAGGAGCGGACTTGCGAAGCCAAATCGAGCCAAGTGTTGGACTCCGATCCATTCAACGGCTGCAGGAGCAATTTCGAACGGCGATCTGCCCCCGGCCCGTCTGAAGACGGGCCGAGTAGGAAGAGTCGAGCCGAGTGCTGGACTCCGAACCATTGTGTGATAAGTTTGAGAGATGCAGGAGCAGTTTCGAATGGCGAGCTGCTTCTAGTCCGCTTAGGAGCGGATTTGCGAAGCAAAATCGAGCCAAGTGTTGGACTCCGATCCATTCAACGGCTGCAGGAGCAATTTCGAACGGCGATCTGCCCCCGGCCCGTCTGAAGACGGGCCGAGTAGGAAGAGTCGAGCCGAGTGCTGGACTCCGAACCATTGTGTGATAAGTTTGAGAGATGCAGGAGCAGTTTCGAATGGCGAGCTGCTTCTAGTCCGCTTAGGAGCGGATTTGCGAAGCAAAATCGAGCCAAGTGTTGGACTCCGATCCATTCAACGGCTGCAGGAGCAATTTCGAACGGCGATCTGCCCCCGGCCCGTCTGAAGACGGGCCGAGTAGGAAGAGTCGAGCCGAGTGCTGGACTCCGAACCATTGTGTGATAAGGGAATTAGAGGCGGAAGTACGCGATAATGTAAAGAAAAACTTTATTTATTTATTAATATCTAATGGTCGGCTGCTTCTAAAGTTGCTAGCCGTTTATTACAATGAAAAAGAACAAAGGAAAAACTACTAGTAGCAGGAGTGGTTGCCCGACATCTCGAGTTACTTAGATAGGCGGGGTTGCCTTCTCTAGGTATTTCAAAAGATGGTCGGCATTCCAAGTCCTGGGGATTTCTCTACCCTCAAGGTCTTCTAGCTTGTACGCACCGGGGCGGATTACTTTGGATACTTTGTACGGTCCCTCCCAATTTGGGGCCAATTTGCTCTTCTGTCCGGGGAACGAAATGGCCAGCTTTCGGAGGACCAGGTCCCCCTCTTTCAAGTCGGTTGGGCGGACCCGTTTGTTGTAGGCGAGTTCGATTCTTCTTCGGTAACCTTGCTGCCGTACGGCGGCTCTTTCCCGAATCTCGTCAACCAAATCTAGGCTCGTTCTGAGCTCCCTGGCATTCTGTTCTTCTTCGAAGGCAATCAGGCGAGGAGAGGGTATTCCAACTTCCAGTGGGATGAGGGCCTCGGACCCATAGGTGAGATTGAACGGACTCTCGCCCGTCGGGATCCGCTTCGTGGTTCGGTAATTCCACAACACATTGGGCAGCTGATCGACCCACAATCCCTTGGAGCATTTGTCGAGTCTCTTCTTGATGCCGGAGAGGATCTGCCGGTTGGCATTCTCGGCTTGGCCATTTGACTGGGGATGAGAGACTGAGGAGAAGCGGTGCTGTATAGCTAGGTCTTGACATAAGGCTCGGAAGGCAGCTCCAGCGAACTGCGTACCGTTATCCGTAACTACGACTCGGGGAACACCGAAACGACAGATTACACTTTTCCAGAAGAATTGGACGACTCTATGTTCGGTAATTGTAGCCAGGGGCTCGGCCTCGACCCATTTCGAGAAATAGTCGACTGCCACGACTAGAAACTTCAACTGTCCGGGGGCCGGTGGAAATGGCCCGAGTAGATCCATCCCCCACATTGCAAAGGGGATCGGACTCGACAAGGAGGAGAGTGGTGCTTGTGGAAGGCGTCGGATGTCGGAATACTTCTGACAGGATGTGCATTGTCGAACGTGTCGTTCGGCGTCCCGTAGGAGAGTGGGCCAGTAATACCCGTAGTTTAACACTTTACGTGCCAAGGCTCTGGAGCCGGAGTGGGCTCCGCCGATGCCCTCATGGAGCTCTTGCAGGGCGTAATCGGCTTGTCCGGGGGAGAGGCATCTTAGATAGGGTCGACCATCCACCTGGGTGAAGGAGCGCTTATACAGAACGCCTTCGACCATTATGTAACGCTCGGCCCGTGTCCTTATCTTTCGGGCTTCCTTCGGATCCCTTGGTAGGAGTCCGTCTCTTAAAAACTCGACGAGGGGCTTCATCCAATTGTCTTCGAGGGGGAGCGGCAGTGTTTCGACGGAATTGAAAGCCTCGTCCTCTATGCTGGGCTTGAGGAGGACTTCTATCAGAACGGTTTGTTCGAGGCCTTGCAGGGATGAGGAAGCTAGTTTGGACAGAGCGTCGGCCTGGGCATTTTCCTCTCTGGGGATTCTTCGGATGAGGGCCTCGTCGAAGAGCGCCAGGAGGCTCTTCACTTTGGCCAAGTACTTTACCATTCTGTCATCGCGGGCTTCATATTCGCCGAGGACCTGGTTGACGACCAATTGAGAGTCGCTGAAGATCTGCAGGCGTCGCGCCCCTGCGTTTCGGGCCATCCCGAGGCCGGCTATGAGTGCTTCGTATTCGGCTTCGTTATTCGAGGCTTTAAAGTTTATCCGGAGGGAATATTGAAGGACAAAGTCGTCTGGGCCCGCCAGGATGACTCCAGCCCCGCTCCCCTCGTTGCAAGAGGATCCATCGACATATACAGACCAGACAGGCGGTCCCTTCGTCGTCTGCTCGGAGTCGGGGATAGTCGTCTCAACTATGAATTCGGCCAGCGCCTGCGCCTTGATTGCGGTCCGAGGCTGATAAGTAATATCATGTTGGCTCAGCTCGATCGACCACTTCATGAGGCGGCCGGAAGTCTCTGGCTTGTGAAGGATCTGTTTCAACGGCTGGTCGGTAAGGACGACCACCGAATGAGACTGGAAGTATGGCCGAAGCTTTCTTGCAGCCATTATCAGGGCGTAGGCTATTTTCTCAATTTTCGGGTACCGGAGCTCGGCGTCCCGGAGCACTTTGCTGACGTAGTAAATGGGCTTTTGAGTTCTATCTTCTTCTCTGACTAAGACCGCGCTTAGTGTCTGTTCCGAGGCTGCCAAGTAGAGGTAGAGGGGTTCGCCTGGTATGGGTTTGCTGAGCAGAGGCGGGTTGACGAGGTAAGCTTTAAGCTGGTCGAAGGAATCTTGTTGCGGCTGCCCCCACTCGAACCCCTTAGTCCCCCTCAGGGCTTTGAAGAACGGGAGGCATTTCTCCCCGGACTTCGACAAAAAGCGCCCAATGGCGGCTAAACGACCGGTCAGTTTCTGAACTTCTTTGACGTTTCTGGGCGGGGCCATGTCTAGAATGGCCCTGATCTTCTCCGGATTTGCCTCTATTCCTCGTTGGCTGACCATAAAGCCGAGGAACTTGCCCGATGAGACGCCGAACGCACACTTGTTCGGGTTGAGTCTCATATTGTGCTTTCTCAAAACATCGAACGCTTCTTGGAGGTCGGTCTCATGATCAACGCCTCGGATGCTTTTCACAAGCATGTCGTCCACGTAGACTTCCATGTTCCGACCAATCTGGGCCTGGAATACCTTGTTGACGAGACGTTGATACGTTGCCCCTGCGTTCTTCAGGCCGAACGGCATGACTCGGTAACAATAGAGTCCTTGGTCCGTTACAAAAGACGTCTTCGGAATATCCGGGGGGAACATCCTTATCTGATTGTAACCCGAGAAAGCATCCATGAAGCTGAGGAGCTCATGTCCCGAGGTTGCGTCAATCAGGGTGTCGATGCTCGGCAGAGGGAAGGGATCTTTAGGGCAGGCCTTGTTGAGGTCAGTGAAATCAATACAGATTCTCCATGTCCCGTTGGATTTCTTCACCATGACTACGTTGGACAACCACTCCGGATAATTCACTTCCTGTATGAATCGGGCTTTCAACAGTTTGTCTACCTCCTCTTTGATGGCGAGCTGGCGCTCGGGGGCGAACTTGCGCCTCTTCTGCTGGACCGGTTTGGACCCCGGATCAACGCTGAGGCGATGGACCAAGAGTTCTTCGGAGATACCGGGCATGTCCGCTGCTGACCATGCGAAGAGGTCCCGGTTGGCTCGGATGCATTTCACAATATTTGAATGTAGGGCGGACGGGAGTGCCTTGCTGACATAGAACTTACGGGTCGGCTCCTGCTCCGAGAAGAGTATTTCCTCCAGCTCATCGACTGGCTCGGGAGTCGGCCGAGCAGCATCTTGTGGAATCTCGAGTGTTTCTAAGGAGAGGACGGGTCCGAGCGTGGAGGTCATGTAACACTTGCGGGCCTGTTCCTGATTGCCCCTAACTTCTCCCACTCCAGCCCGAGTGGGGAATTTCATTTTGAGATGATAGGCAGAAGGGACGGCTTCAAGGGCGGCTAGGCCGGGCCGACCCAAAATGACGTTGTAGGCCGCGGGGACATCTACAACCATGAAATCCATTGACTCCGTGCGGGTAGTAGGAGTTTTGCCTGCTGTGACATCGAGGGTGATCACCCCTTCGATCGTCACCGGCACTCCCGTGAACCCATGGAGCGTATACCCGGCGGGCTTCAGTCTGTCTCGGGAGAGCTTCAGCCCCTTAAAAGCATCGAGGAATAGGATGTTAACGGAGGAGCCGTTATCCACTAGGATTCTTTCGACTTTGAAATTGGCCATGTGAAGGTTGATGACGAGTGCGTCGCAATGAGGGGTGCGGACGCCCTCGAGATCGTCGTCAGAGAAGGTGACGGGCACTCCGAGTCCTTTGGGGGGAGGGGTGGCCCGGACAGAATTTACTTCCCTAATAAAAGCTTTCCGAGAAGAGTTCGAGGAGCCCCCCATTGGACCCCCATGGATAAGGTGGAGGACTCGCTCTTCCTCGAATTCTGGCGTCTCTTCCCGTTCCGGACGTTTGTTAGCCCCCCGAGGCTGGGGAGGAAGTTCGGCCCCGTCCTTTCTTACAAACTTCGCCAGCTGCCCCCTCTGGATGAGGGCTTCGATCTCGTTTCTCAGAGCCCGGCAGTCGTTGGTGTCATGCCCATGGTCCCGGTGATAACGGCACCATTTGTCTTTATCTCTCCTTTTGGCTGGGGTGTTCATCTTTGGAGCTGGAGGCAGGACCCCTTCTTTTTCGACTTCCATGAAAATGGCGGAGATGTTTGTGGTGAGGGGAGTAAATTTTTCAAATCTAGGGGGAGGCCGGCGCTGGCCAGCATTATCCTTCTGAAACTTTTTGGGTCCCTCTTCTTCCGTTCCCTTCCTTTTAGACCCGGAGGCGGTTGCTTCCCAGTTGGGCGGTTCCTCGGCCTCTTCAGCTCGGATGTACTTTTCAGTACGGAGGAGGAGGTCAGAAAAGTCATGTGGCGGTTTTTTGGCGAGGGAGGAGCGGAGGTTAGAATTTAGGATGTTGGATTGGAACGCCGCGGTAGCAACGGATTGGTCGAGGGATGCGATAGTTCTGGCCTCGGCTGTGAACCTCTTCACGTAGTCCCTCAATCTCTCCCCCTTCTGCTGACGGAGGTGCAACAGGGAAATGCTGGTCTTCTCGGCCCTTCGGCTGCTGACGAAGTGGGTGATGAACAGGGTCTCGAACTGTTCAAAGGAGAATATTGACGCCGGGGCAAGGCGAGAGTACCATTCTCGAGCTGGGCCCTTCAGTGTTGCAGGGAATGTTTTGCAGAGGAGGGCGTCGGACGCTTGATGGAGGAGCATCAAAGTCTTAAAGCCTTCGATGTGGTCAACCGGATCGGTCTCTCCCGTGTAGTTCTCGAACTGGGGAGGTTTGAAACCGAAGGGAACAGGAGTATCCACTATGGTCCGGGAGAACGGGGGTTGGCTAGGACGGAGGGTCCTCCCCCTGAGTTCTTCTTCCCGGTTTATTCGTCCCAAGAGTTTTTCCACCTCGTTTAGGCGGCGGTTCATGGTGTTATCTCTCCGGCGGTGATCTGCCGAGCCACGGGACTCGTCTTCGTAGGATGGGGAGCGAGGGCTGCGGCGATGGTAGCTTCGGGAACGACGAGGACTTGGGGTGCGTCTGGAATTGGTAGGTGCGGGTCGAGGAGAAGGGGAACGTTGGCGAGGGCTCCGGACCGGACGAGGGGAGGGGGCCCTTGGCTCATTGGGATTTTGACGGAGATTGAGGGCCTGTTGTACCATAGCTTGGAATTGCTGGAACTCGGCACGGGTGATGGGTGCCTCATTGTTCCGATGCTGCTGCCGACCTGCTGGTGAGTGCCTCCTTCGGTAGTGATCGGGGGAGTCTCTTCTCCCTCTTCGGGCGGGGGACCCCCTGTGTCCCCGGTGTCGGGGGGATCGTTCTTGGTGGGAGGCTTCTCCCCGAGCCCGCTTTTCGTCCAGATGGTGACGAAGGTCCTTATCTTCCGGGCGTCTGGGATGGGCATCGTGGCGACCAGAGGCTCGGGGATGATGGGAGGCCATGGAGGCACTGGAGGCAGTGTGGTTGGGTATGTTCTCTGGATGAAGAGGCTGTTTCTGGGGGTTAGGCCCCTTCGGATCAGGATGTGGAGGGTTCCGCTGGAGCGGCTCTTCCACAGTAGGAGGGAGCTGCCCTTGTTGCTGAGTGGGATCAGGAAGGATTTCCTGCTGGTCAAGGATGGGCGCTCGATTGGAGCCCCTAGATCTGACTTTGCGAGGCGGCATGGCTGGAGAAAACCTGTTCACCGGGAAGAGGAGAGGTCTCTACTCGTTAGTTTCCCACAGACGGCGCCAATCTGTTGCCGCTAAATTCGGTGTGGGGGCAAACAGATGAATTTGTGAGTTCTTTGGGGAAACTGAATAGGAGAACCTGTATACCTGTTCCGTTGAACTCTGATCGTCGCTCCCGCCGTGCACCTGCAAAAAGTGCGAGACACCGGGGTTGTTCCCGGCGACGCACCCTCCGACGCTCAAGTCAGTAACCAGAAGTGATTGTGAAAGAGCGTTTAACTAGAAAAAGATTGATTACCTGTTAATGGAGATGGGTGGGGGGTATTTATAGGCGTCTTAGAGAACAATTTAGGAATGTAATCCGCGTAATCTGATATGGAATAATCTCCTTGTAAACAGATTGGGAAAGTAATCTGATAAGGTATATTCTGGTAATCAGATAAGGAATTTTAATCCCTAAATCCCAGTGTAAAGATTGACGTGAATCATGGCCGTTGATTTAGATCTAATCAGGGACCTTGATTGTGTCTTGCTGGATCGAGTTGGCGGCGGGTTGAAACCCGTGCCCAGCTGTGGTGGATCCGTTTGCGGGTTATTGGATCTGTGAGAAGGAGACCCAGTACCCGCTTCGGACCCGTTTGCATGTGAAATTACCGTCTCGTCCCTGAGCTGTAGGATTCGTGCCCCATTTGGACGGTCTCGATTGAACCCCTTGTTTTGACCATATCAATATGCATGCCACATAATCAATTGCTCATTTACTAAATGAGCAAGTTGCTCATATCCCTTCTACCCATATATGTGTGTGTGTGTGTGTGTGTGTGTGTGTGTTTAGAAATATCATTTGTATGTTTATCTGCAGTGTGAAAAGGCAAGATATAGTAAAGTTGGCGAAAATTTGAACTGATGTTTCGTCCAAAGAAAATCCTACACAAAATCCTATACAATCCATCTCATTGAATCTTCCACAGTACTCATCTCCTCCATCCAACTGTTCATTTCTTTACTCCATACAAAATTCTAAACATCTTCCCCATAGAATCCAAAATTTTGGGCAGATAGAAGCTCCATTTCTCTTGGACGGAACATCATGTTTCGTCGGTGGGATTTTTTGGTTCTGAGTTTTTTAAAAAAATAAAAAAGTCCTCTATTTTCATGTATCGTCCGATGGATTAACAATATTATAAACAATTTAGGACAAAATATCATTTTTCGTCTGCTATAATATGCATACTGCTATATCTGCTCTCAAATATAACATTTTACTTTAGCGAAAATGGGATAATATGCATATACTATACACGACTGCATCGCTCAAAAAGCTAAAAAATGCACATTCTCCATATACAGCAGACGACTGTGGATGCTCTTAGTAGTCACTGGTTTTTGCATTAAGACCATGTGCAAATTACTTCATCAGTTTCAAAATATAAGTTATTCTATGTTTATAAACGAGTATTTAGAAATAACTTAAAATTGTGTAATAATACTAAACTTTTCTAGAATTGTGTAAAAATGATAAGATATCTATTTCGAAAATCTAAAGCAATTTATATTGTGGAACACAAACAAAAACTAGGATGAGTGGAATGGAGAGAGTATGTTTTAAGTTTATCAATAGAATCTGTGAGCAAACCCAATTCCATAAAATAATTATGTAATGCACAGGGTCAGCCCCCAAGTGGAGGCAGGAGAGGCGGCCACCTCGGGCCCCTGATTTTTTCACAATTTTGGGGGCCCCAAATTTTTTCCCCTTATACCTGTAGTTACGCATTATACGCGTAAAATAAAACTACAATTTGTATAATTATTTTTAGGTGGGTCCAAATATAATTGTTTCTTGCACGGAATGCGAGAAGAAGTCATGTTTTATTGTAATATTAAAATATTTTATTTTACCTTGAACAATGTGCAAATATGTGTGTGTGTGTGTGTGTTTCTTTTATTTCTTTTATTTAGTTTTATGTATGTGGGCCCCTGTAATCCGACAAACTTTAGGGGATTTGCGTTTTAATTTGCACATAGGTCAAAACTCAAAAGATAACTAATCATAGAAGGTTAATGATGATTGGGCGTCATTTAGGCAATTAAAAAATAAAGGGTAAATTTCAGAAAACCTTACTGAGGTTTACTCTTTTGACAGAAAACCCCACTCAGTTTTGTTAGACAGAAAACCCTACTAAACTTTGTTTTCCGTTAGGAACCACTGACGTCGTTATCTTTTACATGGATTGCTAAAATGCCCCTAAACTAACTGAACGGATTAAGCAATTAAAAAAAACCCTAATCTCTGTCGGAATATTTCATCCCCCCCCCCCCAGCGAAACCCATTCTGACATTTACAAGACAACTTACAATTTGATATACGAAGGAAGTCGAATCGGAAGTGGAGAGGACTTAAGAGAAGAAGTGGGTTGAGAGGCTTGGTGGATACTGATTTGTCCAAAAAAATGGGTAAATTTGCAACCTTTAGATGTATTTGTTGTTCAAATGTTATTTTTATTCCAATTAAATGGTCGAAAGTGTTAAATTTGTGGGATTTCCATATAGATTTATGGTATTTGTTGTAAAGTTAACTGATTTGGGAATTTTCTTACGTAAAATTTTGCGGTATGAATTTTCCAATATAATCGGTACAAATGTTAAGATTTTGAAAATTTTCTAGACAATCCTGTAGAATTCTGGAATATTAAGATGATTATGTTTCTTTGTTGGAGTTATGCGTGTCCATTTTTAAGTGCAATTTTTTTTAGGGATTGGTTTAAATGTTGAGATGGATGTTGGTTAATTGACTTACAATTAAGATTTGGAGATTGTAAAAAGGTCAAATTGGATGCATGCATGTGCTAGTTAAGTAGTCGTAGTATCAAACAACCATGTTCTTATGCTGCATAGTGGATATGTAGTTACATACAATGTTTCACATTGGGTTTTTGGGATTATGTTTACATTGTTTTCTAAATTTTTTTAGGTAGAAATGGGTGAAGTTAGGTATTCGTTGGAGATTAATCATGGAGGTAAGTTTGCTGGGAGGATGCACAAAGAGTACATGAGTGGGAAAGTTAGTTTTATGAACGATGTTGATGCAGACAAGCTCTCTCTAATTGATATAAGGGATGCAATGCGGATCTGTGGTTATGGTGGCACATAGGCCATCAACAAAAACTGGTGTTAAGGCACAAACTACTGATATTCATGCACAAACACAGACAAGAGGAGGCAAAGGTAGGGGAAGAAGTGATGTAGGCAGAGCAGTTAGAGGTAGAACACTTGGTAGGAGCAGTGGAAGGAGTGCTGGTAGAGGGTGGATGCCATCTGGTGGTGGTGGAAAACTATTCCAGAACATTGGAAGAGGGGGAAGCAGAGGAAGTGGTGGATCAATGTTGCATAATGCAAGTGTTGGAGTGCTGAGTCAAGTAGGAAGAAGTGTTTTTGGATTTGGGGGTTCTCAAAATACTGCAACTCCACTTGTCAGAGCACCACTTGCCCAGCCAACTAGGGTTGTGCAAATGCCAGATAATTCCAACCAAGTATCAGATTCTGTATATTTTAAATTAAGTCATTTAAAGCAGTAAACAGCTTTATGCTAAAAAAAATTTGTTTTTTCAATCTCAGGCAGCACCAACAGGAGCTTCACAAGGAGCAAAGCAGTGAAAGGAAGTTATGAGATTATTTATATATAGGTATATTACCAGTTTAACTTTTTTATTGATACATAACTTGCTCATTTTTTCAAATTATTTCAAGTTATTAATCAACTATTAAATGTCCTACTTGTGGAATTAATGTAGGCATCTGCACAGAGATGCAAGTAGGAAAGATGGAGTCATTACTGCAGTTATAAAAGCAACACACAACCATGTTTTTTGAGTTTTATATGTATTTGGAGTATAGGTATCTTCAAAGAAGAAGCTGAGAAATGTTGTACACATATAACTACTTAACAATGTTAGAATTATAACTTTTTGTATCAAATGATTGGAGTAAATGTAACTGCAGTCTAGATGAGACTAATTAAGCAAGAAATCAAGCTGCTCAAACAGCATGAAAACTTATTGTAATGAATTAGAATTATAACTTTTTGTTCAACAATACTCTTTTTGGGTGCATGTACTATTCAAATATGTACCAAACATTCTCATGTTCAGTTTCTCTGTAATACAATTGTTCTATGAATACAAGAGATCAGTTGAGAGTGACAGATTGATATTAATGCATTTAATATGACTGCAACTATTTAATGCATGTCTTTTACAGTTTGGTGCATGTTTTTTTACTTTTGAATGCATACATTTGAATGCATCAGGTTTGAATGTGTAACGCCCCGAATTTCAAATGAGGATAAATTCGAGATTTCACAGGATCTTTACTTCACTTCGTACAATTTTACAAAGAATTTAAAACTTTTTATTCACAATACATCAGAGTTCAATTACAACTTGGTTTTACACAGCGGAAGACTAAAAGATTACAATCAATGAAAAACAACTAGTATAACTTTAACATCATTTGCAATATCTTTAACTTCTAAACGGCAACAGCATATCCACTTTATAACTCCATGAATAGTCCATTACCTGCATGTCAATCTGTGGGCACGTCAGTTACTTAGAACTGACGAAATGTTATACACGGCTATCCTCTCTATGCCGGGAATAGTATAACGATCTCATACTTTAACAAATCAACAAAAAGATTGAATGAACAAGTAAAGTGTCAAAGGTGATTATTCTAAACATAAGTGTATGTCATGCCTTAATGCCTAATGCACACAATTCTACACTAGGATGACACTAATGCACACTTGTTCAGATTCTATGCATCCCATACTACATAGGTCTGAGGGCAAGCGCCTACGTACTCCACATTAAAGGGTTCGATCCCTCGCCATGAGACTACCCAGTAATAAAACAAGTTTTAGAGTTATTTCACAGATACGGATCTCAGCCTCCCTGGCTAGCCTCCCTGGCTTATATTAACAGATCCCAGCCTCCCTGGCTATTATATCGTGATGATAATCCCGTAAATGCCCTTCCAGCCCCGGTATATACATATTCTTTGGAGTATGGTAAACATCCGTCGACTACCCTAAGTCCCGGATAAAATACAGTCCATCTCCTATGGGGCAACCACAGTCCACCAACTGGGTCTATAGCCACGGAGATCCACCGCCGACTATATAGAAGCACCCATTTACGTTTGCACAAGTCTATTACATCTTCACCTAAGTGCCTAATTATTTTTAGTTCAAGACATGAATATGTTATCACCCTAGAATCAGTTTTACCTCATACCGGATTTATTCACAAAATACGAGATCGCCCGACGGCATTATCTCAAAATCATATCAATTCTTTCTTTCAAAATTACCGGTAACCGAAGTCTTACTAATTCTTAATCATAATCTTTCATGTACAAGAAACATGGGTACACATACCCTTTAGTAATCATGTCTTAAACTTATATAATTTCATCTTTCAATTCACTTCACAAAAATAATCAAATCCTGTCTTAACACTTATCCACAAAGTAATCATTTCATAGTCTTGCCACTATTCATGATCATAATAAATAATAATTCATTCAAATTTCAATATTCATACGATGTCTTATTTTAACACGATTCAATGTCTCATCTTTAGCACTAAACATGATTTACTCATTCACAACAAAATCTTTCATGATCTCAAAAGTCACATAACTCAACCATATTGCATTTCTAGAAATAAAGAGATTTCAATTCACCCTAAATCATTATTTTGTAAATTAAAAGTCATGCTCTTTACTAATATTTTTGTAGTCATTTATTTTTCTTCCTATCTCAAATCCCCGTCAATTACACAAAAACAATCTTTAAGAATAAATTCTTCATTTATGTTTTATGAATTCTAAAATTTACCCAAAATGAAACACTTTTGAAAGTTTTTACCCAACTGACCCACTCTCGAAACTATTTACCAAATTGACCTACGCACTATCAAAATTACAGATCTAGTTCCCACGGAAGTTTTTACCAAACTGACCCACTTTCGAAACTATTTACCAAATCATTTTAAAACCCCAAAATAAAATATAAGTCACCAGGGAGTTTTGAACCCGTGACTATTCTAAACCAAACCCAAGTTTATTATGCTAACCAGTAAGTCTATGTGTAATCTCTGTTTAAAAAAGCACAAATGTTCTTTTGTTCAACTATCCACAAAGTGTGTCTTTTTCCATAAAATGTGTTCATTCCAAAAGATCAATTCTTTCACAATTTTAGAAATAATCCTTTCTATGATAGTAACTAATAAAAAGATAGCAACTAATAAAAAGATAGTAACTAATAAAATTTCCAATTATTTTAAAAATACTATTTTTCACTTATTTAAAGAAATTCCTTTTTTCTCATCTTTTGCAAAACTTAGACTTCTTTAGGAACTAAATCCTACAAAAGAAATGAAAACTAGTATCCATGTCTATTTGATTAAAATCTCAATTTGACATAAATTATATTTTATAAAAATAAAAATTGCTCTTTCACACAATAGTTCTCATTCTTTTAAAATAGAACCTACTCATGTCGACATATTATAAACTAATCGAAATTTCATTTTTATTTTATTATAAAATCTAATATGGTCAATAATATTATAAGCATAAAATTTTACAATTTACTAACATGGTTTATACAAGAATTTGTCTTCTTTCATTAACATGGTATTTGTCACTTTAAGACTACTTTCGTATCTATTATGATAGCATGATTCCCATTTGTAAATTTCACATCAAAGTTATTCTCATATATTAACACTATTGTAACCACAAAGCTAATCAAACATACTAACATGGTTCACAACAATCAAGTAATTCTCTTTCTTTAGTTAGCATGGTATACTTCCTTTTTTCTACTTAATCACATCAATCACAACATCACTTTAAACTAACATAAATTTTATCTATTCATAACAAGATTCTTCACAAAACATTTTTGCAAAAGAATGTATTCCCAATATTTTTCATACACTCAATTATATCCTCATTCATGCATACTAATTCATGACAATAACTTATTTTGTTATTCTTGCATGATTCTAGAGCATAAACTAAACAACATTTTTCAACAAATTTTCCATACACAAAAAAATACACTTTTAACATGCATAACATTTTACAAGTATTTTAACATGATCTATGGTATTAGCTCTTTAGTCAAAATTTTCTATTATTTGTTTAATCATAACAATATTGTTATCATTCATAGCATGTAACATTAACATGAAATTTTAACTACACATCAAAACAAAAATATCACTAGCATGCATAATTCTAAATTAGAAAGCATGAGAACCCACCTTTTGTTTGAAGGTTGAAAACTACAAATGAATAGCTCCTTCTTGCTCCTAGCAACTCCTAGTCCTCTTCTCCTCCTAGCAAATGCTCCAAGCAAGAGATCCTCCAAGCACAATAACTCTCTTTCTTTTCTTACACTCTTTTCTTTCTCTTCTTTATTTTATTTTTGGTGTGAAAAAGAATGAGAAATGAGTTGCTATTTATAGGACAATGCTAGGGACTATATTGCAAAATCTCCCACCTAATAACTTCTCATTTTAATTCTCTTTTTAATTCTCACCTCTTCATATTTTTTAACTCCTAAAACTCCCAACCTCTCATCTCCCCACTCTCCATGAACTTAACCACTCCATTAATCCCCTCCCCTAGCCCACAAAATGGTCCAAATACATTTGTGTGTGCATGCATACATGCACAAACAAATATGAACACATTTCTATAACTCAAAAATATGTACTAATATGTGTAACTTGTCATGTATTAGTACATGTTTAACTAAAAATGTGATTTTAATAGTGGGCTTGCTACATGGGCTCATTACTAATTAATTTATTTAATTATCTAGTGGGCTTGCTACATGGGCTCATTACTAATTAATTTGATTATCTAGTGGGCTTGCTACATGGGCTCATTACTAATTAATTTATTTAATTATCTAGTGGGCTTGCTACATGGGCTCATTTTATTCAACTAATTTAATTATCCTAGTGAGCTCTCTTTTTAATTAGTCTATTGGGCTAGAATTTAACTTTAAGTCCATGGATCAAAAAAAAGGCTAAATAAAACTAATGCATGCTAAAAATAGTAAAATGAGAGTAGCAAAATGAGAATAAAAATTTGCACGTGCACCATACGTGCAAAAATTGAAAAATGCATTTTAATCAAAACAAGGGGAAAATAAATTTTCGTTTTATAAAATAGATTTAAATACATAAGAATAAATAATTTAAACCTATAGAAAATATTATACATAGTGGTGGAAACACGTGCATCAAAAACACGTAAAAAGCACGTAAATCCCAGGGATTGAAATATTATATTTTAGTTGACTGAAATCAATACGGAAAATGTATAAATAGTATGAATCCAAAATATGTAGTGAAACACATTACAAAATATACGTGCGTAACACCCAGGGACAAAATTGTAATTTCAATTTTGCGGGGTGTTACAGAATGCATCAGGTATATGTACACTTTTTGTGAAGTGACATTGCATCAGGTGCTTTGCATAAGGTATCGTGAAGTTTGTATAAGAATACATAAGGCAATATAAATTTTTGGTGAAGTTTTTAGTTTCTTCAGATGAGTCATTAGATTTTGAGATGAATGCATCATGTGTTGGTATATTTGTCTGATATTTGGATGCAATTGCACAATTGAGAGTGACTTTTGATATGAATGCAACTTTTATGAATGCAATTGATATGACAACAACTTTTCTGAAGTTTGTAGCTGCTTCATTGCAATTAATATATCATACTTTTGAATGCATCAGGTCTGTATGAATTCATCAGGGAGATATAATTTTTGTGAAGTTTGTAGCAGATTGAGATGAATGCATCAAGTTCTCTGCTGATGTATGAGATGAATGCAGTTATTGTAGTGACTTTTGAGAACAAATATTTGTATATGAATGCAATGGGTTTATATTGTTTTGTAACCAAATATGATGCATCAGGTTTATGTTGTCATTCTCTATGATCTTGTTAATCTGTGGAGAACTTCATAAACTATAGGACAACATATCTATCTCACAAAACATATATATCAGTGCGAACATTATTATCATTTACACACATTGATATATAAGTTACAAGATCTAAACAAAGGCGTGTCACAACTACCAAAATATATACCATCTTTATTTCATAAACATTATATAACATAGTCATTTCATCATTTCTTACATACCACTGTCAGTTCATAGATGCATAATAACTTCAAAATATCTTCAAATCATATCATTATCATCTTACAATTACCAGAATAAGTAACCACACACAAACTACTACTACTTTCCATGCTCCTGTCATCTTGCACATCATCTTGCAGTTGCCCAAAATACCATTTCCATACTCAAGTCTTCTACTACTTGAACACATAGAAAACAACAAGTAATATCACACACACTAGCATGGCAGCAACAAACCCTTCTTTTCAACCCTTCCTCCGAAAAATAACGTAGCTAGTCTTCCCTCAGCTCCTATCCTGCCATGCTGAGCTCCTCAGTCAGAAAATCAATATGATCATACAACATTTCGTTACCAGCTGGATTTTCAAAATTGTGGTAATTGGCTGCCCACTTAAAAATTCTCTCATACTCAGAGTACCAGATAAAAAACTGGCAACCGTTTGCGAAATTGGGGCAATTGATGTAGGGTTTACCAAAATATGTTGCCGAATTGGAGTACTTTACTCGTGTAAGGAGATTGCAGTTGCATGGGGGTGTGGGGAGTAACTGGTTCACTTTCCCCAAGCTCGGTTGACTTCGGTAGGAGGAATAATTTTTCTGGCTATGTAAGTTTGAACTAGCCATCCTGCAACAAATCTAACAAAATACATCTAATTCATATGATCTGCGATCTACTACTACATACAAGAACTAGTATCCCCACCTACTACATAATCAAAAAGCCTAATGAATCATATGTTCTTACAAAGCTGACTATCTTTCACCAAATCAACACATTTTTCACTCCCAATTTACATATCTTCACCCAAAATAAGTAACAAATGTTGAAGTGATTACGTCTACAATCATCAACATCTAAAATAATCAACCCATTACATCTTCACCCAAATTTGCAGGAAAACCATTTAAAGTAATAAACAACAGGGCCAAGTCATTAAATCTACAATCATCAACATTCATTGGTTCATAGACCATGAGGAGAAGAAGAAATTTACCTTGACATTGATCTTGATCACACAGATGATCAAATCCTCCGAATTTCCCGCCAAATCTCTCTAATTTTCCCACCTAAACTTTCTTACTATTTCCACTCATTGTCTAAGACCCTATATAATGGAAATCTCTCAACTCTAAACTCATTTTCTCAGAAAGCGAGGAGATTTAAAGCAGACTCGCTTTCTGAGAAAGCGAGTTTAGGAAAAAAAAAATATAGATCTTTCGATATGGGTAGAAGAGTTGAAGTTGATATCCTCTAAAAGTTTATCGAAATTCCAAAATATGGATCTTTCGGAAGATGAGTTTAGGGTTTTGAGAGTAGAAGGTGAGAGGGTTGGGAAAGATTAAGTGAATATATTTAGATTTATAGGAGATTTTTTCAGTAGGAGGTCGATTTTGGGAGGCTAGGGTTTTGGGTTTCGGACTTAAGGAGAGAGTAAGAATGGAGATAAGAAGAGAAAAAAAAATCAAGTCTGGGGTATTAAAAATCCCCAAACGACACTCGTTATCTCAAAAAGCGAGTTTGGGAAAAACTCACTCGCTTTTTGAGATGGCGAGTCTTGGCCAGGGAGAAATAAAAAAAACCCCAAGCCTCACACTCGCTATGTCAAAAAGCGATGGAATTTTTACCGAACTCGCTTTTTGAGACAGCGAGTAGGTCAGTTTGGGAATTTTTAAAAAATAGGCCCGTTTGGGAAAAACTTTCAAAAAGTAGGTCATTTTGGGAAAAATTCCATTCTCTTTCTTTTACAGTATTTTGTCTCCGTTTCAAAGTATTCATTCCCGTTTCCAACTCTACCCTCACCTCATCCACTAAATCACAATTACACCCTCCACCACACCATAACCGAATTTTTTCCCAAATTGTCCCTCTTTTTGAAAGTTATTCTCAAATTGCCCTACTCGCTTTCTGAAAAAGCGAGTTTGGGAAACCCCATCGCTTTTTCAGAAAGCGAGTGTGAGGTTTTGGTTTTCACTTGCCTAGACTCGCTTTCTCAAAAAGCGAGGAAATTTATCTCACACTCGCTTTTTCAGAAAGCGAGTGTCGATTGGGGCTTTTTAGCCCCCCATGCTCGAATTTCGATCTCACTTTCTCTTTCAACTCTCTATCTTCCTCTTCCTCTTCCTCTTCTAACCCCGAAACCCTGACATCTCTCATCTCATTTTCGTCGATTAACCTAAAAAATTCATCGATTAACCCAAAAAATCATCGCATCTCTCATCTCGTTTTGATTTTCCACTTCTCTCATCTACATATCTCATCTCGATTAACCCAAAAATCCTAAACCCCAATATCCAAGAATTCGTTCATTTTCAAATTTGGGGATTAAGAGTGCGGTTGAAGGAGTTTCTTCGACCTTCTATTCACTATCTACATATTCAATCACCCTACTTTAATGGTATATTTCTCATACTTTTATTTTTTTAATTTCGAGTTAATTTTGAAGCATTAACATTGTATGTTTGTTAATTCGACCCAAAACCACCCAATTTTTTCGATTTCACTTCGTGTGGGGGAACTCGTGACTATGACAGAGCTTATCATTCTCGTGTGTAGCGGGTCATGTCTCCCGAAGCGCCCTCTTGCTACCCATATGCAAGGCGCCGTCTTAGCCTTCCCTGACCAGGGTCGCTCCCACACCTATAGCGTTCGTGATCGGCCTCCTTAACTGTGTATCGATCGAAAGGCAGGGCGGCACAGCCCCCAACCGACGGGAGTTGTTACGTCTTCCAAGTAAACATTGGATCTTCAAAATCACCCAAAATTTGAAGCATTAACATTGGATTTTTAATTTTCGATTAATTAAGCATTATTATTGAACATGTTTATTTATATGTAGGTAATAAATTTTTGAGTATATGTAGGTATATAGTATATTCCATTTTGAGTATATGTAGGTATATAGTGTAAAAATTGGATATATATGTAGTTTTACGTAGGTTATATATTTTTGGTATAGTTAATAACAATTTGTTTAAGTTGTAGTGTACTCTCGTTTATTATAAATGGCACGCACGATGGGTAATGTGGAGGAAGGATCGAGTTGTAGACCTCTAAATACTCGAGGCAACGGACCACGTACTTCTTTTGGCCCACCTCCTCGTAGTGGATGTGGTCGTGGTCGTGGTCGTGGTGGTACCGAGCGTATTAATGTAAGTGAATAATTATTTTTATTCGATTAGTTTGATTATCATACAATAAAATATAATATCGGTCTATTAATTTAAATGTTATTGTTGTGTAGGTATCAACTAATCCAAATGAGGCTGGCCCTTCTTCATCAGCCCCTTCTTCATCATCTTATTTTTCTCCTAGAGGTCCAGGTCCCCTCGACCCTACACTGCTTACTCTCCAATCGCATCACCGTTCGAAGGACGTGTAGAAAGGTAAATCTAAGGAGTGTACATTTAGGGGGGGTCATCCACTTTCTATGCACCCATGGATTCACGAGATTCTACAGGACTACGGGTTATATGGTATTGGACTGATGAGATCCATCAAATGTGATTGGCCTCTTCTTATCGCACTTCTTGAGAGATGGCAGCCTGAAACCCATACCTTCCACCTGTCAGTTGGGGAGATGACCGTAACATTACAGGACATCTCCGTACTCACCGTTCTTCCAGTCGATGGGCAGACAGTGACCAGTACGATGGACTTCGAGCTGGTATATCTTGTTGAACAATACCTTAGTGTTGAAGTCGAAACAGGGGCAGTAAATGGAAAGTTCATTCGCTTGAAGTGGTTGAAGGAGACTTTCAAGAATAGATTGAATGAAGATTCCACTAAGGTCGAGGTTGAGTGCTATTGCAGGGTGTACATCTTGACACTATTTGGCGGCGTGATGTTTCCGAATTCGACTGGTCATTCGGTGTCATTGATGTACCAGCCATTGATTGTCGATCTGCAAAGAGTCGGATAGTATAGTTAGGTAGTGCCGCATTGGTGCCTCTGTAGAGGAGTTTGTGTAACTGTAGTCTTGATTTGGTGTAGATGAATGGACCAATGATCTTACTTCAAGTTTGGAGCTGGGAGCATATTCATGTTGATCGGCCCGTAGTGCGTAGGCAATCACCCAATTGGGTCCATCTCCCCGAGAACCAACACATGTTATCTCCACTCGGTATTTACTAGTCCGACAATCTCTCATGGACGGCCAACCCCAACAGATGCCTGACATACTTTCGAACTGAATTGGATAGGTTGGTAAATGATTGCATCGTATGGCAGCCCTACACGGAGGTGCGTGTGGGTCGACTACCGCCTATTTGCTTGTATAGGCCGGATCTGTGGCTGACAAAGGCACCTCTAATCAACTTTGGCACAGTCGAATTCTACTAAGCTAATAGAGTGCTACGTCAGTTTGGCCTGCTTCAAAGTATTCATGTTGCTGAACCGTTCAATGCTAATATACATTCTATTACTGGAATGAGTCGACAACCCGGACACAATTAGGCCGCATGCTTTGCTACATATGTTGAGAGATGGAATGAGCACTGGTTTGACGAAATCATTAGTGATATTCCTCCGTTTGACGCATCGGTGCATGCGACTTACATGGCTTGGTATGAGAGGATGGCTTGACGTTATATCTCTCCCATAGTGCAGACTCCTGCTGGTGTGGTAGTCCTGATTCATCGACCAGCAGCCGAACCAATAGATGAATATTCAATGAATTTGCCTATGTTCCAACCGAAGGCATCGGCTCTTCGTAAAATCATAAGTTGTTAAATTTTGTTGTATTCTTTTAACGTTTTTCTAAAATTTTGGTTTATATATACATATGCACTGTATTTAATATTTCAACTTCTCATGTTTTGTAGATGGACCAGACTTGGATGATGGCTAAAAAATGTGTTGCTGTGTTGAGGAGTAATGTCGCGGAACCGATGAAGGACTTCGCACGAGAGATGATTACGTCGTGTCGTGCACAGGCTGATGTTGTGGGCGAAGGAGCAAGTTTAGATGCTATACTAACTACTCCTGCACATCGAACCAGTTAGTGTGGTGTTCGTCGAAAGAAAGTTGTCCATAAACCCCCATATCGTCCGTGAAACGACTCCGAAGAAGAAGCTGAAGGGGATGAGATTGAAGAAAATATTGAAGGGACACAACAACATGAAGAGGACCCGATTCCCTTGTCCGGTGTCACCCAGGCCACTCCACAACGTGCTAAAAGGCAAAGGAGACCCTCCACTTTCTTCACACCCGATCCGTGAAGTTATTTTGATATTAATGTTTCAATGTTTTGTAATGTATCTTTAAATGATGTGAAGTGGATTTGTAAACTTTTATAATTTTGGAATGTATAAAGCAATGTAATTTTGTATGGGGTGTGTGAGTGTGATTGTTTCATTGTTTCAATGTTTTGAATGTTTGTGTTTGTGTGTTATGATAGAGTATGATTGTGTGTTATGAATGGAAAGAGTTGAGAAATGGCGAAGTGTATTGTAGTGAATTGGTTAAAGTGTATTTGTTGGAAATTGATTGAAGGGTTGAGAATTGGTGAAGTGAATTGTAGTGAAAAAGGTTGAAGTATATTGTAGGAAAAATTGTATACAAGGCCGACTGCATATGCAATTAGAAGTGGTATGTTTTTACCTAAACTCGCTTTCTCAGAAAGTGAGTCTGGTATTAAAGTGAGTTTGGTATTAACCTCCTCGCTTTCTGAGAAAGCAAGTCTTGAGTCTGTACAAGTTGTTTCTCAACAGACCCAAGACTCGCTTTTTTAGAAAGCATGCCAAGTTTAAATCTCATCGCTTTCTAAGAAAGCGACTGTTGAGTAGACAAATTTCCAGAGACCAGCTTGGCTCTGGAAATTTCTCTACTCAACAATTGCTTTCTAAGAAAGCAATGAGATTTCACATATACTCGCTTTTTCAGAAAGCGAGTGTAGGCGAAACCCCCTCGCTTTCTGAGAAAGCGACTGTTGAGTAGACAAATTTTTAGAGATCAGCTTGGCTTTATAAATTTCTCTACTCAACAGTCGCTTTCTCATAAAGCGATGAGATTTCACCTACACTCGCTTTTTCAGAAAGCGAGTGTAGGTGAAACCTCCTCGCTTTCTGAAAAAGCGACTGTTGAGTCGACAAATTTCCAGAGATCAGGTTGACTCTGGAAATCTATCTACTCAGCAGTTGCTTTCTCAGAAAGCAAGATAGTTTAAACAAGACTTGCTTTATGAGAAAGCGAGTTCAGGGGAAAAAATTAATTACAACATACATATGCAGTATGCCATGTACATTCATATGTACTCCTACATTATGCGACTTACAAATTCATTCACAATCTCTAAACTTCCAAAGACTTGGAAACAAATGGGGATTATCGCTTTTTTAGAATTAAACGCATACAAATAAATAGAAAGTCCACATCACATAGTACAATTACAAGCTACTGCAAAGTTAACAAAACAAACACAAACACAATCGAATTTGACGTGGATTAAATGTTTTGAGATCCTCCATTACTACGATCGGTTACAAAATACCGAATGCAACTCATGAACCATGTCCAAGTATTTATTCTCTGTCCATCAACTAATGCAAATGCAAAGGAAAATAAACTATCATTCGCATTCAGGGAAACAACAATTAACAAACAACTCTTATACTTACCGTATAAGTGAGTTCCGTCAACACTAATAACAGGACTGCAAGACTTGAAACCTTCAATCGAAGGACCAAATACCCAAAACACTCCCTTGAATGTTTCCTCGCCAGGACTAGACTGATATTTATCCCAGTTGATAATGGTTCTTGGATTTGCTGCATGTATTACTGATAGAAGAAAAGAAAACTTCGTATATGCTTCTTCGAAGGTACCGAACAACCTCTCAGTTGCCTTTTATTTTGCAATCCAAGCTTTCTTATATGAAATCTGATAATTATATTGTAGTTTCACTATATCAATAATGGCCCGCAGTATTAAACCTATCTTAGACTTCACCAGACTCACAATCAAATTGCAACCAAGGTTAGAATCAACTTTGCAGTGGTCCTGATTCAATGTGGGATTCGTATAATTATGAGGCCCAAATATATTATTCACCACGAAATTTGTCCCCCTTTTGGAACGATTGCTCGTAATCTCCTAGGCCAGCCACCATCACTTACTACTGAGAAAATTTGCACAATCTCCTCAATTGTACGTTTTCTAGGTGCCAATTTACATTTAACGGTGTACAGTGTCGGTAAAGATTTCAATGTGACGAATTCACGATGTTTCTTGATAGAATACAGCTTCACAGCCTGTTTAATCGACCTTTACTTATAAACTTCTGTCCAATGTACAATTCGTCTACATTGGATAAACCAGACGACTCTTATGGAACTTGATGTACTCTAGCACCTTGTGTCATCTCCTCGGTAACATGAGCGTTAACATTGGCATAGCTATCAGTAGCTCTCACTTCATTAGACTTGCTGTTATTTGTGTTTACATTTGCATATTCATCATCTTTGTCCCCATCATTATTTTCTACACTCTCTTCAACTTGATCGTCCGTTTCTTCCTCTTTTTCATCATCGTCTAATAGGTCGTTGTTAATGATAGCATTTTAAAATAATTCAAATAAAGTATCATTTCGAACATAGTCATGAACCGAACTAGGTTGACGTGGCAACTCAACATCTATAGAATCCGGGCTTATTGTATTTGTGAACGTGTCTTCTTGTGGGGACAGTGGGATTGCTTGTGAAGTTTGAACGGGATTAGACCTCATCTGATGTGCCGGTACTTCTCGTACGAAGCTTGAACTATGATTATCATGTGGCTGAGCATTCATAATTTGGATTTGCTGAATATATAACTCCATTGCAGATCAAGTACAATTGGGATAAGCATCTTAGCAATCATCGACTTCATAGCATTATCAGTAGACACGGACACTGTTATAAAATACTGACCATCTCCTTTTCCTACTGTGTACCGAGATAAAATTTTCACATTCCATGGATCCCTATCCCAATAAGTAACTTCATAAATTTTCTCAACTATTTCTACCAATGTAATGGTACGAGGTGCCCAAACTATTTCAGGATCAACGTCACTATAATAACAACCTATCTTTGGATCACAAATTATTTCACCACCAATGTATAACCAAATAAGAATATCGTAATCCATACCTAGGTATATTTATACGAATATACGAATTATTATCTACCCACAAACAAAACCTACAAAAATGTACAAAATAATAGGTGATATAAATCATACATTCACAAGCTTATTCAGAAGGATATAGTCGTAGATATATGGGTAGAAGAGTTGAAGTTGTTTTCCTCTTCAAGTTCATCAAAAATCCAAAATATGAATTTTTCGAAAGATAGATTTAGGGTTTTGAGAGTGTAAGGTGAGAGAGTTAGGAAAGATTAAGTGACATCGAAACGAGATGAGAGATGCGAGGAATTTTGGGTCAATCAACGAAACTTTAAGATGAAATGGGTTAGGATTTCGGGGTTAGAAGAGGAAGAGAAAGATAGAGAGTTGAAAGAAAAAGTGAGATCGAAATTCGAGCCTAGGGGCTAAAAAAGTCCCAATCGATACTCGCTTTCTGAAAAAACGAGTGTGGGATAAATCCCATCGCTTTTTGAGAAAACGAGTCTAGGCAAGTGAAAACTAAAGTCTCACATCGCTTTCTGAAAAAGGGATAGAGTTTTTCCTACACTCGTTTTCTCAGAAAGTGAGAAGGGTGTTTTGGATTTTTTTAAAAAAAAATAGGACAGTTTGGAAATAACTTTCAAAAAAGAGGGACAGTTTGGAAAAAAAATTCACCATAACCCAGTACCCAACCGCCTCACACCAAATCACTACTGCACTAATCCGTTGCCATCCTACGTGTCTCCATACCCACCGTCCGTCTCCGGAAAGCTCTCCATCAGCCGTACAATTGACCGGAGTATTCTCCGTCCATCCACCTCCCCTAAAAAGTCCACGTCAGACTCTTCGGCTTCTCACCTTAATCAAACAAGAGACCAAGGGTTTTCCCGACTTCAAACAAACCACTTTCAAAAAAATTCTGCCCCAAAATTACACACAAAACCCCTCAATAATTCCCCCCAAAATGGATGACTCTGGTGGCGCCACGTCACCACCAGCGACACCGGCGGCGGCTGACATCGCGGCGGCGGAGAGGCTCATCCTTCAGTGGGACCCCTCCTCCTCTTCCTCCCCCGCCGACGAGCGCATGCTCTTCAGTTCGAATCGTGACGACGCGGCGCGATATTTAAAGGCCGTCGACGAGATCCGACGGTCCTTATCGGATACCGTCACCGCCAGTCCGAAACACCTCTCCTCGTCGTCTTCCTCGTCTTCAACTCCGGCGAACAACGCGCTTCAGATCGCCATGGCCAGGCTCGAAGACGAGTTCCGCGGCATCCTGATCTCGAAGGCCAACGAGGTCGAGATCGACGCCATCGTCGATCTCAGCTCTCTTTCCATGTCCAGCGACCAATCCGGTGACGGCAACTTCTCCGACGACGATTCATCGCTCACTAATCAAGAAACCGAAAGCAGTAATCACAGTAACAGCAGCCGGATTGCGAGCTACCGATCTACGAAAAGCATCCGCGAAATCGATCTCCTACCGTACGATGCCATTGCCGACCTCAGATCCATCGCCGATCGCATGATCGACGCCGGATACGGCCGCGAGTGCGTCCAGGTGTACGGAAGCGTACGGAAGGCGGCGATCGACCTCTGCCTCCGCCGCCTCGGCGTAGAGAAGCTGAGCATCAGCGACGTCCAGAAGCTGGAGTGGGAGGTTATGGAATCCAAGATCCGGCGCTGGATCCGCGCCGCCAAGGCCTGCGTCCGCATCGTCTTCGCCAGCGAGCGCTCCCTCTGTGACGGCGTCTTTGAATCCGAAAGCGACTCGTCGCCATTTCTGGAAACGGTTAAAGGACCGGCGCTTCAGCTGTTCGGATTCCCTGACGCGATCAGTATTGGGCGCCGATCCCCTGAGAAACTCTTCAAGATTCTCGATTTGCATGATGCGATATCCGATCTGTTGCCGGATATTGAGACTGTGTTTAGATCATCGAATTCATCTGATTCGATTTACAGTCATGCGGCGGATATTCTGAGTAGGCTGACTGAGGCGGTGAGGGGGATTTTGTCCGAGTTTGAGAACGCCGTGCTGAGAGAGCCGTCAAAAATTCCGGTTCCTGGAGGGACGATTCATCCGCTGACTCGGTATGTGATGAATTATATTAGTCTTATTTCGGATTATAAACAGACTTTGGTTGAGCTGATTGTGACGAAGCCGTTGGCGAGCTCGCGATTTAGTGGGGAGGATTCGGGGGGTGGTGGTGGGATGGAGATTGAAATGCCTGAAGTGGAGAATGAGATGCCATTGGCGTCACACTTGGTTTGGATTATCGCGATACTGCAATTCAATCTTGAGAATAAGGCGAACCTTTATAAGGATAATGCGTTGTCGCATCTTTTTTTGATGAATAATGTTCATTATATAACACATAAGGTGAAAGGGTCGCCCGAGCTGAGAGAACTTATTGGTGATGATTATTTGAGGAAATTGACTGGGAAGTTCCGGCAGTCTGCTACTAGTTATCAGAGAGCGACTTGGGTGAGGATTCTTTACTGTCTGCGAGATGAAGGGATTCATGTGAGTGGGAGTTTCTCATCTGGGGTTTCGAAGTCGACATTGAGGGAGAGGTTCAAGGCGTTCAATGCAGCTTTCGATGAGGCACACCGGATTCAGGCTTCGTGGTTTGTGCCTGATTCTCAGTTGAGAGAAGAACTGAGGATTTCTATTTCTGAGAAGTTGTTGCCAGCTTACCGTGCGTTCTTGGGGAGGTTCAGGCATCATATAGAGAGCGGTAGGCACCCTGAGATGTATATCAAGTATTCAGTGGATGATCTTGAGATGGCCTTGTCTGATTTCTTTGAAGGGTGCCCTCCTAATCTACTCAGCAGGTGGAAATCTCACTGAAACTGATTTCAGGAATAGCAAAGAAAAGAAAAGGTGTAATTGAGTGTTGTTGTAGTAGGTATTCTTTAAATTTTTAGGGGGAAAATTCAAATGCATGCTTCGGGAGTTTGAAATGAAGATTTGGGCTGTACTTCAGATTGTTGTGGCTGCTGACTTGGAGTTGATAGTTCTGAATTGATAATACATTGATCGTGTAATCGTCAACAGCGAGCATGCACCTCTTTGATTTCCCTCTGTAAGCAAATTATTTTGATTCATCGTCTAGTTAATGATTAGCATGTTCATATGATCGTTTCCATTATTAGGATAGTATTATGTTTTATTTTTGAATTCCTGTAGCTAAACTCTTGGTGTTACATGTTTATTCAGAAGTTAAAGTTCTTGCATTTTTCATTGGTATTATGTGCTAGGACAAAATTTAATTATTTTTTAAGAACTTTATTATTCTGCAAGTTATATACTTAAATACTTATTTTGTGAACAGGAGTAGCTTAAGGGAGCTGAAAATTTATCATAGCACATGCATGTGTATGCTCATCACTCTTGCCCTAGCTTAGCTGTTTTGATTCATTGCTTAATAGTCAATCAGAAGAAAACCCTTTTTTGTAAGCTAGTGCATTTGTAATTCATGGTCCTGAAACATATGAAGTATAAATGTTCGGTGCATCAGTTACTGATGATGTTATTTGCTCAGTTCTCATTTTTTTACTTGAGTTCTCTTATTTTTTGAGTTCTCTTATTTTCTGATGCTGGCAAATACGGGTGCGGACAGGATAAATCATAAGATACATTAAAAGTGCCCGCCCAACTCTTGGAATTTACTGGTTTTCTCAATATCCTGTAACTGCTATTTCAAGTAATAGCAACTTTCAGCTGTCATTTGTGGTAATGAGATTTCAATGTCATGCATAGTTTACTGACCCCAATTTATACAATTCCATTCCCATCTAAAATTAGGGAATGCTCCGAGTTAACTACAGAGAGGCAGTTATGCCTTAGGATGTAAATACAATACACTACTGCATAACCTTCTTTTTATAAAAAAATTCAGGTGGATGAAGTAATTATTAATAATTTTGATTAAAATGTTGTTATGTTATGAAAACTTAAAGACATGTTACTTGTTACATAAAAACCCTTCTAGATGTGTTATTTTATATAATATTTGTAAGTTATACTTTACTGGTACAGAAGGACACAAGACCCTTTGAATCTGTTGTTTCGCATGCATCCCTTGTAGCTTTGGTATAAATACCCAAAACCCGGATCCGATCCATACCCGACCCGGATCGGAACCGATCCGGCCTATCCGGGTCCGGGTCCGGGTCCTAAAATGGGGACCCGTTGTATTTTTGGGTCCGGCTCCGGGTCCGCTCAAAAGAGACCTGATCTGGACCGGACCCAGACCCGAACCCGTTAAAAAAAAATCCAAAAAATCAACATAAAAATAAATATTCTATCCTCATCCCTCCCCTCCTTCCTCCTCAATTCTAAAACTTCCTATTCCAAACTCAAAACACATGTCTTTTTCTTCTCTCCTTTATTCTAAATTCTCTACTTGCTGCCTCCGCTCACCGCTCACACTCCCGCTCTTACCCGAACGGGTAGGAATATTTTATAATAGGACCTAGACCCAGAACTGGATCCGGTCCTCACGGGTCCGGTCCGGGTCCGAGTCCAATTTTTTGATCCGTAGGGGACCGAGTCCGTGTCCAGGTAGTGAAGGACCCAACCCGACCCGATACCAATGCTAATCCCTTGTTTAAATTGTAAGATGACCCTAAACAACATTGAATGGAGAAAACATATTCTGCATATCCCAATGGTTTGGGATAAGAATAACTGTCGTTGTCATATATATTATGCACCTTCTTTTCGCCTATTCCCTTGTACATAATCTCCCCTTCATTCTTCATACATGTTAAATCCACTGGAGACTAAAAAGTGAATTTCTGATGTACTACTCTAATGGATAATATTCATTTCATACAGATCTGCATATTCATTTGTAGCTAATTTTTCTTGATTTGTCAAACCATATTATGAGAATTTTAGTTTCTATATCCATCAGGAGGATTCACCTGAACGACTAATTTCATCCTTTATACATGCTTTATGTTTTTACGCAAAACACAGTGAAGCATCATAACACTGGTTAAGGAAGCCTGCTTTAAGGAGGAGTGAAGCATCATAACACTGGTTAAGGAAGCCTGCTTTAAGGAGGGAAGATACTGAATCCTATGTACATATGTGCATTTTAGGTTAGTTCATTGATTTCAGATTTCATAAATGTTTAGATACTTATGGTACGTAGTCTATGACTCTTCTGTGCATGGCTGTGCACTTTACAAAAACTCCATGTACATAATCCATTTGCATTGTGAACAATTTTACTGGTATACTTAATGAGATGCTTGTACCAATTTAACTGTATGCATTTTGATTTCTCCCGTAAACTAGATAGTGGTGAATTCAATTTTCTATTGAATCAACCAAACTTTGACATCCCTTTGAGAATCCTGTGTACACGAGGAATTTGTTATATTGAGAACTTTTCATTTTCCAATTTTGTGCGTATCTTGTTAGAACCATATCAATCATCCAAAGACACATAAGCGGAGAAGGTTTGTTACTACCGAAACTCTCCGTTCTTCATTTTTATGATAGTTTGAATCTTAATCATGCATTGTTCATGGGCTTGTTTTATATTGCAGTGCTCCACTTTTATAATATTTTGATTATTTGACCGTAAACTTTCAAGAGTTCTGGATCTACATATATATCTTGAGTGTAATTTGAACAGTGATGATATTGTTTTCTTTGATTTTGATGCAACCTTACCTCAATTGATGCAAACTGTGAGAACTACTGCAGTTGAGATTGTAGATTAACTCGTTTAACTATGGAACATGAATCTATGTCTAAGAAAAAGGAGAGAATGCTGTATACAACTTTAATGCTCTTAGGTGATGTTTTTCGCTATTCAATTGTGAAGGTTATGCGTCGCTTATTTATAATTTTCTCTGCAATTATTCTCTCCCAGGCCAGTTATTATGAAGATAGAGAGGGTGCATTTCCCACCATTACTTAAAAAGGTTGCTAGCCATAGTTTGAATTTATATTATGAACCTTTTCCTTACAGCAGCTTCTATTATTTACCTATGTGATTTCAAGTTACTGAAATGTCAATTGTTGTTGGCCTACAGCAGCTTCTCATATATGCTCGTATAAATTTTAGAATTTCATCGTTTCCATGAATTATTTGTGCATCATAAACAGTTTATTCGATCGAAAGTTCTAACCACATTTATCGAGTAAGAATGTAATTGTCTAATATTTGCACGTTACTGATTCTGTTTATTTAGTTATTCATTTAGTTTTTCTGAAGTGTATTGATACGTATCATACTTGAATATTTTATGATGGTTATTACTTTTCAAAGAAGTTTTCCCCTCTTTCTTCAGTTTTTTTGGAAGAAGCAAAAGTTTCAGCATGTGTTTTTGATCATTGTTGAGTGTTGGCTCATTAACTCACTTTTAGCCTCTAATCAGCAGAGGTTGATGCAGTTTTAAGATCCGTAATGTCAAAAACAATTCGTGGCTCATTTTCTCACTTTTAGCCTCAAAATCAGACGAGGTTGATGCAGTTTTTAGATCCGTATTCTCAAAAACAATTCGCTGTCTGAAATATCTATTCAGGTTGATTGGACTTTATTGGAAACATTGATCCAATTACGATAACAAGCTGATTTATGCATCTACTAGTTCAAGATCTGGCTTGTGATGCTTCTGAACAGCTTCATCTTGATTGCAGTTTCTCTCATTTTTACCGTTGCCTTGTATAGATATGTTGCGGAATTTGAGAAATGGTATTCTGTTTTTATGTTCCATATATTTTAGATTATTATTCTTCTTGTGGAATTAGCACAGCAGGTTATTTCTGGTATATTGAATTTCTCGTTGATGGTTTGGTATGGGTGAAAGTAACAGAAGGGTGATGACAAGGAGTAAATTCAAATACAAATCAGTGAAGACTGGTCGATAAAGAAGTCGTTTAGATGAAATGCTTGATTGCAGATTTGCAGCTGGTTGAGTATATGCTGTTCTTTTTTTTGCCTCTTATAAGAGGTTACCTTTTATAAGAAATTTACAAAAAGAGCCTCTTGTAAGAGCTTCTTTTTGAGGTGTTCTTTTTATATAAAAATAATCTCTTATAAGAACTTCTTATAAGAGATTTCTGTTCTTTTTTCAGCTCTTACAAAAGCCAATATTATCCCAAAGTATAAAAATAGTGAGATGAAGGACAGGAAAAGATAAGTTCAAATTACTAATATAAAAACTAGTTTAATGGCAAGTTAAATTCACAAATCAGTGTAAATCATCAATTATAATTCCGGGCTACTATAGACTTTTAATTAGTATAAAAATTAGTATGTATAAATATAAATAATTTGTTTCAAAGAAGTTGGATTAAAAAAAAATAAGGTCAATGGGCTAATATAAATTCTCCCTTAAAAATAAAATAAAATAAAATAAAATAAAAAAAAAAAAAAAAAAAAAACCTGGTCGGCTGCAGGATTTGAACATGGTAGTATCATAACAGGACAAATCAACTAGCCACAACTCAAGTAATGTACTTACTGGACGTAAATATATATATATTTAAATAAATCAGTGTTTCGACAGCATTCCTAACATAATTGTTCGAGATTGTGAAGAATGAATTCTCATACTTTTTCTAGGATAACATATTACAGTCAACTACGTATATGATTACACTTTTTCTAGGATAGCATATTCCGGGTTACTATAGACTAATATATACACTAGTTTAATTAGTAACAATTATAATATAGATTTTGGGGTAATATAGACTTTTTAAGTGATAGAAGTCTTATAAGAATTTGAAAGAGGCTACTAGAAATCTTTTAGGCTTATAAGATAATTTGGAAAAAATATCTTATAAGAGGTAAAAAAATACAGTAAAAAAATTCTTGTAAGAGGCGGACTAACACTACAAGTTTGTCTGTTGTTTGCTGCGCAACTTCTATTATTTGTAGCATTGATTAAAAAATTTCTATTATTTATTGCTACAAGATGTCACATAAGTCCTATGCTCAAATGGTTTTGGGAGTGGGTAAGAAGAAAAGAAGTGGTTTGTTAGAATGTGCAACGGATGCGTTTTACCTAAATATAGTACTTCATTGCACAACACTTTGTTTATATGCATGAACCGCTTAATTGGAGTTACAATAATAGAGACTAGTATTATACACGTGCTGTGCACGTGGGGAAAATTGGGAGAATGAAAAGGGCAAAAAAAAAATCTATCAGCACGTGCTATGCACGGGTTAAATTATGGACAAATTACACTATGGCTTTCTCCCATTATAGTAGTAGAGATGTCATTGTTAGAGCATCCACTATGGTTTTCTAATACCCAAAAAATAGCAATCGATTTAGAAAAGTAGCTCACAGTCATTTGCTAAAAACCAAAATATTAGAATATAAGTGAACAGTACTTTGCTAAACTTAGGAGTCGTTTTAGCGAAATGCTAAATATAGAAGACGGATGAAGATTATCTATTTAAGAAAATAATTCGAATGTCGGACGCATGCCCCAAATTTTTTTTTATTTAAAATTACGAAATTGCCATCCATTTAATTACGAAACTACAATTTTAAAATATTAATTTAAAAAAAAAACAAAATATGGTGGGACGGCAGATCTTTACCCGCCCCACAATTTTTTTCAACAATTATTTATCAAAACGCCATCCACTAAATTATGAAACTGCCATTATAAAAAAATAAAAAAATAAAAAAAGGATAAAAGGAAAAACGGATAAGACGGTAGATGTTTTTCCGTCTTTCCTAAAATTTGGCTTTTTTTTTTTTTGAGGGAATAAAATTTGGTTTTCAACGACTGCAACGCTCACCTTCAATTGCTATTTCCTAAATTTTATATATGCAAAATTTAGAATGAAGGATAGTGGATACTCTTATATTGTTATAGAAATATTTGTAATTTGCAAAAGATTTTACAGCTCTTAGTACTTTAACATACGGTTGATAATTACTTTACCCAAACTTGAACAAGAACCTGGATAAGTAATGCTATAGTCACTACTTTGTTGCATTGTGCGCTATATTGCACCACTACAAAAAGTACACATTGTGGTCCAGTTCTCATTGTATTATATGGATCACTGAGAAATTAGGAAAAAATATGAATCTCTAAAAAGATTCTTTGTCGTATTAGATGTTATGCACAAATGTAGCATAAACATCATTACCCAGTTTTATGAAGTTCAAACCAATCTTTAATACTATACATCCATTCCATACTGGAGATTAACGAGAACATGACAGCTTGCATTATAAACGCAAGGTGGATCATTATGTCAGATTAATTTGATCCATCTAATTATTGGAGGCAGATGCGTTCAAATTTCTTTTGTTGAAAGTATAACATTCTCAAATAGGAAGGAGAACGCCTTCATAGAATGAACTTTTATGGACGTAAAACTTTGCATAATAGGATCTCAATGTAATGTTGTTTCGTATTAATGAGCCATGGTGACCAAATTGAAAATTTAGCACAAAAAAAAGATCTTGTGTGGTCTTGTGTGGTCATCTGACCAACGTTGCTTTTGTGCACATTGTGACATGTCAATATATAGTTCTTTTACAAGTAATCAAACTAAATTGAATACCTCACATGGTACCATCGAAAAACATAAACACAAAAGAGTATGTGTAGGACGTTTTTAAAGAATCATTATGAAAATCAATAAGATCTGCAAGTGCTACTGTGGTCTAGTGTTAAACCTCTTAGCTAGTGAGCAAGATATCAGTAGTTCAGTTCCTACATGCATCATCACTTTGTGAGAATGTGTGCAGTGTCGGTACGTGTGAAAAATAAAAAAAATAAAAACGTTTCAAGATTGTGGTTGTCGAAATATATTACAACTATGAGATGGACAGCATAATACATTCTAAGTATTGGGAATTGGTGTTATTCATGTTACTGAAGGTCACAATAACGTATCAATCCAGTGCTGTAGAAGTCAGACCAGTTTGGTTGCCATTCATTTCGAGCATGTATTGGTAAAGTAGTAACCAAAATTGTTCAAAGCTAGCTAGTGCATTAAATCCTGTAGAGTGCTTGGTCTAGTGACCCATGTTATCCAATTCGCATTTTTTTGTCCCAAGGAGACAACTAATACCTTGGCCATTCTTAATGATAATTTGTATTTTATAGCATACCAGTAGTTTACAAGTGCGTTGCACGTTTTAATAAATATAGTTTTTTAAAATAAAAATTTTAATATAGTCTTGATTTGAACCTAAGACCTCCTTTATAATAATTATGCACATATGTTACACGGGTTGGTAGAATGACAAAACATTTACAAATGACACTAAGGGTTTCCAGGGGCGTATCTGAGTTTCAGGGACCCTAAGCAAATTCTCATATTGAGCCTTTTGCAAGTTGACTAAATAATAATGACAATTATTTAAATGCAACAAACTTGGAGCATTGGAGAACAAACTATTTAAATGAAAACAAATTTATAAATATGCTTCCAAAAAAAATTTAATTGATAATGTATGCTTTTTATATGAAATGTCTCGTGGCCAAAAGTCGGACAAACTCTAACAACAAAAACGAAATATGTTATCTCAAAGAGGTAAATATGATATATTAGAGAACACGATCAGAATTAAATGATGATGAATATATGTATATGAGAATACTAGTTGGAAGCTTAAAATGTAGAACAACCATATGCACTTGAAGATTTGGTTAGAAATTTATCATAAATAGGTAAATATCATATACAATAGAACTTTGAAAAAATATCATAGAGTGACATACATTTGAAAAAATATCATAGAGTGACATACATGGGCTAAGTGAAAAATAATATTAAATTCTTAAAATGGTAAAATGACATATGTATGGCTATCTAAAAAATAATTAGTTTTAAAAAAAATTTTGATTGAAAAAATTTAATTGATAATGTATGCTTTTTATATGAAATGTCTCGTGGCCAAAAGTCGGACAAACTCTAACAACAAAAACGAAATATGTTATCTCAAAGAGTTAAATATGATATATTAGAGAACACGATCAGAATTAAATGATGATGAATATATGTATATGAGAATACTAGTTGGAAGCTTAAAATGTAGAACAACCATATGCACTTGAAGATTTGGTTAGAAATTTATCATAAATAGGTAAATATCATATACAATAGAACTTTGAAAAAATATCATAGAGTGACATACATTTGAAAAAATATCATAGAGTGACATACATGGGCTAAGTGAAAAATAATATTAAATTCTTAAAATGGTAAAATGACATATGTATGGCTATCTAAAAAATAATTAGTTTTAAAAAAAATTTGGATTGAAAAATTAATTGGCCCATGCAAGTTTTGAACCTGCAACCTTCACATTATTAGCACAACACTCTAACCAACTGAGCTAATAAGCCAACAATTAATATAATGTAATTATATCAAAAAATATTACATTTTACTTTTTAACATTGTAAATACTTAAAAAATATGGGGCCCAAAGCAGTTGCTTGTGCTGCTTGGGCCCAGATCCGCCCATGAGGGTTTCTCCCATTATAATATTAGAGATGTGTACAATATTTTGCCTACCAGCAAAGTAAAAATAAAAGAATGCCTTGAGAGTTGATCACATTTGCTTGCAACACTTTGTTCATGCTGTTAGAACTTGAATTTCATAAATTAGAAAACTGCTAACAATGTTTGTGAAGAAATACAATTACAGAAAATAAAAGAACAAACCAGACACTTCAATACAGAGTCGAGATTAAGATCCTCTGTCCTTAAAGTAAAATTCACCCCGTAGTGTGACGATGGTTGAAAAATTGCCTCGCAGGATACAACTGTATTACCTTTTTTTGAAGAGCAGCACCCTAGCTTCAGAGATATCAGCGAACCAGTAACTGTGTTGCACTCTCAGACTTTGACTCAGAGGAATAAGAAGGAGGAGATTCATAATTTCAAAACTCTGTGTACTGGCAGACAAAAGTTATTGGTCTTATAGGAGAAGAGGAGTAACTGAAGGGTCCATCACTCTGTAACAGCAGAGTAATGGTACCAGTTACAGAAGTTCAAAAAAATGTAACTAATGAGCCATTACTCTGCTGCTACGGAGTAATGGTACCAGTTACAGAATTTGAAAGTCTCAACAGTAAACTGGGAAAATATTTGGAGCGGGGCAAAAAAAATATAGGCCAGAGCCAAGTCAGGCCAGACCAAATCAAACCGAGCCTAGCCGAAGCCGAGGCCAGGGCTGGGCGAGCGCGCGCGCGTGTGTTTGTAATTTTGGCTAGGTCCTCTCTTCGCTATACGTTAGTGGTAATCTCAGGGTTACGCCCTTTAGTCCATTTCTTTAGCTTATATACTAGAGAAATTTTTCTCATCTTCCGATGTGGGACTATCCATTCCAAATTTCCAAGTTAGTACATTTCGAGTACCCAACTTTGGACCTACAATTCTCATTCATACGGAAACCGTTTTTGGCAAATGAGTACACTACGGAATAATACTCGATGAGAGGAACGTAATCCAATCACTTTCCGGCGCCGTCGACGACCGGAGCCCACCAGAATTCAGCCCGAAAAATATGCCAAAAATATTTCTAACAATCCCCCACATGAATGGAAATTACCAGACTATGCAATCCAGACACAATAGAAAAGACATGATAGAAAAAAGACATGACAGAAAAGACTCTGAGAATATATAAATATTATTCCATTTGAAAGCAGTTGTCCAATAATTTTATGTCGCCTTCTGATATGCTGAGACTTAAAGTTAGTTAACCAATTAGATGACTGTTGTGGATATTCTTTTCACTTACCTTCTCCGGATTTTTTTACACAGCCTAAGTATTATTTCACCGGGTGGGCCCCTCTTGAAGCTTCCACATCACCATGTGTGACGTCACCTCCAAATGAAGCCCACATGACAACCTATTTTGACTTCAACATTTCACATTCAACAGTACTCAGTCGAAGAGAGAATTTTTTTTTAAAAAAAAAATTAGACCATTTTTTACCTCAAAAAAAAAACATTTCACATTCAACATATTACAATTATACCATCTTATACATTATGAAACCAAACAGCAATCAACTACTCCTTTTATATATATTTTTATATAGGAAAAAAGAGGTATGAGCAACTTGCTCATTTAGTAAATAAGCAATTGACGATGTGGTATACATGTGATTGAAAAAACCTTAAAAGTGTTAGTTGTCCAATGTATCAGATGCATGCCAAATAATTAATTGCTCATTTACTAAATGAGCAAGTTGCTCATATCCCTTTTACCCTTATATATATATATATATATATATATATATATATATATATATATATATATATATATATATATTATTATATTTTTAACACAGGGTATTACAGATATCATTTGTAACGCCCCTGTTCCTAACTCAGACAATTTTATACAATTTATAAGATAAATTAGATACTATGTAGTACAGTTGTCCACCACAGACTGGCTCTAAAAAGTTGGTTAACCAATTAGGTGACTCTTGATTCTTTGCCAATATTATTTATATATTATTATAATCATATTTATTCCCGACGTGGGATATTTTTTTCACTTACCTGCTCTGGATTTTTTTTCACAGCCTAAGTATTATTTCACCGGGTGGGCCCCTCTTGAAGCTTCCACGTCACCATGTGTGACGTCACCTTCAAATGAAGCCCACATGACAACCTGCTTTGACTTCAACATTTCACATTCAACATATTACAATTATACAATCGCATACTGATATGGCTAAAAATGGGGTTAAATCGGAACCGTTCAAATCGAGCACGAATCTTGAAGCCCAGGGGTAAAACGGTAATTTCCCCTATCAATGGGTCTGAGATGGGTACTGGATCCTTCATCAAAGATCCAATTACCCTCAAACAGATCCACCTCAATCGGGTGCGGGTTTCAACCAGCAGAAAGTCCGATCCAGAGGGATAGAATTAGGGTTTCTGATTAAATCCTAAT
Organism: Hemerocallis citrina; assembly: GCA_017893485.1. Lineage (NCBI taxonomy): Eukaryota > Viridiplantae > Streptophyta > Magnoliopsida > Asparagales > Asphodelaceae > Hemerocallis > Hemerocallis citrina. The sequence goes on from CM030360.1 coordinate 144,733,401, forward strand.
CATCGGCCCTGATTCATGCCTATCCTTCCACTGGGAATTAGGGATTACATTCCTAATCTGTTTACAAGGAGTATATTCCTTATCAGATCATGGGGATTACATTCCTAATCTGATCCCTAAGACGCCTATAAATACCCCCTATCCATCTCTATTAAGAGGTAATCAATATTTTGCCAGTTTTTACGCTCTTTCATAATCTTCTCTGATTACTGACTTGAGCGTCGAGGGTGCGTCGCCGGGAACAACCCCGGTGTCTCGCACTTTTTGCAGGTGTACGGCAGGAGTCAGCGTCAAACTCCGACGGAATAGGTATACAGGTTTGCTATTCAATTTTCCTAAGAATCCACAAATACTATCTGTTTGCCCCACACCAAATTTAGCGGCAACAGATTGACGCCGTCTGTGGGAAACTAACGAATAGCAACCTCCCCTCTTCCCGTTGGTCAGATCTTCTCCAGCCATGCCTCCTAGGAAAGTCAGATCCAGAGGGTCCAACCGAGGACCCAACCCCGATCAGCAACAGGAAGTTCCCCCTCAGCCCGCTCAACAACAGGGGCAACTTCTTCCTCAAGCGGAGGGCCCACTCCAACAGGACCAGCCCGCTCCTCAGAACCAACAACCTCCTAAGGGTCCCAATCCGCAGAAACAGCCCCTCCATCCGGACCACGTCTCCATCCACAACGCCTCTTCGGACTCTATGGCCTCCCATCATTCCCGAGCTTCCGATCTCCGCAACACCGTCCTCAATCGGCAGAAGGATGAGGATCTTCGCCACCGTCTGGATGAAAAACGGTCTCGAGAGGGAACCCCCCGCCAACACCGTCCGGATGAGCGATCTCCTCACCGCCGAGAATACAGAAGGTCCCCTACCCGAAGGTGGCGGAGAGAGTCCCCCGAGCATAACAGAAGAAGGCCACACTCCCCTGCAGGTCGGCAATAGCCTAGGAACGATGAGGCACCCATCACCCATGCCGAGTTCCAGCAGTTCCAAGCGACCGTCCTACAAGCTCTCAATCTCCGTCCTAATACCAATGCTCCAAAGATCCCCTCTCCTCCTTCGGTCCGAAATCCTCGCCGACGCTCCCCAACTCCTCCTCCCGTACCTAGCAACTCCCGGCATATGCCAAGTCCTCACCGCTCCAGGAGCTACCGTCGTCGTAGCCCCTACTCTCCCTCCTACGAAGATGAGTCTACAGGCTCGGCTAATTACCGTCGAAGGGACGATGCTGTATACCGCCGTCTCCATGAGATGGAGAGGCGCTTGGGTCAGTTAGACCGAGAAGAAGAGCTTAGAGGAAGGACTCTTCGTCCTAGCAGACCTCTTATTTCCTGAACCTAATGGATGCACCCGTACCAATCGACTTCAAGCATCCTCAATTTGAGACATACTCCGAGGAGACTGACCTCGTCGATCACATCGAGAGCTTCAAAACCCTCATGCTCATCCATCAAGCTTCCGATGCTCTGCTCTGTAAAACCTTCCTCGCAACTCTCAAGGTTCCGGCTCGAGAATGGTACTCTCGCCTTGCCCCATCCTCAATATTCTCCTTCGAGCAATTCAAGACCCTCTTCGTCACCCATTTTGTAAGTAGCCGTAGAACTGAGAAGACCAGCATCTCACTACTGTACCTCCACCAGAAGAAGGGTGAGAAGTTGAGAGACTATGTGAAGAGGTTGACGGCTGAAGCCAGGTCCATAGCATCCCTCGACCAGTCGATCGCTGCAGCAGCTTTTCAATCCAATGTCCTCAACTCCAACCTTCGCTCCTCCCTCGCCAAGAAACCCCCACAGAACTTCTCTGACCTCCTCCTTCGGAGCGAAAAGTATATTCGGGCCGAAGAAGCTGAGCACCGCCCCAACTTGGAGGGGTCTTCCTCCGGGTTCAAGAGAAAAGGAACAGAAGAGGAAGGAGCCAAGAAGCTCCAAAAGGATAATGCCGGCCAGCGCCGACCTCCCTCCAGATTCGAAAAATTTACTCCCCTTAACGCCAATATCTTCACAATTCTCATGGAAGTTGAGAAGGAGGGAGTGATACCTCCTGCACCAAAGATGAACACCCCTGGCAAGAAGAGGGATAAAGAGAAGTGGTGCCATTATCATCGGGACCACGGCCACGACACCAACGATTGTCGAGCCTTGAAGAATGAGATGGAAGCCCTCATCCAGAGGGGGCAGCTGACCAGATTCGTGAGAAAGGACCGAGCCGACCTTCCCCCCCGCCTCGGGGGGCTAATAAGCGTCCGGAACGTGATGAAACGCCCGACTTCGAAGAGGAGCATGTCTTACACCTCATTCATGGGGGCCCAATGGGGGGCTCCTTAAACTCCTCTGGAAAGGCATTTATAAGAGAAGTCAATTCGGTTCGCGCCACCCCTCCTCCCAAAGGCCTCGGAGTGCCCGTCACATTCTCAGACGAAGATCTTGAAGGTGTCCGCACCCCTCATTGTGACGCACCCGTCATCAGCCTCCACATGGCGAACTTCAAAGTGGAGAGGATCCTAGTGGACAATGGCAGCTCCGTTAACATCCTCTTCCTTGCCACTTTTAAAGGCCTAAAGCTCTCCCGAGACAGACTCAAGCCCGCCAGCTACACGCTCCATGGGTTCACGGGAGTGCCAGTGACTATTGAAGGGGTGATCACCATCGACGTAACCGCTGGCAAAACTCCTACTACCCGAACGGAGTCGATGGACTTCATGGTCGTAGATGTCCCCGCAGCCTACAATGTCATTCTGGGTCGGCCCGGCCTGACCGCCCTTGAAGCCGTCCCTTCCATCTATCACCTCAAAATGAAATTCCCCACCCGAGCAGGAGTAGGGGAGGTAAAAGGCAATCAGGAAACGGCCCACAAGTGCTACATGACCTCTACCCTCGGTCCGGTCCTCTCCCTAGAAACTCTGGAAATCCTCCAAGATGCTGTCCGACCGACGTCCGAGCCGGTGGATGAATTGGAGGAAGTGCTCTTCTAAGAGCAGGATCCAACTCGAAAGTTTTTTGTTAGCAAGACCTTCCCGTCCGCCCTATGCTCGGACATTGTACAGTGCATCTGAAGGAACCAAGACCTCTTTGCTTGGTCAGCTGCAGACATGCCCAAAATTTCCGAAGAGCTCTTAGTCTACTACCTCAGCGTTGTTCCGGGGTCCAAACCGGTTCAACAAAAGAGGCGCAAGTTCGCCCCCGAGTGCCAGCTAGCCATAAAAGAGGAGGTGGACAAGCTCTTGAAGGCCCGGTTCATACAAGAGGTGAACTATCCCGAGTGGTTGTCGAATGTAGTAATGGTGAGGAAGTCCAATGGGACTTGGAAGATTTGTATCGATTTTACCGATCTCAACAAGGCTTGCCCCAAGGATCCCTTCCCTCTTCCGAGTATTGACACTCTGATTGATGCCACCTCGGGACATGAGCTCCTCAGCTTCATGGACGCCTTCTCAGGCTACAACCAGATTCGGATGTTCCCTCCGGTCATCCCGAAGACCTCATTCGTGACCGATCAGGGCCTCTACTGCTATAGGGTTATGCCCTTCGGTTTGAAGAATGCAGGCGCAACGTACCAACGCCTCGTCAACAAGGTTTTCCAAGCTTAAATCGGCCGGAATATGGAGGTATATGTTGACGACATGCTTGTAAAAAGCATCCGAGGTGCCGATCATGTAACCGACCTCCAGGAGGTGTCCGATGTTTTGAGAAAGCACAATATGAGACTCAATCTGAACAAGTGTGCGTTCAGTGTCTCGTCAGGAAAGTTCCTCGGTTTCATGGTCAGCCAACGTGGAATTGAAGCAAACCCTGAGAAAATCAATGCCATATTAGACATGGCCCCTCCCAAGAATGTTAAGGAGGTTCAGAGGCTAACAGGCCGCCTAGCCGCCATAGGGCATTTTCTCTCGAAATCCGGGGAGAAATGCCTCCCCTTCTTCAAGGCCCTCAGGGGGGCTAAAGGTTTCGAATGGGGACAGCAGCAACAGGAGTCGTTCGAACAGCTCAAGGCATATCTCGTCAACCCTCCTCTCCTCAGCAAACCCATTCCTGGTGAACCCCTTTACCTTTACCTGGCAGCCTCCGAGCAGACCCTCAGTGCCGTTTTAGTAAGGGAAGAAGATCGGGCTCAAAAGCCCATCTACTATGTGAGCAAAGTACTTCGGGATGTTGAGCTCCGCTACCCGAAGATAGAAAAGATGGTTTATGCCCTGGTGATAGCCGCGAGAAAGCTTTGCCCGTACTTTTAGTCCCATTCGGTGGTCGTTCTTACCGACCAACCGCTGAAGCAAGTGCTCCACAAGCCGGAGACCTCCGGTCGTCTTATGAAGTGGTCTATCGAGCTGAGCCAGCACGATATAACTTATCAGCCTCGGACCGCGATCAAGGCTCAGGCCTTAGCAAAATTCATAGTTGAAAGTACCATCTCCGAGTCCAGCCAAACAGTGAAGCGACCACCCGTCTGGTCAGTTTATATGGATGGATCCTCCTGCAATGAAGGAAGCGGGGCAGGGGTCATTCTGGCAGGCCCAGATGATTTCATCCTCCAATACTCCCTCCGTATCAACTTCAAGGCCTCTAATAATGAAGCAGAATACGAGGCACTCATAGCCGGCCTTGGAATGGCTCGCAACGTAGGGGCGCAATGCCTCAGGATCTTTAGCGACTCTCAGCTAGTCTTGAATCAGGTCCTCGGCGAATATGAAGCACGTGATGACAGGATGGTTAAATACTTAGCCAAGGTCAGGAGCCTCATGGCACTGTTTGAAGAAGCCCTCATCCATCGAATACCCCGGGAAGAAAATGCTCAGGCCGACGCCCTCTCCAAACTATCCTCTTCCTCCCTTCAAGGTCTCGAGCAGACCGTCTTGATAGAGGTCCTTCTGAAGCCAAGTATAGAGGATGAAACTCCCGACTCTATGGAGTCGTTGCCTGTCCTGCTTGAACATAACTGGATGAAACTCCTCGTTGAATTCTTAAGGGACGGGCTCCTCCCCGAAGATCCTAAGGAAGCTCGAAGAGTGAGAACCCATGCCGAGCAATACACCATGATCGGAGGCATCCTATATAAGCGCTCCTTCACACAGATAGACGGTAGACCTTACCTGAGATGCCTCTCTCCCGAGCAGGCTGACTACGCCCTATAAGGACTTCACGAGGGCATCAGCGGGGCACATTCAGGGTCCAGATTCTTAGCTCACAAAGTGTTGAATTACGAATATTTCTGGCCCACTCTCCTACGAGACGCCGAACGATACGTTCGGCAATGCAGATCTTGTCAGAAGTACTCCGACATCCGACGCCTCCCACAAGCTCCACTCGCTTCCCTATCAAGTCTGATCCCTTTCACAATGTGGGGAATGGATTTACTAGGGCCATTTCCACCGGCTCCCGGTTAGTTCAAATTCTTAGTCGTGGCAATCGACTACTTTTCAAAATGGATAGAGGCCGAGCCCTTGGCCACGATCACTGAGAACAAGGTCGTTCAGTTCTTTTGGAAAAATGTCATCTACCGATTCGGGGTCCTTCGGGTCCTCATAACAGACAACGGAACCCAGTTCACGGGGGCCGCCTTCCAAGCTCTATGTGAAGACCTCGCCATCCAACACCGATTCTCCTCCGTTTCCCATCCCTAGTCGAATGGCCAAGTTGAGAATGCTAATCGACAGATCCTCTCCGGCATTAAGAGGAGGTTAGATAAATGTTCCAAAGGCTTGTGGGTCGATCAGCTCCCCAACGTGCTGTGGAACTACCGTACCACAAAACGGACCCCCACAGGCGAGTCCCCATTCAACCTCACCTATGGGTCCGAAGCTATGATCCCCCTAGAGGTCGGAATACCTTCTCCCTGTCTAATGGCTTATGAAGAAGAACAAAATGCTAGAGAGCTCCGAGCAAATCTAGACCTGATAGATGAGATCCGAGAAAGAGCCGCTATTCGTCAACAAAGCTACCGGAGAAGAATCGAGTTGGCATACAACAAGAGAGTCTGCCTTACAGACCTTAAAGAAGGGGACCTGGTCCTCAGAAAGTTAGCCATCTCATTCCCAGGTCAGAAGAGCAAATTGGCCCCAAATTGGGAGGGACCTTACAAGATCGCCAAAGTAATCCGCCCCGGGACATACAGACGAGAAGACCTCGAAGGCAGAGAGATCCCTAGGACCTGGAATGCTGACCATCTTCTAAAATACCAAGAGAGAGCACCAACGCCTCTCTAAGTATTTCTAAGATGTCGAACCATTCCTCTCCTATTAGTTGTACTGTTTTTTCTTTTATTTCTCTCTTTTAATGACGGCTTGCAACTTTAGAAGCAGCCGATCACTAGTCATCAATAAAGAAAGCTTTTTCATGTTTTACTTGAAGAAATTGTTTACATCTCTCTGTTTTTACTCTTTACTCTAACGATGGTTCGGAGTCCAACACTTGGCTCGATTCTACTTCACAAGTTCGCTCCTAAGCGAGCTAGAAGTAGTTCGCCATTCGAAATTGCTCCCACAACCGTTGAACTACTCTAACGATGGTTCGGGGTCCAACACTTGGCTCGATTCTACTTCGCAAGTTCGCTTCTAAGCGAGCTAGAAGTAGTTCGTCATTCGGAATTGCTCCCACAACCGTTGAACTACTCTAACGATGGTTCGGAGTCCAAAACTTGGCTCGATTCTACTTCGCAAGTTCGCTTCTAAGCGAGCTAGAAGTAGTTCGCCATTCGGAATTGCTCCCACAACTGTTGAACTACTCTAACGATGGTTCAGAGTCCAACACTTGGCTCGATTCTACTTTGCAAGTTCGCTTCTAAGCGAGCTAGAAGTAGTTCGCCATTCGGAATTGCTCCCATAACTGTTGAACTACTCTAACGATGGTTCGGAGTCCAACACTTGGCTCAATTCTACTTCGCAAGTTCGCTTCTAAGCGAGCTAGAAGTAGTTCGCCATTCGGAATTGCTCCTACAACCGTTGAACTACTCTAACGATGGTTCGGAGTCCAACAGTTGGCTCGATTCTACTTCGCAAGTTCGCTTCTAAGCGAGCTAGAAGTAGTTCGCCATTCGGAATTGCTCCCACAACCGTTGAACTACTCTAACGATGGTTCGGAGTCCAACACTTGGCTCGATTCTACTTCGCAAGTTCGCTCCTAAGCGAGCTAGAAGTAGTTCGCTATTCGGAATTGCTCCCACAACCGTTGAACTACTCTAACGATGGTTCGGAGTCCAACACTTGGCTCGATTCTACTTCGCAAGTTCGCTCCTAAGCGAGCTAGAAGTAGCTCGCCATTCGGAATTGCCCCCACAACCGTTGAACTACTCTAACGATGGTTCGGAGTCCAACACTTGGCTTGATTCTACTTCGCAAGTTCGCTCCTAAGCGAGCTAGAAGTAGTTCGCCATTCGAAATTGCTCCCACAACCGTTGAACTACTCTAACGATGGTTCGGAGTCCAACACTTGGCTCGATTCTACTTCGCAAGTTCACTTCTAAGCAAGCTAAAAGTAGTTCGCCATTCGGAATTGCTCCCACAACCGTTGAACTACTCTAACGATTGTTCGGAGTCCAACACTTGGCTCGATTCTACTTCGTAAGTTCGCTCCTAAGCGAGCTAGAAGTAGTTCGCCATTCGGAATTGCTCCCACAACCGTTGAACTACTCTAACGATGGTTCGGAGTCCAACACATGGCTCGATTCTACTTCGCAAGTTCGCTCCTAAGCGAGCTAGAAGTAGCTCGCCATTCGGAATTTCCCCACAACCGTTGAACTACTCTAATGATGGTTCGGAGTCCAACACTTGGCTCGATTCTACTTCATAAGTTCACTCCTAAGCGAGCTAGAAGTAGTTCGCCATTCGGAATTGCTTCCACAACCGTTGAACTACTCTAACGATGGTTCGGAGTCCAACACTTGGCTCGATTCTACTTCGCAAGTTCGCTCCTAAGCGAGCTAGAAGTAGTTCGCCATTCGGAATTGCTCCCACAACCATTGAACTACTCTAACGATGGTTCGGGGTCCAACACTTGGCTCAATTCTACTTCGCAAGTTCGCTTCTAAGCGAGCTAGAAGTAGTTCGCCATTCGGAATTGCTCCCACAACCGTTTAACTACTCTAACGATGGTTCGGAGTCCAACACTTGGCTCGATTCTACTTCGCAAGTTCGCTTCTAAGCGAGCTAGAAGTAGTTCGCCATTCGGAATTGCTCCCACAACCGTTGAACTACTCTAATGATGGTTCGGAGTCAAACACTTGGCTCGATTCTACTTCGCAAGTTCGCTTCTAAGCGAGCTAGAAGTAGTTCGCCATTCGGAATTGCTCATACAACCGTTGAACTACTCTAACGATGGTTCGGAGTCCAACACTTGGCTCGATTCTACTTCGCAAGTTCGCTTCTAAGCGAGCTAGAAGTAGTTCGCCATTCGGAATTGCTCCCACAACCGTTGAACTACTTTAACGATGGTTCGGAGTCCAACACTTGGCTCGACTACGCTCTGCGAGCTCACTGTTGAGCGAAGCCCGACTCATCTCGCAAGTTCGCAAGATGGAGTGACCGAAGCGCAGCTCGGCACCACCGGCCGAATGCTCATGTTGCCGACCCCCACACGAGCAAAAGACCAGCTCAGGGACCTCGGCATGACGAACACAGTCACAAACAAAACAACTACACAAAGCTACAAAGAACATGCAAGCCTGAGAAAGGAATATTATTAAGAATTAGGACCCAGTACAGCGCGCCTCTTCCATACAACAAGATTACACGGCAAAAATTACAATGCCGACTTGCTACACTTAGGCTAAATACAGAGACTTCAAAAAAAAAAAAAAGAGGAGAGAGATCTTCAACGCCTCCGTGGCGCAGGGATGTTCCGCTTCAAGGACACTCGAGGGCGGCGACGTTTACCTCCGGAGCTCGACCCCAAACCAGCGAATTGGGACGTATCCTCGGCACTGCCCCTAGCAGCCGCACCGACGGATGCCCCGCTCAATGAAATGGCCACCGAGCTTTACGCATCCCCCGGGCTTGGATGGCCTATAGGCAGACGGGTCGCGATCTCATAAAACGTGATGCCCCGATCGCTCTCCGCGCGAGTACACGAAGTGCTCCTGACATTGATTGGCCCCGAGCGCGGTTTGAGGCGAGCCACCTCCGCCTCTAGCTCTGAGATTCGCTCCCTCAGAGAGTCATCTTTGACATCGAACTCGAAGCGAGGAGGTATCGTGGAGCTCGGGACGCCGGAGCGACTCACGATAAGACGGCGAAGATGAGTGACTTCGATGCTCTTATCTACCGTGACTCTCTTTAGTGCGTCGACCTCGGCCGTCAGTTCGTCCCGTTCGGTCGTCAGTTTGGCCACCTCGGCCGTCAGTCTCTCTCCCTTCATCCGAAGCTCCGTCTCTACGGTTTGCAGGTGGCGGATCTCAGAAAGCAGATCGTCCCTCTCTGTTGTTATTTTGGATAAGGTGTGGCGAATGCACTTGATTCGAAGGCCATAGCTAAATGCAGTAGACGAACCCTCATCCTCTCCTAAAGGGGTCATCTCGGCGATCCTGCTCTCCAGTCTCCGGATCTCGATGTCTCGCCGACCCAGGATGAGTTGAAGATGGTTCCGCTCGCTTTCGGCCCTGCGCAATCCCAGCTCGACTTCGTAGGGCCGCTCCCGGCACCTCGCCAGGCACAACCTCATAGCTCCTAAGCCGACCTCGGGACGAGCGTTGTCCCCCGAGCCAGCAGGCTCGACGGCCTGAGTCACCACCATAAGCTGAAAAGAAGTCGAAGCAAACAACAAATTCTCAAATACATTGCCGAACTCCTACACTTAGCCAAATTTCAGAAATTCTTGAGAAAAGATAGAGAGACACAGTCGAGCCCAAAAAGACTTTCATTCATTACAAAAAGCAGTGGCCAGTCCGCGATTAGGCGTTACAAAAAAAAGGAGAAGAACAGAAGAAAAGAAAAAAAGAGCGGAGTCAGGGCGCGACCTCTTTCCCAGGGCAACGAGAGCGGGTGGGGGTCGACGTCTCTGAAGGGGGCACCACCGCCAGCGGGGTTACCACTGACTCTGGGGCCTCGGCGATGACTTCGACTTCAGTCTCGACTTCGTCCTCGCCTTCTTCTTCTTCCCCCTCGGATTCGGGGTCGAAGCCCTCGACGTGACCTGGGAACAGTCTCCATCCCGAGCAGTCCACGTCAGGGTACGCCTTCGTCACCCGGGCAATGGCTTCGGCGTAGGCCCTGGCCATATTTTGGGCGAGGAAACCCTGCGCCTTCTCCATCGTCGCATCCTCCGCCGCCTTCATAGCAGCAGCCTTGGCCTCCGCCGCCTCGGCCAATTACTTGGTCGCTTCCTCCTTCTGGCAAAGAAGATCGCCCTCCAGTTTCGCGACCTGAGCTTCGAGGGACTAGACCCTCGCCTTCTTCCCTTCGAACTCGACCGTGAGCCTGTCGAGCTGGTTCTCCATCCGAGCCTTCTCTTTCCGAGCTTGGTCGGACTCTTGCTTCAGCTCCTTCTCCAGAGCCGTCAACCTCTTCGTGAGGTGACCAAAATGGACGATGATCTGCGACAGGAGACGAGGCATTAAAGGAGTTAGTACAATTAGGCCTACGAAGAATTAGTGAACAGCAGAAGTTCAATACTTACCGAGACGGCCGAGCGAGCGATCTCGATGACGTCATCGCCTTCTTGCCGGGCCTCCATGGCGGCGCGATCCTTCGGCATTGCCAGATGCTTAATGGCCTGCATACTTGCTAAGGAGTTGCCAAGGAATCCATCATGTTTCCGAACTTGCCAGTCCGGAACATGGATCCTTTTGTGCTCCTCGGTCAGGAGCTCCTCGGCCGCCATGGACAACGGGGGGGGGGGGGGGGGGGGGCGGAGAGGGGTCGTCATCCCCAGGGCTGCGGCGATGGGGAACTCGCCGACCCCAGTTGATGCCGAGGCGCCTGCACCGGCAACGACCGGGCTACTGAGGGTCTCTACCTCCTCGACCGCCTCCGTAACTCGCGGAGTCTTCGGGGTCGGCAACTTGGTGGCCAACCTCTTGCGCTTCTTCGGCGCCTTACTGGCGAGGTCTGCTATCAAAGCTAGCACTGCATCGTAGTCCATCGGCTCTGCATTAAAGACAAAGTTCGTTGGCACTATACAACTCATGCAAAATAAAGTATGAAGAACAAAGCACAAAAAGAAACCGCGTACTGGGATCTACGCGGCAGAGCCCTCCCCTGAACAAGACATCCTCGGTCAGCTCCTTCCAATCATACTTCGGCCGATCGAGAAGTGTCCGAACTGCCTCTTCTTCTTCAGGGCGAAGCTTAGGCAGCGCCTTCAACTTCTTCGGCACCTCCTCCACCTAATTGGAGAGGATAGGCCAGGCCTCTGCACTCTGCACTATCAAGAACTTTTCGCGCCAGTGCTTGATGGGGTCGGGGCATATGACGAGCCTACCGCCATACCTCGGAGCCAAATAGTACCGGAACTCCGACCGGTTCCCTTGATGAAGCCGATAGATCGTCCGAAGTACATTCAGCTCTGGCTCGATCCCAGCAGCTTGGCAGTGAAGTACGAAGCCGTTTATGACTCTCCATGCGTTCGGCATAAGTTGGATGGGGCTGACCCCAAACCACCTCAGAACGAGGATAGCGAACGGATGGAGAGGTAGCCGGGCCCCGGCGATAAAGGCGTCAACCGGCCAGCAACACATGGTCACTGGCAGCGGCTAGTTGGCCCTAACCCCGGGACCCGGCAGCATAAGCTCGTACTCCTCCGAGATGTGGAAACAGTCCCGGATCACTCCCAAGTCTTCTTCGCGGAGGATCGACACCGTCTCATCCGCCTCGGTCGTCTCCCTCACCGCATTCTCCTCGAAACTCCTTCCCCTCCCGTGAACAATTCGCTCGGCGTGCTCCTCCGGAAGCTCCCGAACTCTGTGAAGCCCGGTCAGTGGCCCTAGCAACCTGCCGAACTCCCCTATGCATTTCGGATCCTCCACTATTGTGTCTCGGCCAGACACCTTCTTGCCCTTATCTGGGCGACTCAGAGTCTGGGCTTCGGCCACTTCAAGGGAGGGCTCGGACCAAGAAGAAGACGACTCGGAGACAGAGAGAAGAGACATATTTATACTTGGAAAAAGACTAAGTATAAATTACCTTAAAAAACGTGCTGTTGGAGAATTCACCGAAAAACTAACGACGATCACCGGAATCACTCGCTTAGCACAAATAACCGCCTGAGTAAAAGAGAAGAGAAGTGAAAAATGAGAGGGGAGTGGGGTTTTATAGAGCGAGTCGCGCAAAACGAGGTTAATGGGCCTATATTGCCGGCCCATTCACACAAAATGACAAAAGCGACCTCAATTGTCTCCTTGTTTGCTACGCCAGGCCGTACATCGCATTAATTACTGTCCCATCTGGCAGAAGCTCAAAGGTCACTGCATTAAATAAGCGTCTCCTCCGTCAGAGCTGTCAGAAGTTCAGAAGCCATCACATTTAATGACTGCCATGTCTGCCAACTCCGCAGGGCATCCTACGCCAAAAACGACAAGTCTTGGGCCTCGGCACCGGCTGCCGAGCGTTCTTGACACCGACCCTGTTACAGGAAAAAGTTGGACCTCAGTACCAGCTGCCGAGCGCTCTTGACACCGACCATGTTACAGGGAAAAAGTTGGACCTCGGCACCAGCTGTCGAGCATTCTTGACACCGATCCTGTTACAGGGAAAAGTTGGACCTCGGCAGCAGCTGCCGAGCGTTCTTGACACCGACCCTGTTACAGGAAAAAGTTGGACCTCGGCAACAGCTGCCGAGCATTTTTGACACCGACCCTGTTACAGGGAAAAATTGGACCTCGGCACCAGCTGCCGAGCGTTCTTAACACCGACCCTGTTACAGGAAAAAGTTGGACCTCGGCACCAGCTGCCGAGCGCTCTTGACACCGACCCTGTTACAGGAAAAAATCGGGGTTCGGCACCAGCTGCCGAGCGTTCTTGACACCGACCCTATTACAGGGAAAAATTGGGGTTCGGCACCAGCTGCCGAGCATTCTTGACACCGACCCTGTTACAGGGAAAAAGTTGGACTTCGGCACCAGCTGCCGAGCGTTCTTGACACCGACCCTGTTACAGGGAAAAGTTGGACCTCGGCACCAGCTGCCGAGCGTTCTTGACACCGACCCTGTTACAGGGAAAAATCGGGGTTCGGCACCAGCTGCCGAGCGTTCTTGACACCGATCCTGTTACAGGGAAAAAGTTGGACTTCGGTACTAGCTGCTGAGCGTTCTTGACACCGACCCTGTTACAGGGAAAAGTTGGACCTCGGCACCAGCTGCCGAGCGTTCTTGACACCGACCCTGTTACAGGGAAAAATTGGGATTCGGCACCAGCTGCCGAGCGTTCTTGACACCGACCCTGTTACATGAAAAAATTGGGGTTCGGCACCAGCTGCCGAGCGCTCTTGACACCGACCCTGTTGCATGGAAAGTTGGACCTCGGACCTCGCCGAACTCCCTCTCAGCACTCACAACCTAGCCGAGGTCCCTCTCTTCTTCGGAAGAAGGTGCCGAACCACCTACGGACCTCGGCCTCCTGGGCAGCGAGCACTGGAAGGGGTCGGAAGTTGAAACAAGCATGTAGGCCACACAACGAAGGAAAACGACCAAGCCATCCACCAGGAGATCGCAAAAAAATAATTAAAAATTCAGGAGGTTAAGGAAGAACTCCTGGAAAGCAATTGTAAACTTGGGGAAGCATTTTCTAGTCCCCAAACAAGCAATTATTACCAAGAACAATCTTCTAAGACCTCCGAACGACGAATTGACACGTCGCAAAGGTGAACGAGAACACCACATGATCCGGAGAACTCAGGAATAACTCAAAGTACAATCAACTTGAAAAAATTACCACACTCCCTCCTTCAAGATTCAAAACCTCCCATATTGGACTCCGATACAACTCCACTAGCCATTAAAACAGTTAAACTACTCCTCAAAGGCTGATCAAACTCAGTCTTTAGGAGTGGGGGGCTCGTGATATTGCTAAAAATGGGGTTAAATCGGAACCGTCCAAATCGGGCACGAATCTTGAAGCCCAGGGATAAAACGGTAATTTTCCCTACCAATGGGTCTGAGATGGGTACTAAATCTCTTCGTCAAAGATCCAATAACCCTCGAACAGATCCACCTCAATCGGGTGCGGGTTTCAACCAGCAGAAAGCCCGATCCAGAGGGATAGAATTAGGGTTTCTGATTAAATCCTAATCAACGGTCCTTATTCATGCCTATCCTTCCACTGGGAATTAGGGATTACATTCCTAATCAGTTTACAAGGAGTATATTCCTTATCAGATCACGGGGATTACATTCCTAATCTGATCCCTAAGACACCTATAAATACCTCCCATCCATCTCCATTAAGAGGTAATCAATCTTTTGCCAGTTTTTACGCTCTTTTATAATCTTCTCTGATTACTGACTTGAGCATCGGAGGGTGCGTCGCCGGGAACTGTAATACCCCAGTTTGGCAGCGAACAGTCGACTGGTACTACATATTTGAGACGGATTTGAGAAGGATTTGAGAAATTTAGTCCCGCATGGGAAGTTTGATATGATAATTTGAGTATAAATATAATTAGCCAATGATCAAGAGTCACCTAATTGGTTAACCACCTTTTGAGAGGCAGCCTGTGGTGGGCAGTTGTACGACATAGTATCTAATTTGTCTTCTAAAAATATTAAAAATTGTCTGAGTATTAGGGCGGGGCATTACAGGAACAACCCCGGTGTCTCGCACTTTTTGCAGGTGTACGGCAGGAGTCAGCGTCAAACTCCGACGGAACAGGTATACAGGTTTGCTATTCAGTTTTCCTAAGAATCCACAAATACTATCTGTTTGCCCCCACACCAAATTTAGCGGCAACACATACATTATGAAACCAAACAGTAATCAGCTACTCCTTTTATATATATACTAGGTTTGCCCGTTGACACGTGCCTACGGTACGTCTTCGACATGATGCACCTTGTTTGATCATATAAAAATAGTTTTGGAAGTCCAACAAATTAATTCACAGCCTAAGTATTATTTCACCGGGTGGGCCCCTCTTGAAGCTTCCACGTCACCATGTGTGACGTCACCTTCAAATGAAGCCCACATGGCAACCTGCTTTGACTTCAACATTTCACATTCAACATATTACAATTATACCATCGCATACATTATGAAACCAAACAGTAATCAGCTACTCCTTTTATATAGGCACGTCTTCGGCATGGTGCACCTTATTTGATCATATAAAATAGTTTTGGAGGTCCAGCAAATTAATTGAAGTAGCAAACATAAAGCAAAAAATATATTATATGATTTTTTTGAATTATTTTTAAAGTTTTTATATTTTTAAATTTTTAAGTTTTTTAATTTCTAATTTTTAAAATTTTTTAAAATTTTTATTTTCTTAATTTTTTGAATAGAGGAGGGAAGGAGATAGAGAGAAAAAAATAATAATTAAATAAATATAGGAGTTGTTTTAGGTGGGAGATTTGAATTTGAGTTTTAGGGGGAAACTTTTGGGGGGGAAATATGTTTTGTGAGGTTAGATGTGGACCTTTGATTTTTGGGGGGATTGAAGGAGAGCCACTTGATAGCTTTCTTTGTGTTTTATAATATAGATATTTTTATATATATATTATATTTTTAATACGGGGTGTTACAGTTTGTTTAGAGGATTTCCATAATAAGCTGCACCACCAAGAGTGAAGACATGCCCACGTGTGGATTTCGAGTTCTTGGAGTCCGATATCCAGTTGGCATCACTGTAGCCCTCTAGTACTGCTAGATATCTGGTGTAATGCATCCCATAACTCTGAGTATGTCGCAAGTAGTTTATTACTCTAGTTATTCCTTTCCAGTGACTTTGTCTTGGATTATTTGTGTAGCGGTTCAGTACATTTACTGAATGTGCCAAGTTCAATTTTGTACAATTTGTTAAGTACATCAGACTACCGATTACACGTGTATATTCTAATTGTGATATGCTGTCACCCGTATTTTTGAATAAGTGAAGACTTGGATCCACAGGACTTTTAGCAATCCTATTGGAGTAATTATTGAATCTTTCAAGTACCTTCTCAGCGTAATGAGCTTGAGAAAAAGTAATTCCCTCAGATGTCCTGGAAACTTTGATTCCTAGTATGACATCTGTAACTTTCAAATCTTTCATATCAAATTTACCACTAAGCATGTTCTTTGTTTGTTTGATAATATCATTATTGGTACCACTAATGAGCATGTCATCTACATACAGACACACCAGAATGTATCCATTTGGAGTATCTTTGATATAAATACACTTACATTCATTTATTTTGAAACCATTTGACATCATAACATTGTCAAATTTTGCATGCCACTGATTTAGAGATTGTTTCAGTCCGTATAAGGATTTTGCAAGCCTGCACATCTTGTTTTCCTGTCCAGGAACTACGTAACCCTCAGGTTGTTTCATGTATATTTTTTCTTATAAATTCCTATTTAGAAATGCAGTTTTAACATTCATTTGATGTATTTTGAAGTTACGTAGAGCTGCAATAGCTATCAGAATTCTTATGGAAGTTATTCTTGTGACCGGGAAATAAGTATCAAAGAAGTCTAGACCTTTCTTTTGCCTAAATCCTTGTACCATAAGTCTCGCTTTATGTTTCTCTATTGAACCATCTGGTTTCAATTTCTGCTTGAAAACCTATTTGCTTCCTAGAGCTTTACACCCAGAAGGCAAATCGACCAACTTCTATGTATGATTTTGCATGATCGAGTGTATTTCATTTTTGATTGCTTCCTTCCACATAGGAGTATCAGGCATAGACATGGCTTTCTTGAATGTTCTGGGTTCATTCTCTAACAGAAAGGCCGTTACGAAGTCAGGACCAAATGACTTTGATGTTCTAGCCCGTTTACTTCTTCTGGTTCATCATTATCATGTCCTAGTTCATCAACCGAAGTGCTTGCATTCCCGTGCTCACATGTATGTTTGGGATACGCCGCATCCTTGCACGGAAACACGTGTTCAAAGAAGGAAGCATTCATTGATTTCATTATTGTATTAACATGGATATCCGGTATATCCGATTTATATACTAAGAACCGATATGCACTACTGTTGTGTGCATAGCCTATGAATATGCAATCAATGGTCTTAGGGTCTATTGTGATATATTTTGGATTAGGTACTACCACTTTTACTAGACACCCACACACTTTAAGGTATTTATACGAATGTACATTACCTTTCCATAATTCGTATGATGTTTTGCCAGTTTTCTTGTGAGGTATTTTATTGAGAATATAGTTGGCAGTCAGCAACGCTTCCCTCCACATATATTGGGGTAACCCAGAATTCAACAACAAGGCATTCATCATTTCCTTTAAAGTTTGGTTCTTTCGCTTAGCAGTACCATTTGATTCAGGTGAGTAAGGAGCGATTGTCCGATGAACTATTCCATGTTCAGAGCAGAACATATTAAACGGTGCATCATATTCCCCTCCCCTATCACTCCTAACAATTTTAATCGTTTTGCCAATTTGATTCTCAACATCAAGCTTATATTCCTTGAATTTATCCAAAACCTCATTTTTGCTATGTAACAAGTATACATAACAGAATTTTGTGCAATCATCTATAAATGTCACAAAATACTTTTTGCCGCCTCTGATCGGCATGTATTTTAAATCACACAGATCCGTGTGAATTAAATCTAGAGTTTCAGTGTTTCTTTCTACAGAACGGGATGGACGTTTAGTGAGTTTGGCCTCTGTGCAAACTTCACATTTTTTGCAATTGTCTACCTTAAATTTTGGTAGTAAATTCATGTTAATTAATCTACACAGAGAATTGAAATTAACATGGCCTACTCTTTCATGCTAAACAGAAGAAGACTCAACAACATAAGCAACAGGATTAATTTCATTAATTTTGGAAACAACAGGAACAACAGATTTTGGGATGACTGTCATTACATTGAATTTGAACAGTCCATCCTTTACATACCCTTTTCCCAAGTACATCCCATTCTTTGAAAGTACAAAATTATCAAAAGCAAGAACGACCATAAATCCATTCTTGCTTAGCAAAAATCTCGAGACTAGGTTCTTTCTAATATCTGGAACATGCAACACATTGGTTAGTATTAGTTCCTTGCCTGAAGTCATCTTCAGCACTATCTTACCCGTTCCTTCAATCTTGGAGGTGGAACAATTACTCGTGAACAACTGTTCATCCTTGTTGCATTTCTGGTATGAGGTGAACATCTTTTTGTCCGAGCAGATATGCTTGGGGGCCCCAGTATCGTACCACCACTCATGCGGATTGCTCTCTACCAGATTGACCTCCGATACAACAGTACAAATGTCCAAGTCAGAGAGACCAGTGGACAGGTTCTCAGCAATGTGTGCATAGGATTTATCATTCCCTTTTGGCTGTCCAGTTCCAGCACGGTTGTTATCCTTGTTGCGGCAGTTAGAGATTTTGTGTCATAGCTTACCACACTTGTGGCATTTTCTAGCAAACATCTTTGCGGCAGGTTTTTTATTCAAGGACTGTGGCAAGAACTTTCTCCTTTTGCCCTTCTGTTCATGCTCCACCATGTTGGCCTTTTCTATGGACGGATTTTCATAGGACTTATCAGCCTTGCGATTCTTCTCTTCAATCTGTAACCCGACAATCAGGTCCTTAAGAGACATCTCCTTTCGCTTGTGCTTAAGGTAGTTCTTGAAGTCCTTCTATTCAGGTGAAAGCTTCTCAATGAACGCTACAACCTGGAATGGTTCACACAGCGTCATGTTCTCTAAAGCGATTTCGTGCATTATCACTTGCAGTTCCCGAATTTGACTTACAACTATCTTGGAGTCAACCATCTTATAGTCCATAAATTTGCCAACTACAAACCTTTTGGAGCCGGCATCTTCTGACACAGTAGACATTATACAGTGGGTTTACCAAGCCATTCTGGATGTAATTTCTGCATAGGTAACCACTCTGAGTCCATGCATCAAAGCCCGAGCCAGAGCCAGAGCCAAGCCAGACCAAACAGAGCAGGAGCCGGAGCCGGGGCCGGGCGCGCGCGCGCGCGTGTTTGTAATTTTGGCTAAGTCCTCTCTCCACTACACGTTAGTGGTAATCCCAGGGCTACGCCCTTTAGTCCATTTCTTTAGCTTATATACTAGAAAAATCTTTCCCATCTTCCGATGTGGGACTATCCATTCCAAATTTCCAAGTTAGTACATTTCGAATACCCAACTTTGGACCTACAATTCTCATTTATACGGAAACCGTTTTTGGCAAATGAGTACACTACGGAATAGTACTCGACGAGAGGAACGTAATCCAATCACTTTCCGGTGACGTAGGTGGCCGGATTCCCCGAAAAATATGCTAAAAATATTTCCAACACATGCAATGATCAAATGTCTCTACAAATGTTGTACCAATTTGTATATGAGCTCTTAGGGATGCCGGTTCACATGTAACGCTGAAATTAGTCTACTCACTCTTTTTTAAGCCAACATTTTAAAAATTGATGGCGCTTTGGGATCCATCGATCCTATACTTTATTTCTCATGTCCCACATTCTAGCTCCCCTTGACTCCGAGAAAATTTTCCGTGAATTCGGATTTTGCACCATTATTTCTTACCATTAATTAAACAAATAATTAATTTAGTGTTTGGTTTGCAAAATCCAACTAAGACAAAGGCTAAAGGTCAAAGCAGGCCAAAAACGATGTGATTCAAAGCAGAGGAAGTCAAGAATTCAACCATAAGACTCTAGACTTCGTGCTTTTAGACAAAGAAGAGCGAGTCAAAATTGACTCGATTCAAGTAATTTTGCAATTAATAAAAGCATAGACAGCAACTAATTCCTTCTAACATTTGCATTTTATTATATACTTCGAAAAGCTACAAAGGGCCATCACAAACATCAGAACACAATATTTGTAATACATTTTTTTTTTATAGTAACTAAACCCTGAAATACATTCATTAATTAATCTATTATCATCTGGCTCGTAAAAATGTAAAGGTTTTAAATTCTATGACTGGAGAATGGAATGGAATGCAATGACAACAGAGAAGTAAAAATAAGGGCTCATTCCGCACACAACTGAATCTGGACAAGTTTGCAATGTGTTGTCCCCGCAAAAAGATTTTGTTGATTTCAACCATCGGTGCGAAGCGAGTCAATAAAGATTCATTTCGGCCTCTTTTAACCCAACATTACTCTCATTTATCTTCTTAAATATCCCCACTCAGTGGTCCAGGGGTTACCAAGCTCAGTGAAATCATGACATCTGAGGATTGTTTAGAACTCTTATTATCATTTGAAGAAAGTGGTCCTTGATTTATTAGTGAAAAGAAAGATTCTTCTTGGTCGCTGTCTTCATTTAAATCACAATAGTAGGCATACCTATAAAGAAAGAGTAGAGTTATAAGATTTCAGTTTGCATGCATATGTGGATTCAATGTATATATAGGATCTTTGAAAATGGCTTGGGTTCCCATGGATTAGGCTTGGTATGTAACAAAAACATCATTCTAGCTCAGCAACATTTACTACAAAATGTTAATGCATGCAAGCTTAGAAATCTGATACATAATTCCTGAAGAATTTATTTCAGAATCAGTTAGTTTCAGGTAAGGGTTGGAATCTTTGAGGAGCTATCCACAAGCAACAATCTCATGGCTTGTGATATAACATAAATTCAAACCTGGCTATGATCTGCAGAAATTAATTGATATGCATTATGTTTAATTAGAAGGTTAGGTTTGCAGATCTTTATCCCTCTTTTATATATATATATATATACTAGGTTTGCCCGTTGACACGTGCCTACGGCACGTCTTCGGAACGGTACATCTTGTTTGATCATATAAAATAGTTTTGAAGGTCCAGCAAATTAATTGAAGTAGCAAACATATGAAAATTTTGCCGAAATGCCCTCTTTTTTAAAAATAATTAGTGACTTGCCCTACTTTCGAAAACAATTAGCGAGATGCCTTTGTCTGTGACACGTCAGCAACAAACGTTATTGGGAAAAACGGCATCAGCTATTTGTATGTCGTTCTTCCCAATAACGGCATCTCTTTTTGAAAAAATTGTCATGCCGTTATTCCCAATAACGGCATAAGTTATTTTTGTCTATAGATCTGTATTGTATCAACTGTGGCTTGAGAGAATTGCAAAAAGTGAAATAACTGATGCCGTTCTCTAAGAGAACGGTATAGATAATACTGATGCCATTTTTCACAATAACGACATCAGTTATTATCGTTTTGCACAGGTTCCTATAATCGAAAAACCCCTCTTCTTCCCCTTTTCACTTGCGGTTTGTTTCCTTCCCCACTTTGACTCCGAAAACCCTAAACCCTTAAATAAAAAAAAAAATTCCTAAGAGGCTGTATAATCGATTTGAAGTTGGGAGTCTACTCTTCAATCCTTCATTCAGAGTGTCAAATCATTCCGAATCTGAGAATATTGTAAGTATCCAAAAACCCTAATTTGTATTTTGTAAAGTTGATTTTGATAATACGATAAATGTGTGCATTGGTAGTATAGTACAAGTAATGTACATATGCTGTTATTGAAGTAGTAATTTTGGGAATAACTTTATGTATTGTTAGTGATGTAGGGTTTACAAACTATTGAATTGTTGAGAAAGGTGGAATTGTTCATTTTGTTAGGAATACAATGAAAGGTGGAATTGTTTATTTTGAAAATTCTTTTACTAAAATTGTTGTTGATTACTGTTTGTTATTGTTGACAGACCAATGGATCCTACACAACCATCTTCTTCGCATGGTGCTGGTGCTTCTTCTACTTCTTCATTTGGACCACAGGGACATCCTGGTCCACTAGATCCTACGGTTCTATATTTGCAACCAGACCACAGATCACAGGCCGTTTGAACCGAGGATGTAGAGAAGATGAGTTTCCGGATGCACAACATCAAGCCGGTGATTCCCGGTATTGAAAATTACTTGGTCAGCAGCGGATTCTACAGGATGTCGAAGCTGGTGAAAATAAAATGTGACCACGCTCTACTTACCGCACATGTGGAGCGATGGAGGCCGGAGACTCACACGTTTCATTTGCCGGTTGGAGAGATGACGGTTACCTTACAAGATGTAGCTGTGATTGCGGGTCTTCCGATTGATGGGGTGGCCGTCACCGGCAATTTGATGTTCAACAAGGTTGCATTGGCACTAGACTATCTCGGCTTGGAGGTGCCTGAAGAGGACCACGGCATATTCGTTGGGGAATCCATTAGACGTTCATACCTTGACGATCAGTTCACTCATCGAATGCCACCTGTGCCGACGGACATCCAACTCCGGAACTATACGCGTGCATATCTACTGTCGTTGATTGGAGGGATCCTATTCCCTAACTCTTCAGGTGACGTAGTCCACCTAATGTACCTTCCTCTCATAGCTGACCTGCAGACGGCCGGTCGATATAGTTGGGGAAGTGCGGCTCTAGCCTCCCTCTACCGTGCACTCTGTAATTGTTCTATGGGGTTGATTCAAATGACCAGGCCGATGTCCATCTTGCAAATATGGTGTTGGGAAAGAATACACCTCGACCGATCCCGTGTCACGGTACTATCAGAGAGTTAGAGAGTACTACAGGATAATCCTGTGCTGAGAGCTCCTCTCGGTGCCTACTGGGCAGGGAAGTGTACATGAAGGGATAACCCACGTGGTGTCCTTACCTATTACAGGGACGAACTCGATCAGTTGAGGAAAGAGTTCGTCAATTGGATCCCGTACACAGACGATAGGCTGCAGCGTCTACCACCCATTTGCACCGCCAAAAATCAGTTGTAGTTGACCTTAGCTCCACTAGTGAACTTCTCAGTTGTGGAGTTTTATTACCCCGGACGTGTCCTTCGCCAATTCAATGCATAACAACCCGTCCTGACGAACTCATTGTACGATCGTAGGCTACACAACATCACGGGTCAAGGTCATTTACCAAACATGGATTGGGCCGATCACCACCGTGCTTATGTTGGAGCTTGGAATGAGCGAAGGTACGAGTTGGTAGTTGAGGGTATTGTACAGCCGTATAACGGATCAATGCACACAGCTTATATGGCATGGTACAGACGCATCACAAGATTGTATGCCGCGCCAAAAACTGATCTTCCCGCGGGTGTCCAACAACCAATACCCGCGCACCAGGTTGAACCACCACCTGCACATTCATCATCACAACCCATGTATCAACCGAAAGCATCATCATACCGTCTAATGGTAAATAAGATTATTTGTTCAATTTTAATCATTTCGATTAATTTTACTTATACTTCTTTAATTATGTCATATATGGTTTACTATTGTAGATTGACAACACATGGGCCATGGCAAGAAAATGTGCGGGTGTCTTGAAGAGCAACGCCAATAAGGCATGCAAAGAATTGGCAAGAGACCTCCTTTGCAATTGTCGTAGCTCTCTTGAAGAGGTTGGAGATAGTCCAAGTTTCAATGAACTAATGCAGTCAACCGAAGAGCAACGCCAACAAGTACGACCTACCGCAAGCCAAGCCCCACCACCACCACAACAAGCGTTGGAATTGGGAGATCCCCTCCCACCTCAAACTCAACCTCAAACTCCATCCCATCGTCCACGAAGGGGTAAGACCGTTCGATTCCCTCCTCCGCAAAGCGCATTGGCAAATCCGGAGATTGAAGAAGGAGGAGGTGATGAAGAAGAAGGAGTTGGTCCTAGTGAACCCGCAACGCAAGAGACACGGGAACGTAGGCGGAAAGTCCCCGCTCGAAGGAGAAGAGCACCCCAACACTTCACGCCGAG
Source organism: Hemerocallis citrina (assembly GCA_017893485.1). NCBI lineage: Eukaryota > Viridiplantae > Streptophyta > Magnoliopsida > Asparagales > Asphodelaceae > Hemerocallis > Hemerocallis citrina. The sequence goes on from CM030360.1 coordinate 144,757,207, forward strand.
TTAAACCGAAGAAGTATTTATGTATTATTGGTCTTTGTAGTTTTTTTTGTAATTGTACACTTTTTTTAGTGCATGTTTTCAAATATTTCGGTTGTGCATTTTGTGGTACTTAATGAAAATTTGAAGTTGATGAATTTGAAGTTGATGAATTTGAAGTTAATGAAAATTTGAAGTTTGTGAACTTGATGAATTTGAAGTATCAGTGCATGTGTGAATTTGAAGTATCTGATTTGCAAAATTCATCAAGTTTGTGGAGTAGATGAATTTGAAGTTTCTGTGTAGTATCTGATTTTCAAAATTCATCAAGCGTGTATGTGAAGTTTGTGTATCTGTGTAGTATCTGTGTAGTTTTTGAACTTGATGAGTTTGTGAACTTGATGAGTTTGTGAACTTGATGATACTTAATACTAGATGGTTTGTGAAGATTTAAGATTAATTGGATATTAAAGAGGTTGAATTACAATGATCTAATATGGATGTCTGTGAATTGATGAATTGATCAAGTCTGTATGTGAAATTTGTTTTGAATTGATGAAGTCTGTATGTCTCTGTAGTAAAAACCAAGGATAAAAGATGCCGTTATTGACGATAACGGCGTCTTAATCCTGTAACGTTCTTGCGAATAACGGCATAAGTATGGATAGAAAATTATGAGATATGGAGTTTGCTGCCAATATATCTGTGTCCACAGTCGTTATCCACTTTAACGGCATCCTAAACCGATGCCGTTATTTAAGATAACGGCATCTTTGTTTATTCCACCTGACTTCCGAGTTAACGGCATATTTGAAGATGGTCACAAGTATGCCGTTATCCTAGATAACGGCATCTTCAGTTTATGCCATTTTCCAAAATAACCGCATCTACTAACTGTGCCGTTGTTCAGAATCACGGCATCGGTTAAACATCAAAATTCCAAAATTTGAGATTTCTGCCAAACTTTCTGTCTCCACAGTCATTCTTGAGAGTAACGACATAGATAGAAGATGTCGTTATTCACAACAACGGCATCTGTTGTTTGAGCAGTTGTACATGTTTCTGTGCATGTTTTGTTGTGATTTTGTATATACAACTAATTTAACTATATCCACCACCGATTCAAACCACAAATCTCATTCCAAATAATTTAAACTTAAATTACTCAACATTCAAAAACAACTTTATAATTTCGTACTAACACTTGGAAAGGAAAATATATAACTAACATCCAAAAACAAGGAAAATATTCAAGTGTGGGTAGATTGTGAAGTCCCCACACTTTGTACATTCTTACAACTGCGTCTATTGTGCCCGCTCACACCACATTTTGAACATACTTTTCCACTACTCTCACCTTCTCGAGCGTCCATGTCATTGCGGATACGAGTACTCTTAGGCCTCCCCTTCACCCGACGAAGACTAGAATCAACTATTAGTACCGGTGCGCTTTGGGTAGGCCAATAAGATTCATCTGGGATAGGATTGAAAGATAGTGCCCATGTTTTTGCTAACGAATCTGTAGAGTAGAAGGGATCTATGTACGGTTGATAATCAAGCGCACGTGAAGCATATGCCGCTAACACATGAGAGCATGGAATGTGGAACAGTTGAAATTTGCCACATGTACAAGTTCGGCCTTCTAGGTCCACCGTATGCCAATGGCCACCCTTTTGATATCCACGGTCCATTATAATGCCCGTTTTCACCCCAAAAATACCATCGCGATTATTAAACATTATGGCCTCATGTAAATTGGATTTTTTCACGGCGGACATCAATAAGGTCCTGAATCCGGGGTGCCCATAGTTTACCTTCAGCGATAAGTGTCTGCGCGGCCTCACGGCGGTCGGTGAAGTACATGTTGAGACGGAAAAAATATTTGTTCTACAATTGCGGTGACAGGTAAGCTACGAACACCTTTTAGAACCGAGTTGAAAACTTCGGACAGATTTGTTGTCAAAATACCATATCTACGCCCACCATCAGCAGTAAGTGCCCACTTCTCAATTGCTTTTTCCTTTACCTAATTAGCCGCATCAGCATTGCTAGCTTCAAGTTGTGCCATCTTTTTCTCGTACTTTTTTCACTGATTTTGACACGCAATTACCTTCAATTTATTCATCAAAAATTTCGAACCAAATTTTTTATGAAAATTGCTAGCAAAATGCCGCATACAGTACCGATGATATGCAAATGGTTCCCTCCACATGCCAAACTCATTTCCCATTGCTGATAAAATACCGGCATGTCGGTCAGAAATTACACAAAGACCTTCACGATCTGTAACAAAGCACTGAATACAGTTCATGAACCATATCCACGTTTCTATGCTTTCACCTTCAACCAGTGCAAATGCAAACGGAAACAACCTCCCGTTTGCGTTTGGTGATACCGCAATCAACAAAAAGCCTTTGTATTTCCCGTACAAGTGAGCACCGTCTACACTTATAACTGGTTTACATGATTTAAATCCTTCGATGGAAGGACCGAATGCCCAAAAAACACCCTTGAATGTTTCTATACCCGACCCGGTCGTAGTCTTCGCCCATTGTACAGCCGTACCCGGATTTGAAGCTTGAATTGCATTGAGTAGATATGGTAATTTAGTGTACGCTGTTTCAAAAGAACCATATAGTTTCTCAATTGCTTTATGTTTTGCTTTCCAAGCTTTCCAATATGATATTGTGTATTGGAGCCTACCCTTCACCTGCCCAATTATGGTTCTTGGTGTTATTGAGAGTTGTTCCTTCAGAGTATCCATTATCATCATCGATACGACCGTCGAGTCAATTTTGCTGTGATCCTGAGTCAATGTAGGATTCACACATGTGTGTACACCTTCAAGCTTTTTCGCCACAAAATAATCACGACCTTTGGGAACAATTGCACGCAAGCGCCATGGAAAACCAACTTCATTTTGAAGTGATGGATTTTCTGCAATCTGCTCGGCTGAATGGTGGATGGGCGCGTATTTACATTTCACATGGTATAGACAACGATCTGATTTTACCATCACAAATTCTCTGTGGTTCTTCACGGCGTACATCTTCACTTGATGTTGTAGAGCATCTTTGGATGGAAATCTTTGACCAATAAAGAGTTCATCCAAGTTGGAAGAACCAATGGAAGACTGTCCATGTTCATGTACGGTGGCACGGGATATCCATTCGCTTGATTGCGATCCACACATAGCTGCACTTGTGTCCTCACTTGGCAACACGCAGGCATTGTTAAGCGGCACATGAACATTGGCATCAATAACTGGAGCTTCAACGGCAATCTCCTCATCATCATCCTCGAGACCGCGTACGTCATCTTCTTCCTCTTCTACCAAGTCATTATTTACAACAGCATTGTCAAAGTCTTCTAAAGCAATTCCAGCTACCAAAAAATTTTGTGGCAATGGGGTCGGATGTACCTGCTCGTATTCGGAGGAAACAGGTTCCGTTGGAGTTGTGCTAGTATCTCCAATTGTATTTGAAATCCTTACGTGTGACTCTGCAGATGGTTTCAAAGTCCTTGTGGGCCTTGGACTTTCGATAACAACTCTTTTAGTATTTAGAACCCTCGTTTGATCGATATATACCTCAACTATATTCCAACCACAACTTGGATGAAGTGTCCTAAGCAAGACAGACCTCAGAGAACTGTCACTGTCTATGGGTACCAACATGAAGTACTGCCCATCTCCTTTACCAGCAGAATAACGGGCTCTCAGTTTCAGACTCATTTCACTTCTATCCCAATTAGTGACTTCATATATCTTATCTACTAATTCTGCGTAACCAAAATTGGGGGTAGCCCAAATAATTACCGGATCAACATCACTATAAGAATATCCAATTTATGGATCCTTAATTACTTCACCCCCATAATAAAACCAAATAGGGTTATCAAATTCCATACCTATGCATAAAAATTAAAACATATTCAAGTCATTCACTACTCACAATAAACAAAACATTGAAATGAAAATCAAACATAAGGTTAAGATGATAATACCTTCAAATTAAACCAAAAAAATCACTAGCAATAATTTCGTTGTGGAGGAAGACTGAAAATGAGAGTGGGAGTGATGAGGTTGGATGTATGGAATTTTGCAGGATTCAAATGGTTGGAATTTTTGGATTTTGAGATCTAGGGTTTGTGGGTAACATGAGCGATGCGAGAGAGAGATGTTTACGAATCAGAAGGGGAGGAAAGAGAAGAAGAGGGGTTTTTCGATTATAGGAACCTGTGCAAAATGATAATAACTGATGCCGTTATTGTGAAAAACGACATCAGTATTATCTATGCCGTTCTCTTAGAGAACAGCATCAGTTATTTCACTTTTTGCAATTCTCTCTCAAGCCACAGTTGATACAGTACAGATCTATAGACAAAAATAACTTATGCCGTTATTGGGAATAATGGCATGGCAATTTTTTCAAAAAGAGATGCCGTTATTGGGAAGAACGGCATACAAATAGCTGATGCCGTTTTTCCCAATAACGTTTGTTGCTGACGTGTCACAGACAAGGGCATCTCGTTAATTGTTTTCGAAAGTAGGGTAGGTCACTAATTATTTTTAAAAAAGAGGGCATTTCGGCAAAATTTTCCAAATATATTATATGAGAAACTTTTGGAGGTCCAACAAAAAACATATTATATGATTTTTTTGATTTTTTTTTGAATTAGTTTTAAAGTTTTTAAAGTTTTAATATTTTAAATTTTTTAGTTTTTTAATTTTTTAATTTTTAAAAATTTTTAAAATTTTTATTTTCTTAATTTTTTGAATAGAAGAGGGAGGGAGAGAAAGAGAGAAATTTTTTTTAAAAAAATAAATATAAGAGTTGTATTGGATTGTGGATTTGAATTTGAGTTTTGGGGGAAAACTTTTGGGGGGAAAAATTGTTTTGTGAGGTTAGATCTGGGCCTTTGATTTTTGGGGAAATTGAATGAGAGCCACTTGATAGCTTTCTTTGTGTTTTATTTTATATATATATATATATATATATATATATATATATATATATAGAGAGAGAGAGAGAGAGAGAGAGAGAGAGAGAGAGAGAGAGAGAGAGAGAGAGAGAGAGTTAGTCTATTATGAGATGGTGAGATGGGCTCCTTATCGTGAGCAGGAGATTTCAGCCATCCGATCGCGTTTGATCTCGATCGAACGGCTGAGATCTCCAGCCGCTTATCTCCAGATATGTAGAGGGGTAAAAGGGGTATAATCGAAATCACCCTATCTCTTATCTTCTCACGCTCTCCTCTCTCCCGCTCTCTGTCTTCTCCCGCTCTCTAGCGAAACCCTAATCCCTCTCTTATCTTCTCATGCTCTCTCTCCCGCTCTCGATCTTCGTCCCGATCTCTTCGAAACCCTAATCCCTATCTCTTCCCTTCTCACGCTCTCTCTTCCGATCTCTATCTTCGTCCAGCTCTCTTCGAAACCCTAATCACCACCAAAGTGGAGCTCTCTCTCTCTCCCGCTCTCTTTCTTCGTCACTTGTGTAAACCCAACTCCACGAAAAACCCCATCTCCAGTCGCTTATCTTCAGATCTGTTGAGGGGTAAAAGGGGTATAATCGAAATCCCCCTATCTCCCTTATCGTCTCACGACCAAAGAAGAGCTCTCTCAAGTTCGTTCTCTTTCTCCGATAAGATCTCCAGACCGCGATAAGGGTTTCGATTTCTACTCTCAGTGGGTTCTGCCTCTCTCAGATTCCAGAGGGAAGTGTTTGATTCTCATAAATTCTTTTATGATTTCTGTTTAATTTCTTGCAGTTTCATTCGGTTTTGTGTAGGCAATGATGAGATTGATTTTGATATAAGTTGGTTATTAATTTTTGGGGATTGAAATTATTGTTTTTAAAGCGTATTTGGTTGTGTGCCATGATAATTATTCAACCTTGAATATAGTTTGGGGTATGAGCGGGAGAGAAGATGGGGAAGAAATGAAATAAAGGTTTTTGAATGCCCAATGCCCTCAACACTTACCTTACATTTGCGTGATTTGAGTCTAGCTCAATTCATCTGATTTTTGGGCAGTGATGCAGGACACTTTATGATCTGAATAATTATTTCAAGCTTGTTGTATTTATTCTTGATTATATATCTATCATATCCTAGTTGGCACGGCACCCCAATGCAGCCCTAGTTATGAATTGTGTGTTCTGAGCCTACTGGTTATTTTTAAACCTCATGTTCAGTGTTTGTTGTTATGAGCTTACACATTTTCAACTAAACATGTTCAGTTTGTATTGTGAGCTTACAAAATTTGAAACTTCATGTTCAGATTCTGTTTGTCTTGAGCTTACACAATATGATGTTTCATATTTAGTTTATGCTGTTCTGAGGTGAGGTTACAAAATTTGATACTTGATGTTCAGATTCTGTTTGTTCTGAGCTTACACAATATGATGCTTCATGTTAAGTTTCTGCTGTTCTGAGGTGAGGTTACAAAATTTGATACTTCCTGTTCAGATTCTGTTTGTTCTGAGCTTACACAATATGATGCTTCATGTTAAGTTTCTGCTGTTCTGAGGTGAGCTTACAAAATTTGAATATTCATGTTCAGTTTCTGTTTGTCCTGAGCTTACACAATTTGATACTTCATGCTCTGTTTATGTTTGTTCTGAGCTGAGCCATCACAATTTGATACTTCATGCTCTGTTTCTGTTTGTTTGGAGCTTACACAATTCGAACATCGTATTCGGTTTCTGTCGTCCTGAGCTGAGCTTACACAATTTTAAACTACACATGCTCAGGTTCTGTTGTTCTAAGCTAACAAATTTTGAGACTTCATGTTCAGTCTCTGTTGTTCTGAGCTGACCTTACACAATTTGGTACTTCATGTTCAGTTTCTCTTGGTTGAATTGTTTGGTCTGGTGTCAATCATGTTTTAGTGTGTTGGTCATGTATGGATTGTAATGGAAGTGATGGAAGTTGAAAGTTATAACTGGTATGTGGTCACAAATTTGTTTTTAACACATTGGTTTGTGACACTGATTTTGCTATTGCTGCTGCTTCGAAAGAGTTTATGATCTAAATGTTCTGTTGTTCTGAGCCTACAATAATTGCTAAATGATATTTTGTGTTCTGAGCCGACTATATTTTTTAAACATTTTGTCTTTTCCAGGCTAATTGAGCTATGTTTAATTTTGATTTCAGGTTGATTTCAGCATGAAGTGCTTCTTGGAGCTATTGACTACTCGACAACTCGACAGCAGTTGATATGGGGTGCAAAAAAAATTGTATTTTTGTTGATACTATACAAAAAACTGTATATTTGGAGCAAAAAAAGTTGTATACTTTCAGTACCTATGCGTTATTGAACATTGTATTACTTTGTAAAGTTTTTGTTAAGTTTCAGTTTTTTGTAAAGTTTCAGATGTTAAGAACATTGTATTACCTTGCAATTCTATAATTATCGAAATTCTTTCATATATTTAGTTCATTATTGTTTTGGTGTCATGCGATGGTATGATGTATATTCAATGTGTAAGCTGAAATTGTGTCAGCTCAAACTGTGTAAGCTCATAACAACGGAAACTGTACATGAAGTATCAAATTGTGTAAGCTCAGAACAAACGGAAACTATACATGAAGTATCAATTTTTGTAATCGCAGAACAAACAGAACCAGGGTATGAAGTGACAAATTTTGTAAGCTCATAACAAACTGAAACAGAGCATGAAGTGTGAAATTTTGTATGCTCAGAACTAACACAAACAGAGCATGAAGTATCATATTTTGTAAGCTCAGAACAAACACAAACAGAGCATGAAGTATCATATTTTGTAAGCTCAGAAAAAACACAGAACACAGCATGAAGTATCATATTTTGTAATCTCATAACAAACACAAACAGAACATGTAGTATCAAATTTGGTAAACTCAGAACAAACAGATACACAGCATGAAGTATCAAATTTTGTTAACTCAGAACAAACAGAAAATGAACATGAAGCATCAAATTGTGTACGCACAGCTGAGAATAGCAGAAACTGAACATGAAGTATCAATTTGTGTACGTTCAAAACAAACAGAAGCTGAACATCAAGTTTCAAAATTTGTAACCACAATTTTTGACGGAGAGTCTTCTGAAGATTATAGAAAACAAATAAATACACATTTGTAACCACAAACTAGTTGTATCTTTCAATTTCCACTATTTTCATTACAATCCTTACATGACCAACACACTAAAGAATACAATTTTTGTCGGAGAGTGTTTTGAAGGTATCTCCGGCTCTCCGCTAACGACCTTCTTGTTCTCCCTTTTGAATTCCTGCACAAAGTAATTCATCAAATAAAAAAATGCAAATACGTATGTAGTATGTTCCTGT
>CM030360.1:145370515-145545983 GCA_017893485.1 Hemerocallis citrina
AGATCCAGGGTCGGACGGCGGGGGTGACGTGGTCTTCGTCGTGTCGCCCTTGAGATCCCGTAGGTCGGGGAAGGAGCCCGTGGATGAGGGCGAGGAGGAGGAGAAGGAAGAGGAGGACGACGACGAAGAGCATGATCCCAAGGGAGAGGGAGATGTTGAGGATGAAGAAGATGACGAGGAGGAATAGGATGACGAGGAGGAGCAGGACCCCGAGGGGGAGGGCACCGTTGAGGATGAGGAAGACTCTGATCGGGGCGCCAGGGAGGTCGCTGCTCGAGGAGGTGTAGGGGAAGGCACAGCAGGACTGGCAGTCGAGGGCGAGGGTGATCTCCCCCCTCTGCCACCTCTGTCGACACCGTCTCCTGAGAGGAAGGATCATCCTCGTAGGAGGAACTAAAAGTTGAGCCTTCCGGATAGCCCCCCTCCACCGGACAAATATGCTCCTAGACCGGAGTTCGAGTTTGCCCCAGTTACCTTTAAAAATTCAGGGTCAATTAGGATGTACCTTGAAGATGTTAAGGATCTCGACCCTCTTCCCTCCGTGCCGGGTGACGCGAGTAGGGTGAAGATCAGGATGGATGGTATTCCATGTGCTCTGAAGGCGGACTATCTGCACATCTTAAGGATGGCCTACTTCATTCCTTAGGAGTTCGAGCTTCTGATTCCGAGCCCCGGCATTCGCCCAACTACTGCTCTCGCGCCGGGTTATTGTTTTTTCCCTGAGGATGCTTTTATCTCGGGGCTTAGGCTGCCGCTGCACCCCTTCATTAAGAGGATCTTGAAATGGGCGAAGCTAAGCCCGATACAGTACGGCCCCAACTCTTAGAAGCACCTGGTCTGCTTCATTTTGAAGTGCCAAGAGAAGGGGGTCAAGCCGAGGCTGACGTACTTCCGCCCCATCTTGGGGATTAGCTTGTTGGGCGATGCGGAGGGGATTTTCTACTTCTCGCCCAGGCATCATAAGAAGGTGATGCACGGCCATCCGGACTCCATCAAAGGGTGGAAAAAGAAGTACGTTATAGTCCGGAGCGAGAAGACTTAGGGGATTCCCACTGCTTGGAACTTTTTCAAGCCGAACCATAAGCCTCCGAAGCGTAGCGAGCTGACGGAGAAAGAGTGGATGAAGGTGGAGAAGATTGTCGGGGGGCATAGCATAGGATGGCCTCGAGTGACGGAGATGCACCTGGCCCAAGCCGGACTGAGCCCGGCCGACCCTAGTATGTTTTTGTTCTGAATTTTTGTATCTTTCTGTCTTCGTGTTAACGTTAGTCCTCCCTTCTTCTATTTTGCAGAGATGATGGCCAATCAGCTCGACAGCAGGCGGGCCTTGTTGGAGGTTGCCACCCAGAGGAGGGCGGAGAAGGAGAAGAAGGCGAAGCAGGATGTGGTGGCGGCTGCTCAGAGCGCATGAGACAGTAAGGGACCGACCTCGGAGGCCGTGGAGCCATCCCCGAAGAGATCCAAGAAGCACCACCATACGTCGAGGGTGTCTAGGGAGGCGGGAGGAAGCTCGGGCAGCAAGAAAACCTCCGAGGTCCTGGAGCAGAGGCTTCCCCCAACTCGGCCCACAGCCGCGTAGATGGTTGGACAATAGGGGCTTAGGCCACATGCCCCTGATTGGTCGGTTCTTGCTGGGGAACCCTGCTCGAGGGACCCGTGTCCATTGAGGTGGTCAGGAACATCGCCACCGAGCGAGATCGCATGGCGCTCGCGATGCAGACGTCTGAGATGGCCTTCATGCGATGGTCTCAGGCGCAGCTCTCGGTGAGTGGTTGTACTCTTGTACTGAGTTTAGATTCTAGGATTTTTTCTAACCTTTCCTTCCTCAAAGAGGCGATGCTTCATGGGCAGCACTTTCAGAAGTGCTTGGAGAAGGAGATCCTCGTCGAGATGAGGAACATGGAGAAGTATCTCTGCAAACTGAACAAGGCGACAGATGAGCTAAAGGAGGTTCGGAGCATGGAGGCCGTCCACGAGGCCCAGCTGGTCTCGATGGTCGAGCACCATAAGGCGGACATGGACCGCCTCACTGAGAAGGCCCGGGTGGAGGCTGAGAAGGCGAAGAAGGCCATGGAGGAGGCGGAGATCACGATGGTGGATGCCCTGATCCTAGGCGCAGGATGAGGCCTATGACAGGGCCAAGGAGCATTTTCGGCTACTATCCGGACAAGAGGGTCGACCACCTCCACTACAACTGGCAGCCGAGCATCCGCCGACACTCAGTGGCGAGGAGATGGGGGGCGACCCGGCTGACGAAGAGGTGCCACCCCCCCCCCCCCCCAAGCATAGTTTAGGTTTTTCTTTTTTGCTTTTGTATATGTCTCGCGCGGACTGGCCACCGCATTTTGTAGCACAATTTTTGAAACTAATGAAAGATAATTTTTGGCCGATGCTCCATGGCTTCCTTTTTTAGTCTTTTTTGTGACTTGTTTCTCTCGTCTTTTTGATAGACGCACGAGGTCTTGGGTGCCGACCCTATTTCCACCGAGGCCTCCTTGGTCCGAGCGGGGCCTGGAGGCCATGGAGGCGGCTCTGGCTCACCAACGAAAACAGGCTCGGGACCGGCCACTGTGAATTATTTCATGAACAAGTCTAGGGAGCTCGGCTTGGAGGTCGCTCGTCTGAGAAAATCCGTAGTCGACCGGGACTGGTGGGTAATCGAGACGGACTGGTCGATCTCGGATGCCTCGAGTGGGCGGTCGGCGTCAGAGTCTTTCCTTCGTGAGGCCGTAGTTGAGAAAGAGTTGGAGATCCGCAGGTTGAAGTGGTTCTAGGCGCCGGTTTGATTGAGGAGCCGAGTAGTTCGGTACCAGGGCCATCTCCGACCTTTTTATTGGAGAGGGACCAGCCTGATGATGCAGGAAGCTCGGTGGCGGGGGAGCCTTCCCCGGTCGGGCAGGCCGAGCGTGGGAGGGAAACTGAAGGGAGCATCGAATTTGAGTTTTAAGCCAAATGTAAGTGATTTGTATGCTTTTCATTGTATTTGTGCCGCCGTTACCGGTGTGCGATGAGTAAAAATAAAAAGAACCCCCGCCTTCTTTAACCTTGACAATTTTATTGAGTGAGAATTGTTGCCGGGCTTGGCCTTGCAGGGGGGTCACCGCCGAGCTGGAAGACCATGGCGTTTTCCTTTTCGATAATCATTAATGGCGACGTTATGCTTTCCGATAAGCATTAATGGCGACGTTTCGCCTTCCGCCGTTTGGGATTTCCAGATGCAATAACTGCGCTTCTCAGGGGCTATATGACCCCCCTCCGCTCCTTGTTGGTTGTCAGGAATTGAGATTGGCTGATCTGCCATTCGATTTGGGTACCTGCCGAAGGCGGGCACCCAAAAATTAGAACTTTGGTTTGAGGGCTCCGGATTGGTGGCGCACCAATCACCCTCGAACAATTCGGGGTTTTGGCCTTGAGGGCCGTAAGACTTGTTCATTGGTGAGTGGTGGGCTGATCAATTGATTCGGAGGCTCGGAGGATCGGAGAGAGCCTTTAGTCGGTGGCTCCCCTTCCGCCCTTAAACAATTCGGGGTTTTGGCTTTTGAAAGCTGCAAACCCCGAGTTGCTCGCGGGTGAGAGGAGGGTCAAACAACGACTCGAAGTTTGGGGCATTTGCCGAAGGCGGGCGCCCTAAACCTTAATGAAAACTTTGCTGAAGTGGTCGTGGCAGACGGTCGCCGCCGAGCGTATCGGTCGAGTGGCTTTGAAGAAAGCCACGGCCTTGCTCGGGGTCGACGACGAGCCCTCGGGGTCGATGACGAGCCCCCACACTTGTTCTCAGGAAGACGGTCGGGTGTAGCTGGCGGTCGCCACTGTGCGCATAGGTTGATGGGCTTGAAGAATCCCAAACCATGCTAGGGGCAGATGCCGAGCCCCGACACCGGGGAGAAAGCCGGTAATGGGCGTAGCTGAACGTAGTCGCCGAGCATATGGGTTGAGTGGCTTTGAAGAAAGCCACGGCCTTGCTCAGGGTCAACGATGAATCCCCACACTTGTTCTAAGGAAGACGGTACGGGTGTAGCTGGCGATTGCCGCCGTGCGCATAGGTTGATGGGCTTGAAGAAGCCCAAACCAAGCTAGGGACAGATGCCGAGCCCCCACACTAGGGAGAAAGTCGGTAATGGGCGTAGCTGAACGTAGTCGCCGAGCATATCGGTCGAGTGGTTTTGAAGAAAGCCACGGCCTTGCTCGGGATCGACGAAAAGTCCCCACACTTGTTCTCAGGAAGACGGTACGGGTGTAGCTGGCGGTTGCCGCCGTGTGCATAAGTTGATGGGCTTGAAGAAGCCCAAACCATGCTAGGGGCAGATACCGAGCCCCCACACCGGGAAGAAAGTCGGTAATGGGCGTAGCTGAACGTAGTCACCGAGCGTATCGGTTGAGTGGCTTTGAAGAAAGCCACGGCCTTGCTCAGGGTCGACGACGAGCCCCCACACTTGTTCTCAGGAAGACGGTACGGGTGTAGCTGGCGGTTGCCGCCGTGCGCATAGGTTGATGGGCTTGAAGAAGCCCAAACCATGCTAGGGGACAGATGCCGAGCCCCCACACCGGGAAGAAAGCCGGTAATCGGCGTAGCTAAATGTTGTTGCCGAGCGTATCGGTCGAGTGGCTTTGAAGAAAGCCACGGCCTTGTTAAGGGTTGACGACGAGCCCCCACACTTGTTCTCACGAAGACGGTACGGGTGTAGCTGGCATTTTTCGCCGTGCGTATAGGTTGATGGGCTTGAAAAAGTCTAAACCATGCTAGGGACAGATGCCGAGCCCTCACACCGGAGAGAAAGTCGGTAATGGGCGTAGCTGAACGTAGTCGCCGAGTGTATCGGTCGAGTGGCGTTGAAGAAAGCCACGGCCATGCTTGGGGTTGGCGATGAGCCCCTACACTTGTTCTCAGGAAGACGGTACGGATATAGCTGGCGGTTGCCGCCGAGCGCATAGGTTGATGGGCTTGAAGAAGTCCAAACCATGCTAGGGGCAGATGCCGAGCCCCCACACCGAGGAGAAAGCCGGTAATGGGCGTAGCTAAACATTGCCGCCGAGCGTATCGATCGAGTGGCTTTGAAGAAAGCCACGGCCTTGTTCAGGGTTGACGACGAGCCCCCACACTTATTCTCAGGAAGACGGTACGGGTATAGCTGGCGGTTGCCGCCGTACGCATAGGTTGATGGGCTTGAAGAAGCCCAAACCATGCTAGGGACAGATGCCGAGCTCCCACACTGGGAAGAAAGCCGGTAATGGGCGTAGCTGAACGTAGTTGCCGAGCGTATCGATCGAGTGGCTTTGAAGAAAGCCACGGCCTTGCTTGGGATCGACGACGAGCCCTTACACTTGTTCTCAGGAAGACGGTACGGGTGTAGCTGGCGGTTGTCGCCGTGCGCATAGGCTGATGGGCTTGAAGATGCCCAAACCATGATAGGGACAGATACCGAGCCCCCACACCGGGGAAAAAGCCGATAATGGGCGTAGCTGAACGTAGTCGCCGAGCGTATCGATCGAGTAGATTTGAAGAAAGCCACAACCTTACTCGGGGTCGACGAAGAGCCCCTACACTTATTGTCAGGAAGACGGTATGTGTATAGCTGGCGGTTGCCGTCGTGCGCATAGGTTGATGGGCTTGAAGAAGCCCAAACCATGCTAGGGGCAGATGCCGAGCCCCCACACCGGGAAGAAAGCCGGTAATGGGCATAGCTAAACGTAGTCGCCGAGCGTAGTCGCCGAGCGTATCCGTCGAGTGGCTTTGAAGAAAGCAACGGCCTTGCTCGGGGTCGACGATGAGCCCCCACACTTGTTCTGAGGATGACGGTACGGGTGTAGCTAGCGGTTGCCACCGTGCGCATTGGATGATGGGCTTGAAGAAGCCCAAACCATGCTAAGAGAAGATGCTGAGCCCCCACACCGGAGAGAAAGCCAGTAATGGGTGTAGCTGAATGTAGTCACCGAGCATATCGGTCGAGTGGGTTTGAAGAAAGCCACGGCCTTACTCAGGGTCGACGACGAGCCCCCACACTTGTTCTCAGGAAGGCGGTACGGGTGTAGCCGAGCGCCAAGCCGTAAGCCTATCTGAGTGCTGAGTCGGGAGCTTGTAAGGGAAGCTTTTCAGGCTCGTGCTGCTATTCGAGTGCCGAGCCGGAAGCCTGTAAGGGATGCTTTTCAGGCTTGCGGTGCTATCCGAGTGCCGAGCCAGAAGCTTGTAAGGGAAGCTTTTCGGGCTCGCGGTGCTATCCGAGCGCCGAGCCAGAAGCTTGTAAGGGAAGCTTTTCGGGCTCGCGGTGCTATCCGAGTGCCGAGCCAGAAGCTTGTAAGGGAAGCTTGTCAGGCTCGTGGTGCTATCCGAGTGCCGAGCCGGAAGCTTGTAAGGGAAGCTTTTCAGGCTTGCGGTGCTATCCGAGTGCCGAGCCGGAAGCTTATAAGGGAAGCTTTTCGGGCTCGCGGTGCTATTCGAGTGCCGAGCCAGAAGCTTGTAAGGTAAGCTTTTCGGGCTCGCGGTGTTATCCGAGTGCCGAGCCCGAGACATGTTTTTAATGAGAACCAACACGAAGCCAAAACTTGTTTTAAGAAAGCTGGCATAACTACAACATATTTGAACTTTACAAAAAACAAGGCACGACGTGTCGATTACATCCTTAATAATTTACATGGGCTGTAGAGACTAACCCTCTCCTTCTAGGAATTTGTTGAGGTGCTCTGCGTTCCAGGGCCTTTTGACAGCCTTACCCTCTGGATCGGTTAGGCGGTACGTGCCTGGGCGTACGACCCCCGATACCCTGTATGAGCCCTCCCAGTTTGGAGCCAGTTTTCTCTTTTGGCCGGGGTTGGATACCGCCTGTTTCCGAAGGACGAGATCTCTGAGCTTGATGTCAGTGGGACGCACCTTTTTGTTGCAGAACCTTTCGATCCTCTGTTGGTAGATGTTCCTTCTAATAGCGGACTTCTCTCTGATCTCGTCTATGAGGTCTAGGTCGGCTCGTAGTTGTGCAGAGTTGCTTGCTTCATCGAAGGCCATGATCCGGGGTGAAGGGATCCCAATCTCCAGGAGAATAACGGCCTCCGTGCCGTATGACAGATTGAATGGCGACTCTCCCATGGGGATCCTCTTTGTGGTTCGGTGGGTCCAGAGAACACTCGGAAGCTCATCGACTCATAACCCCTTGGAAGAGTTATCGAGTCGCTTTTTGATACCGTCAAGGATTTGGCAGTTCGCGTTCTCGGCCTGACCATTTGATTGTGGGTGGCATACTGAAGAAAAACGATGCTGGATCCCGAGATCTTCGCAGCACCTTCGGAAATATTTACCCGCGAACTGAGTCACATTGTTAGTAATGATCACCAGTGGGATCCCGAACCGGCAGACAATGTGCTTCCAAAAAAACTGTTGGGTCTGTTGCTCGGTGATCGTGGCTAATGGCTTGGCCTCGATCCACTTCGTGAAATAACCGATTGCCACTATGAGAAACTTTTGTTGGCCCGTTGCCTTTGGAAATGGGCCTACCAGGTCCATCCCCCACATTGCAAAGGGGGTCAGACTTGCCATGGAACGGAAGTTTGCTTGCGGAGCCCTTTTCACGGGGGAGAACCGTTGATAGGGGCCACACTTCTTCACCAGGGCGAAGGCGTCTTGTAACATCGTGGGCCAGTAGTACCCATGGTTCAAAGCCTTTCGCGCGAGCGAGCGGCTTCCCATATGACAACCACTGATTCCCTCATGTAGCTTCTTGAGAGCGTACTTTGCTTCATTGGGGGTTAGGCAACAGAGATAGGGTCTTCCATCTATTGTTGTGTATGACCTTTTGAAGAGGGTCGCGTTGATCACGGCAAACCTTTCCGAACGGATCCTGACCCGCCTCGCTTCAGCTCGGTCTTCGGGGAGCTCTCCCTTGTTTCGAAATTTCTTAATAAGAGTGGTCCATTCGGTAGGAAGAGCTCCGTCTTCAATGCAGAGAGTCTCGGGAAAGTCTGTACTCGGCTTTAGGAGAACTTCGATCAGGACGGTGTGATCGAGGCCTTCGAAAAAAGAGGAAGCCAACTTCGACAGAGCGTCGGCCTGAGCGTTCTGCTCCCTGGGGATCCTTAAGACTGCCAACTCATCGAAGGACGTCAATAACCATTGGACCACGGCCAGGTACTTGATCATCTGATCGTCACGGGCTTCGTACTCTCTGGTGATCTGGTTGACCACGAGCTGAGAGTCACTGAAGGTCCTAATCTGTCTTGCGCCGGCCTAATGCGCCAGGGTGAGCCCGGCGATCATAGCCTCGTACTCAGCCTCGTTGTTAGAGGCCGAAAAGTCGAGGTGGAGGCAATATTGAAGGAGGAAACCGTCGGGACCCCGCAGAATGATGCCCGCACCACTCCCCTCTTCGCAGGAGGAACCATCGACGTAAACTTCCCATGTCTGGTCGGTCTCCTTCCTTTCGGGTTGCTCGGAGATGGTGCATTCTGTGATGAACTCGGCGAGGGCCTGCCCTTTGATGGCCGTCCTTGGCTGATAGCCGATGTCGTATTGACTAAACTCGATCGACCATTTGACTAGTCGTCCAGAGCTCTCGGGCTTATAGAGCACGGCCTTCAGAGGCTGGTCCGTGAGCACCTGGATTGAATGTGCCTAAAAATAGGGATGGAGCTTCCGCGCGGCCATTACCAAGGCGTATGCTATCTTCTCCATCCTGGAGTATCTAGTCTCGGCAGAGAGCAGAACCTTGCTCACATAGTACAGAGGCTTTTGGACTCCTTCCTCTTCTCGAACGAGGACGGCGTTGACCACATTCTCCGAAGCCGAAAGGTAAAGCCAGAGGGGCTCACCTGGTTCGGGCTTACTGAGGAGAGGAGGGTTGGCGAGGTACTCCTTCAATTGGGCGAACGCCTCTTGCTGCTGAGTACCCCACTCTAATCCTCCGGTTCCGCACAGTGCCTTGAAGAATGGGAGGGACTTCTCTCATGACTTGGAAAGGAAACGGCCGATGGCCGCCAGTCTTCCCGTTAGCCTCTAGACTTCTTTGATGTTTTTTTTGGGGGGGGGGGCATGTCAGACAAGCATGTCGTCGGCGTACACCTTCATGTTATGTCCAATTTGATCCTTGAAGACTTGGTTAACGAGTCTCTAATAAGTAGCACCGGCATTCTCCAGCCCGAAGGGCATAACCCGATAGCAGTAAAGACCCTGGTCCGTGACGAAAGACATCTTGGCAATATCGGGAGGGAACATTCGGATCTGGTTAAAGCCCGAGAAGGCGTCCATGAAAGAAAGGAGCTCGTGACCCGATGTAGAGTCGATCAGAGCGTCGATGCTGGTGAGAGGGAACGGATCTTTGGGGTATGCCTTGTTGAGGTCTGTGAAGTCTATACAGATCCTCCAGCTCCTGCTCGACTTTTTGACCATCACGATGTTCGCCAGCCACTCAGGGTAGCTGACCTCCTATATGAAACGGGCGGACAAGAGCTTGTCCACCTCCGCTTTCACCGCTTGTTGCCTCTTCGGGGCGAACTTAAGTCGCTTCTGGACGATCGGCTTCGAGCCGGGGATCACGCTAAGTTTGTGCATTATGAGGTCCTCAGAGATACCAGGCATATCAGAGGGCTTCCAGGCGAAGAGGTCGACATTACGGCGAATGCAGTCGATCAGGGCAGACTTGAAGTTGGGAGCAAGGGAGCAGCTAACTCGGAAACACCTTGACGCGTCCCCTGTCTCGAACAAGACATCTTCTAATTCGTCTACCGGCTCTAGTTCTGGCTGGGTTCTCTCGGGCTGTAGCTCGACGACATCCAGGGGGAACACGCCACCCCCAATCGCCGTCATATAGCACAAACATGCCGCCTCTTGGTTCCCTCGGACAACCCCGACATCGGTCTTGGTAGGAAATTTCAGCTTTTGGTGGTAGGCCGAGGGGACCGCCTGGAGGGAGCAGAGCCCGGGACGGCCGAGGATGCCTTTGTAGGCTGCCTTGACATTTACAACCATGAAGTCCATCGACTCGGTTCGCCTATGAGGAGTCATACCAGTGGTGACGTCTAAGGCCACGATCCCCTCGATTAGCACCGGGACACCGGAGAATCCTTGCAATATGTACCCGGCTGGCTTCAGCTTATCCCGGAAGAGCTTCAGGTTCTCGAATGCCTCAAGGAAGAGGATGTTTACCGAGCTCCTGTTGTCCACGAGGATGCGACGGGCCTCGAAGTTTGCCATGCTGAGGCTGATGATGAGCGCATTGCAGTACGGGAGCCGAACTCCCTCCAGGTCTTTCCCAGAAAAAGAGATAGGGAGTTGCTGGACCTGAGGGAAGATGGGGCCCTGGACGGCGTTGACCCCACGGACGAATGCCTTGCGGAAAGTGTTGGACTCCCCTCCCATGGGCCCTCCATGGATGCAATGCAAGATGGCTTGAACCTCGGGTTCTTCATGGGAGGGGTCCCGCTCAGAACGCTGTCTGGGCCCTCGAGGAGGAGGAGAAGGTCTCCTGTTCCTTATATCCCTCTGGTCCTGAGCGTCTTCCCGCTTGAACTCCCGGAGGTACCCTCGTTGGATGAGGGCCTCGATCTCGTCCATCAGGGTATGGAGAAGCAAACCGGGTATGGACCCGTTTGGGGCTGGGTCTGGACCCGGTTGCCCGTGGGCCTGACGTGGCAGAAGCCCAAGCGATATAGGGCTGACGTGGCGTGGGCCCGGGGTGATTTAGGGCTGACGTGACGGAGACCAAGGTGGTTTCCAAGCTGACGTGACAAACCCGGATAATCCGGCCGTGCACGCTCTTTGAGGGGATCCTGTGGCCCAGGAGGGGCCACGTCATCTGACCCATATCAGAAACAATTTGCATGATTCATCTGTTCCTTTTACAAACAAATATTCATGTGAAAATTAACTTGTTTAATCTTATTCATTCAATAATACGTGTACACTACTGTAGCTAGTTCATGGGCCGAAGAAATTATTTTCGAAAAAATTGTTGTTAATAGGGAAAGATGAAAGAAGAAAAAAGGAAGGAAGAAAAGAAGAGAGAAGGGATTGAGATATGAAAAGTTACGGGTAGAAATGTAATTCAATAATTCTAACTTAACAGAATAAGTTAAGTTAACGGAATACTAGGTTTAGTATATTTTTTAAAATATTATATGAGCATATCTATACTATTATTAAGCAAAGCTCCATTTTGGTGGCTTTTTACTATCATGCCCCCATATACATAAAAAGCTAAAAATATATATATAAGGTTAATTCTGTAATTTTCACTTTACATTTAAAGTCTCCATAAAATTCTCTTCCCTCAAAAATCGAAACCGTCTCTTCCTCTCTCTCCATCGAATCCGTGCATTGCACGTGCATACCCCCAGTACAAATTACACGTGCTAACCCATAAAACGTGTATTGCACGTGCGGATTACTAGTTGTATTTAGGTCAAACGTAATAAACATGTGAACTATATACTATTGGCTCCAAAAATTGAAACTAAAAAATACTCTAAATATTCTTTCCATTCATTCATCCAAGATTTTACCAGGTAATAACATTTCTAGAGTTTAGTAGTCCACAGTAAAAAGCAAATACCAATAATCTAAGTCAAAATCTTTACATCAATTTCAACCTTAAACTGATCCAATCAATCAATACCTTCGCGAATCTCAAAGAATTTCTTCATCCAGTAATCGTTGGAAAGCAACTCCCCGACCTCTCTATCGACCGCCGTTTCTCTCCCCCTCTCGGACTCGCCGGCGTCGACCGCGCCGCCCTCGGCGACTCCAAGCTCCTCCTCAAAAGCTGCGTCACCGCCGAAATAAAGTCCTCCGTCGAACTACTCGGCGGCGGCGATGATCGGAAACTCTTCGAGAAATTCATGTGCCGATCCAACGCTTCCTCCGTCGAAATCGACGGCTCTGATCGGCGAATTTCGTCCTTCACCGCTTCCGAACAGAGGCCGCAGATCCAACGGCCGTGGTAGTGTTCGCGAATCTTGGCGATGTAGGCCGGAGTGCAGTCCTCCGTTAGATTGCAGCAGTCGCACTTGATCGATTCGATCTCAATCTCTTTCCCAGTCATCTTGTTACTTTCTCTTCCGATTTTTTGATCGAAACTGAACTGAAAAAAATAAAGAGGAAATCAAGAACTGGATGCAGTAATTAATTAAAATTAAGGTTTCTGATTAGGTTTTTACCGTTAATGAGTTAATCGGCAATTTGAGTATGAAACACTATCGCTCTTTCTCCCAAACGAAAGCGGTGTCTCTGTCTTCTTCGTCGGTTGCTGTCGATTTCTGCTTCTTCTTCTTCGTCTCCGTTAGGGCCAGCTCTTCTTCCAAGGCCTTGACGACCATAGACATTTCAAGGTCGAATTTCGGCTTGTTCTGATCTCGACCGATGCCTCCAATTTATATATATATATCGGATGGGTTACTGATAAGATCGTAATATTCTCTGCTTTTCTGTTTCTAAAACCTTGAAGAAGAGATATATAGAGAGAGAGAGATGTATAGGAGGGGAGGAGGGAGGAAAGGAGGAATTTATTGCATTGATTTTGGTAACGTAGGTTTCAGGGTGGGACCCACCTCAATGATTGGGGGGGGTGGGGGACACCCGTCGGACCCGCTGAGTGTGAACACGTCACAACCAGCTCAGCTGGAGGCTACGTATGTGGATTCTGCCAGCTGTCATCCGCTAATGTATTGTGTGATTTTCTAGAGGTAACCAGATGGGTGTACACCCACCAACTGCTGTGAGGCTAAGGATGTAGACGGATACGGATAAATCCAATTCGTTCCGACTCCGTATCTATATCTATACTATTATTAAGTAAAGTCCTATTTTAACGACTTTTTACTATCATGCCCTATTAATATAAAAGACAAAAAAAATATATAGGATTAAAAAATGTAATTTGCATAACTAATAAATTAAGATTTACATGCCACCCATTCATACTCTTCATTAATTTCTATACTATTATTAAGCAAAGCCCTATTTTAGCGGCTTTTTACTATCATGCCCCCATCAACATAAAAGACAAAAAAAATATATAGGGTTAAAAAATATAATTTGCATGACTAATAAATTAAGATTTGCATGCCACCAATTCATACTCTTCATTAATAGAAGGTGATTAATATCTGACCATACCGAGACCATTCATGACCATTCAGGTTGGAAAATTGTAGATTTGCATAAGGCTGTTCATACTTTGGTTAAAACCGATTACCGAAACGAAATTTACCAATTTGGTTCGGTTTTTCGGTTTTCGGTTCGGTTTTGATCCAAACCGAAGTTTTTTTAGAGAGTTCGGTTCGGTTTTTGGTTGGCTTCTAAATAAACCGAACCAAACAAAAAACTGAACTTATTTTGGACCAAAATAAATTATACCCCTAGGATCCATCTCAAACTAAGCTGCTATGCAAGTGCACTTCCAGCTAATAGTAGCATACCTGATTATGTGTGTGAAATCAAAATGAAATCAAAATACTACCAAGGCTATGTGTGTGAAATGTGAATCCTGATTTAGGGTGAATTATTTTAAGTGAAAAATAGATTATTACCATGTGAGCCACGCTGATGTGTAGCCTAATAGGATGGTGGTTCAATCTTCAACTTCTCAAATGGAGGACAAGCACCATTTTCATTCTGAGATAGTCTAAGTTATGAGAGCGAAAAGCATGAATATTTCTGACTCATCTGCCACTCTTCTGAGTCATAGTAGAAAATTAGTATGTATTAAAAATTTCGGTTAATTCGGTTATTAACCGAACCGAACCGATAAAATTCGGTTCGATCCAAACCAAATTTTATCAGTTTCGGTTCGGATTTTGGTTTCAAATATATAAAACCGAAAATTTTGGTTCGGTTCGGTTATTTTCGGTTCGGTTCGGTTTAGCACCGATGAACAGCCCTAGATTTGCATGCCACCCATTCATACCCTTCATTAATAGAAGGTGATTAATATCTGACCATACCGAGACCATTCATGACCATTCATGATCATTCATGTTGGAAAATTGTGAGAATGTGTGAGAATGTGCATTTGGTTTGGTAAATTGTGAGAATGTGTTGAATGTGGTTGTTTATGGATTAGTGGGTGCAGCATACCGAGACCATTCATCTTAGCATGACTTTGTATGTCGTGCACGTTTTAATTATTAATGGTGATTAGTGGGTGAAGTGATTAGTGAGTGATTAATATAAGGTGATTAATATCTGACCATACCGAGACCATTCATGACCATTCATGACCATTCATGTTGGAAAATTGTGAGAATGTGTGAGAATGTGCATTTGGTTTGGTAAATTGTGAGAATGTGTTGAATGTGGTTGCTTATGAATTAGTGGGTGCAGCATACCGAGACCATTCATGACCATTCATGTTAGCATGACTTTGTATGTCGTGCACGTTTTAATTATTAATGGTGATTAGTGGGTGAAGTGATTACTAGGGAAATAAAATTCAAAATAAGCGGTACTTAGTGTACTGAATACTGATATAGTATAACACAAAAAAAGTTATCATTACTAATTGATCTCAATAAATTGCATTACTTTGAACATATTGTCAAAAACTGCATTGACCAGGATCGGATAAAATTTCTGAATTACGTAAAATAGGTAAGACTAAATTTTTTTATAGACGTGCATCGCACGTGCATTATACTAGTTTTCAGTGATGTGGGTAAATTATTATTATTATTATTATTATTATTATTATTATTATTATTATTAAAGAAAAGATGTAGTATAACCACCGTATTTTATTAAAGAGAATTTAACAAAATAAACATAGAGTACCTAATTCAAATACAAGAATTACAATGCAAAAAATAAAATATAACACCTCCAACAAAGCCCTGTAGGGTGAGACTAGTTCAATGGCAAAATCAACAGAATGCAACAAAAAAAAGTACATAATAGCAAAGACAAGAAAAGAAAAATAGGAGCGGAGGTTCCTCCAACATAACCATGCATAGAG
Organism: Hemerocallis citrina; assembly: GCA_017893485.1. Lineage (NCBI taxonomy): Eukaryota > Viridiplantae > Streptophyta > Magnoliopsida > Asparagales > Asphodelaceae > Hemerocallis > Hemerocallis citrina. The sequence continues at coordinate 145,385,443 of CM030360.1, forward strand.
GTTTGGTACTCAGTCAATAGTTGGGCCAAACGCAACATCCTCGTCGTCATACTCCTCCACCTGGAATGCTCTAGTGATCTCCCTCTGGAACCTGATGCCACAGTTGTAGTCCAAAAGGATATAAGATGCATGATATAAGTAAGATTGCCAAAAATACTATTATAGGTTTCATGAAAGTAAAAGTTATTTCTGTTTAACCATAAAACCCAGGTCGTTGCGGTGATAGTGATATACCACGCTTCTCTCATTTCTTTACGTTCAGCTATAATTTTGGGGCCAAACAAAAACTCCTCGATAAGGGGTACACCGTAGTGCCCAGTGCACGGAGGACCTCACTCAAAACCGATCTACTCCTGTGACAGTCCTGGAACAGATGGTTACGAGTTTCCAGTAAAGCATTGCAAAAACCACAGTTGGTCCCAATAAGCAATTGCCGTTTCACTAGATTTTCTCTAGTAAGAACAACATCGTTCAGGACCAACCACAAAAAGACCTTGACTTTCAAAGGAGATTTCGTTTTCCACAGAAAGGACGACCATCTCGGTTGACAACCCCAATACTAGATGCGATTATAGAGTGAGTAGACCGTGAACGCACCAGAAGTCTCCAAACCCCAAGCTTTCCGATCCGGGCCTTGTGAACACCGCAACCCGGATTGTTCGATGAACTCTTGTAGCATTGTGAGTCTTAGTTGAGACTCCTGCGACAGGCAGTGTCTGAAACAAGGTCTCCATGAACCTCTTTTACAAGTCTTGGCCACCAAAGCGTGGAGTTGCGAGGCAATATCATAGAGATCCGAGATCATGTCTCAAAAGGCATGTGCTCCACACCAATTATGCCACCAGAACTTAGTAGACATACCATTCCCAATGAAGGAAGTAACTCCCAATCTGAAAGAATAGTGGGCTTTTGAAATGCTTCTCCAAAATGGGACCAATCCTGAAGCTCCGAAGACGTGAGCCCTTTCCTTGGAAACAGGCTTGGATGAAGTCTTGCCAAATCTCACCATTGGATGATAAGCTTTCCACCACCATTTACCAAGGAGGGCCAAATTCACATCTCTCAGATCAATAACACCCAACCCGCCATGGACCTTCTTCATACAGACTTTTTCCCACTTGACTAGGTGGTACCCTTTCCTGTCATCGTCAGCGCCTCTCCAAAGGAATCTCTTTCGGACGCGATCAATCCTTTGGATCACCAATTTTGGAAGTTCGAAGAAGGATATGTAGTAGGTTGAGAGATTTGATAGGCCCGAATTGATAAGAGTGACTCTACCACTAAGAGAAAGCAATTTGCCTTGCCAACCGGACAATTTAGATTCAACTTTGTCGATGATCGGTAACCAGTCCGATTTGTTCAATCGCCCTGAGCGGATAGGCAGACCCAGGTATTTGAGTGGGAACTGATCAAGGCAACAGTTGAGGATGGATGCATGAAAAATCACATCCTCATCGAATAAGATGATGGAGATAAGGGCACTCTTATGAAAGTTCACCCGCATGCCAGACCATGCCTTAAAGAAATACAGAGCAACTTTAAAGGCAATGTTTTCCCCCAATTCCCCATTAACAAATAGAAGGGTGTCATCACCATATTGGAGAATTGTGCAGCCCGGACGATTACGGCTGCATGCCACCGAGGTGATCCATCTTGACGTTCTGCATATATCAGTCATGACTTTAAAGATATCCGCCACAATAGTAAAAAAAAGGGAGAGAGGGGTTGTCCTTGTCTTATACCTCTTCTACTAGAGAGCGGCGAGCCCACTATACCATTGACCATTATAGACATCATGCTCGTGGTCAGACAGTGGTGCACCCATTTGATCCATCCATACCCGAAGCCTTCGATCTTGAGCGCCTTTAGCAAACAATCCCAATCTACAGAATCATAGGCTTTCTCAAAGTCCAGCTTAAGAAGATAGCTCCTAGTATTAGAGACATGGCAGTGATGGATAATTTCTTTGGTCAGAGCCACACAGTCAGGAATACATCTGCCTTTGATAAACCCTGATTGTACGTGACTGATCAAACCATCCATCACCTTAGCCAATCTATTTGCATGAACCTTGGTGATGATTTTGACCGAACAATTAAGAAGAATGATTGGAGGATAGTCCCTCACCCTATGGGAATTCTCCTTTTTAGGGATTAGAACCACCTCCCCAGCATTGAGCCTGCCAAGTTTTAAGTTTGTGATCATAGAATTCAGACATGACTGCCATGACATCATCCTTAATCTATTCCTAGAATGTTTGAAGAACAAGATAAGGAACTCGTTTGGACCCGGGGCTTTATCACTACCCCTTTGTGATATAACCTCTCTGGCCTCCTCCACCATGAATGGGTTCTCGATTGCCAACAGAGCGCTATCAGTGCTAAGATTTCTGTCTGACCAGAACCCTACACTTAGAGGAACTCTAAACTCTGTCTTGTGTCTGAAAAGGTTTTTGAAATGTGACTAGAAAGCCTGTTGGATTTGCTGGTCTTCTAGAATCACTCTCAAATCTGTTTGAAATTAGGATATGAGGTTGGATCTATGTCTAGCACTAGCAGTACGGTGGAAAAAAGCCGTATTCGCGTCTCTCTCCTTGAGCCATGAAATTCTGGATCTTTGTTGCCATTTGATTTCTTCAATCCTATAAAGTTGGGAGATGTCTTCTCGCAGCTTTAAAAGACGGTTAATCTTGTCTTGCGTGAGGTTTCGAGTATCTTCCAATCTTTCCAAAACTTCAATGTCCTCCAGAATAGTATCTTTCGCATGCCAGATCGTGGACAATCTGGTGCGGTTTCATTTTCTGAGCTTGGACTGCAACCTGCGAATTTTTCACTCCAAAAAGCTGCAGCTTCAGAATTCTGAGTTGGGAGACCCCAGTTTTCCATGACCATGTGATAAAAGCCCTGAATTTCAAGCCATACTTTCTCAAACCTTAATTTAGGTGTTCTCTTTGTGTTGCTTTCACCCGAAGATAGGACAATGGGTACATGATCAGAGGCTGGTTTAGGAAGGGATTTGACGCATGCTAGCGGAAATTTCACCTCCTAGTCCAACGAGACAAGAATTCTGTCAAGCCTAGCCATGATCGGGTTAGCTTGCATATTGGACCAAGTTAAAAGTCTATATGAAATAGGGATGTCAATCAGTTCAAGACTAGTGATGACCCTGTTAAATTCTTCCTTCTCAGTATCGCTAGATCCCCTACCACGGTGCTCAAAAGCAAACCTAGTGATGTTGAAGTCACCCCCAACCACCCATGGTTCGTGCCAATGAGTTTGGATTGAGTGATGTTCTGTCCAGAATGCTGTTCTGGAAGCAGCAAGATTTGGATCGTATACTATCATCACAACTTGGGTCCCCATCACAATTTGGGTCCAATTATGAGATCTTCCTTGTAGCTGTACGGATAAAAAGAAATCCCCCTGAAAGTCATCTAGACACGAGAATAGATTGCCATTAAATCCCACAGCAACACCCCTAGACGCACCGGCTGATGGTCGAATTTTCAAATCAGTGATCTGATTCCCATCGATTCTCCTGAATGTAGCGACATGAGAGAGCTTGGTCTCCTATAGACCCACAATGTTTGCTTTAGAGGAAGAGATTACATCCCTAACCATCTCTCGCTTCCTACGTCCCCCAAGACCCATAACATTCCACATTAGAATTATCATTGTGAATTGATAATGTGTTACGCGGGGGGTAAGGGACTAGGATAAGCCACCTGGGCTACCCTATCCAGCTTCCATCCCCGAATCTTGTTGAGAAGCAAAGTGTTATGGTCAGTATCGCATACTTCAAGACCACAGGTTTTGGGTAGACAAAAGACATCATTATCGGACAAAAAATAAAGATAGACGATAAAAAATTACACGTACCTCCATCATCAGATTTAGACACTTTAGAGGTGGCCGCGATCTCCAGAAGATCATCTAAAGACTCTGTAACGGGTCTCTTGTGCACTACCTGATTCCTGAACCCCTTTGCATATCGTTGTCCCTCAAGACTGAGCTGTGAATCAGGGAAAGTGGATAGATGCATCTCTGGGGTCAGGGAGGGAGCCAAAGCCAAATCCATAGTCAGAGATTGCTAAGTATCTACAACCATCTCTTCCTCACAGTTAGAATCATCTTCCGTATAGGGATCATCATCTTCTTGATAAAGACACACTCGTTGTCTACATCATAGGGAATAGACTCCACATTAGACCCCTTCTTGGGCCCAATGGTGGAAACACCCCTACCACTCCGATCAACAAGAGATAGCGCAACAAAGATGTAACACCCCGAATTTCAAATAAGGACAAACTCGGGATTTCACAGGATCTTTACTTGACTTCGTACAATTTTACAAGGAAAATTTAAAACTTTTTATTCACAATAAATCAGAGTTCAATTACAACTTGGTTTTACACAGCGGAAGAATGAAATTTACAATAAAACATTTACAACATCTTTAAAATAAAACAGCACCAGCATATCCACTTTATAGCTTCGCGAATAGTCCATTACCTGCATGTTAATCTGTGGGCACGTCAGTTACTTACAACTGACGAAATGTTATACACGGCTATCCTCTCTATGCCGGGAATAGTATAACGGTCTCATACTTTAACAAATCACAAAAAAAGATTGAATGAACATATAAAGTGTCAAAAGTGATCATTCTAAATATAAGTGTATGTCATGCCTTAATGCCTAATGCACACAATTCTACACTAGGATGACACTAATGCACACTTGTTCGGATTCTATGCATCCCATACTACATAGGTCCGAGGGCAAGTGCCTACGTTCTTCACAATACAGGGCTCGATCCCTCGCCATGAAAACTACCCGGTAGCAAAACAAAGTTCAGACTATTCCACGAATGTGAATCCCAGCCTTAGAGTCCACCGCCAGCTGTTATAACAGATTCCACATCGTACGAACCGTCCCGTATGTGACCCTCTAACCCAGTATATATATATATATACATTGGAGACGGTAAACACAAAAATCCATCCGTCCGACTACTCAAGATCCCGGAGTCCACCGCTGACCCGTCCTCATAGTCCCGGACTAAAATATAATAATCCGTCTCCCACAGGGCAACCTCAGTCCACCAACTGGGTCTATAGTCTTGGAGTCCACCGCCGACTATATAGAGCACCCCACTTACGTTGCCCTAAGTTTACTACATCTTCACTTATGTGCCTAAATTTTCCTAAGTTCAAGACATGAATAATCTCCACATGTAGAATTAGTTGTTACCTCCTACCGGACTTAGTCAACAAATACGAGATGGCTCCATAACTACATCACAACTCAACATTATTTTATTTCAATAATGCCGGTAATGAGGGTTTCACTAATTCTAAATCTCAGTTTTCATGTATAAGCAACATGGGTATTCACACCCTTTAGTAAACATGTCTTAAACTTATTATATTCATGTTTCTAACTTATCCATAATTTAATAAATGTCTCATTTTTGCATCACTCATGGTTCATTCGTTCACAATCTTTGAAAACAATAATTCTTTTCATGACATAAATTCATCACTTTAAGTCTCTTCAGCAACTTAGGCACATATAATATATCTCAACCACATTAACCTTTCTTAAACAAAATTTAGAGTATAACCTTTTCAAAAGAAAAATCATTTCACACAACGATAAATCTCATACTCTTTAATAATTAAAATCTTAAGTCAGAAACTCATTATCCAATTTGAGCATGTATACTAATCAAGTTTTCAATTTAAAAGAAATAATCTCCTTGAGACAATTTATTCTCATACCAACACTTTACTTTTCTTCTAAAAATCTAAATTATGCTCTTAATTAATCTCTACTTCTCTACTACTATAATGGGAGAAGGCCTTAATGTATTTTGTCCTCAACCCAAATAATTACTGAGCTGATCCACTTTCGAAATTATTTACCAAACTGGTCCACTTTCGAAATTATTTACCAAACTGGTCCACTTTCGAAAATATTTACCGGACTGGCCCATAACAATTTTTTTTTCCTTTTTACCTAAAAATCGTTTATCCTAAGATCCAACACTTTATGATATTGAAATAAACTTTCTCTTGACTGAGATAAATTTTAAAAACAGTAGCAAAACTCATTTCAAACTCTTTTTAAAATATATATTTCTATTTTTAAATAATTTCCCTTCTCATTCTAGATATAGATTTTGTATTTTTCTCAAAAAAAAACTTGATTTCTAAGAGTTTTATTCATGAAGACTAGTTTATGTCCACCATCAAACTAATTGAATTTTGGTAATAAAGATAAACATGTCTCTTAATCATCAAGGATAATTCTTTTATGAAGAATTATATTTTTACATAACAACATGCAATAGTTGACATATTTTGTGGTAATAATCTAATTTATCTTTCTTTCTTTCTTCATTTGACTCATCATGGTATCAAGCATAAATTAGTAATTTCTTCATTCAAAAATATTCTTTAATAATTACTCATACTTGTCACAGGAATTTGCAAACATTCTAACATGGTCCATATGATTATTTCTCTACTTCTTAATTAGCATGGTAACAATTTGTTCACTAACTTTCAACAAGATTATTTTATATTGTGCTAGCATGGATTCTACATATATCTACACATATCACACTCAATTCATACTAGTCATATAAAATAATCAGCATGCAATTTCTACAATTAGAAAGTAGGAGACACCCACCTTTTGTGAAGCTTGAAAAGAAAAGAGAACACCACTTCTAGCTCCAAAGATTCCTAGCTCCTAGTAAGGCTTCTCCTCCTAGCAATTTCTCATTTCCAAGCAAGAGATCCTCCAAGCACAATAACTTTCTTACTCTCTTTTTTTTTCTTCCTTTCTTTCTTTTTCTTACACTTATTTTGATATTGATTTTGGTGCAAGAGAAATGTAGGAAATGAGACTCTATTTATAGGATTTTGGAAGGGTCTAAAGTGCAAAAATCTCACCCTAATAACTCTTCAAATTTATTTTACAACTCTCCACTTTCCTAACTCCTAAAACCTCCATCTCTTCATCTCCCCACTCTCCACTAACTCAACCTACCAACTCTTCTCCTCCCCTTGCCCAAAAAATAGTCCAAATACATTTGTGTATGCATGCACACATGCATAAACAAATATGAACACATTTCTATAACTCTAAATGTGTACTAATATGTGTAACTTGTCATGTATTAGTACATGTTTAACTAAAAATGTGATTTTAATAGTGTTACCGCTGATTTCGGTGTGGGGGTAAACAGATAGAATTTATGGATCCGAGGAAAAACCTGAACAGCTGACTCGGCCTTCTTGCTCCTGCCGCAACCTGCAAGGAAGTGCGAGACACCGGGGTTGATTCCGGCGACGCACCCTCCGACGCTCTTGTCAGTAATCAGCAAAAGATTAAGAAAGAGCTTAAGTGGTGAAAAAGTGATTAACCTGGTCTTGGTGGTAGAGGGGTTGTATTTATAGTCGCCTTTGGAATGATTTGGGGCCTGATTTCCTGCCTAACAGTCAGGAGGAAAATCCTCTTATTATGTTTTTGGGAAGTTAGCCCCTGATTCCCTGGTGAGAGCCAATCAGGTTTATTGATTTGATTTGATCAAATCAGTGGCCCGATTCTCCTCTTGGTGGACCGGGCTTGCATCGGGTCGGGACCCGTGCCCAGTTGAAGTGGATCTATTCGCGGGTGGTTGGTTCTGTGAGAAGGAGGCCCAATACCCGTTTTGGATCCATTTGTATGTGAAATTACCTTTTTACCCCCGTGCTTCAGGATTCGTGCTCGATTTGGACGGTCCCGATTTAACCCCATTTTTAGCCATATCACGAGCCCCCCACTCCTAAAGACTGAGCGTGATCAGACTTTGAGGAGTAGTTCAGCTGTCTCAGTGGCTGGTGGAGTTGTATCGGAGTCCAAATGTGGGATTTTGAATTTAGAAAGGGGGTAATGAGGTAACCTTTGATGCGGTGAGCTGTTCTTGAGCTGAGTCGGGTATCTGATGGTCCTTTATCTACCTTTTTCGAAATACTTGTTTAATTCTGCGATGTGTTTGCTAATCGTTCGGGGACTTTAGCGGTGCATTCGGGGTAATAATTGTTCGCTCTGGGGTCCGAAAGCGTGTCCCCGAATTTTCAATCATTTCCCAGAATTTTTAGCTAATTTTCCCGATTTTTTAGCGATTTTTTCGCGAATTTTAAACAAGTAAAACGATTAAAATAGATAAAAAATGATTTAAATACCGATTAATGGCGTGGCTTGATCTGAGCCGTTGATCATGGTCGAGCACAAATTTCGGAAGGATCTGACGGCTGTTGTAGCTCGGCAGTGTTTTTCTCCATTTTCGAGCTCGGAAAGGCACTTGCTCGGCTGCCGACCGGAGACTAGGGGGTTCGGCGTTCCGAGCGACGTGGCGCAATCTGAGCCATCGGATGGTGGCGCGTTTTCCAAGAAAATGCTATCTTGTCTTTTAGCGCACGTGGCGCAATCTGGACCATTCATCGTCAGGAGCACGAATTTCTGAGAGACCGAACGGTCGTGGTTGATCGGTGTCTTTTTTTCTCCATTTACGAGCTCGGAAAGGCACTTGCTCGGACGCCGACCGAAGACAGTGGTGTTCGGTAGGTCGAGCGACGTGGCGTTATCTGAGCTGTTAGATGTCGGCGCGTATCTCGAGACGGGCACAGCTCCCAAGAAAACACTATCTTGTCTTTTAGTGCTCTCGGCGAAATCTGGGCCGTCTGATTGAGATCAGACGCGAAAGTTGAGGGGAAAGTGGTTTTTCCCCGTTTACGAGCTCGGAAAGGCACTTGCTCGGACGCCGACCGAGGACCTGTGGTTTCTGGCAATCCGGGATGGTTCTGTTCTCAATGGTATTAATTGTGCTCCGGGACTTGCGTGGCGTTCCGCCTTTCCAATGTCATTAAGGATAATTCCCTTAATTAACACGCGGCGTTTCAACTTCCGAGGGTCATAATGACTGGTTCTTGAAGGTTGGCTATAAGTACTCCACTCCCCTTGCCATTTCTGTCACAATCAACATAGAGGCTCAGACCTCGGGGGTACTTTGCCTTGGGTAGTTCCTCTCTTGAGGTCCGGAGAGGTGGCTGCTCTTCTACCTGGTTTTCCCTTTGTTCTTGACGGCCCCAAAGTGGATGTCAGGAGCGAGGGGGGAACGAGGTAGTAGTGGTGACGACCATAGTTCGGATCCGAGGGAGGATTTACTTCGGAAGGACGGGCGGTCGCCTTGTTGTCTTGTTGTTTCCCCATTCCTCACTGCTCTGAAAGGGGGTGTTAGGAGCGGGGAGCAATAAGACAGTAGGGTCGACGGCAGTAGTCCAGACCCGGGGTGTGGGCCTCTTCGGAAGGACGGGTCGTCGTTCTCTCACCAAGATCTTCTGCTTTCTTTGGTGGCTCCGAAGCGAGCGTCGGAGTGAGCGGAGGTCTTGGCGAGAGAGTGACGATCCATGTCCGATGCCGATCTCCGGGCCATCCGAGTCCGTTTGTTGCAGCTCGGGCTTTTGGACCGTCCGAGCCTGTTGTTAGCAACTGTGAAGGTGCTGCGGTTAGAGCCCTCTGGCAAGCCGCGCCTTCCAGTTGCAAACAACTGGCTTGGAATGGTGCGTATCTCCCGATCCCTGAATGTGGATGGGTCCCCTCTCATCTCTGTCTTCCTTCCGGGCTGATGGCTTCTGATGGATGTCAGCCCGGGGGAGTTAGAGATGGGGGGAGTGCTGATCTGTTTCTGACCGGGGCCCGTGGGTCGGTAGAATACAAGCCGAGCCACGGGACCTGGGGGGCGCTTGTCGGAGGCGGCGCCTCAAAACTGAATCAAAATTTTACTGCCTTCCTTGGACGTAGGGGAGGCATCCGAAGGTTCGATCGTTCGAGCGACGCGGCGTAATTAGAGCCGTTCGACGCTGGTGCGTATCTTGAGACGGGCGCGTTTCTCGAGAAAACACTATCTTGTCGTGTAGTGTTCTCGACGAGATCTGGGCCGTCTGATTGAGATCACGCACGAGTATTGAGGAGAAAGTGAGTTTTCTCCGTTTACGCACTCGGAAAGGCACTTGCACGGATTCTGACCGGACCCTGTAGCCGTAATGTAAGTTTCGCTTGCAGCTCGGATTCAGATCCCTTGGTGCCGAGCTAGCTGATTTGGTGATGGAGACAGCGGTTGTGGGCCTTCGCGATGTTTCGAGAGCGGCCCAAAAGTCGCTTTGGGAGTCCAAGGGACGTCCCGTTTTCACTATAAATCTTCACCCCCCCTTAGACCAAGTCTCACTTTTCGTTTTTACTCTCTCTCCTCAGTTTTTACTTTGCTGCGAAGTTTTCTGCTCTCTGGCGGTGTTGCTGGCTGTCGCGGTAGCGTTTGTAGACTCTGGTGAATTCTCCGACCGTACACGTCACTTCAAGGTCAGTTTCTATCCCCTCTCTCTTTGAAATGGTTAAGATCACTGAGACCCCCGCCTCGGAACAAACCGTTGGCCGAGGGGATAAAGGGAAGGGTGTGGCGGAGCCGAGCGAGCGAGGTCGTTCGCCCGGATAGAGAAGGCGATGTGGCCGAGCGGCCTAGGGAGGTTGAGGCTCCGTCCCGGAAGGACAAGGGCGTGATCACCATTGTGGAGACGCCGAAGAGGGCGGGGGCGTTCGGTCGGCAGCCCATCGTCTTGTCGAGTGTGGGCGGCGTTCGGGACTACGCTGATGACGTCTTGGAGAAAGTGACTCAGGGTACAGCCCCACTGGTGGAGGAGAATGAGCTGAAGGAAGTTTCCGAGGTGGACCATGCTATCTCGTCGCTCACCGAGGATGACCTTCGGATGATCCGAGAGGGATTCCGGATCCCGCTAGAGTATGTCCTGCTTCTCCCTGGGCCGGGTTTTCCAGCAAACACGAGCTGTTCGCCAGACGTGTGCGTCTTCCCGGTCGATTCCCTTATCGCCGGACTCTGCTTTCCCCTCCATCCGTTCGTGGTCGAGGTCTTGGTCTTCTACGGTTTGAGTCCTGCTCAGCTGGCGCCGAACACATGGAGGCACGTTACAGCCTTCGTCCTTCGATGCCAAGAGGTTGGCGCTAAGCCGAGCATGTTCCTCTTTCGTAATCTCTATCGACCCTGCCAGCCGAGGAAAGATGAACAGAGGTTTTATCTGTCGCCCCGGCCGGGCGTGAAACTGATCGAGAATCCGGACTCGATCAAACATTGGAAGACAAAGTACTTCCTCGTCCGATCCTTGACACCGTGGGTGATACCGGCGGTTTGGGAGACGGAGGGCCTGCCCAAGCGCACCAAGAAGGAGGTGCCACTGAATGAGGGAGAGGCCGAGGTCCGGAGGAGGCTCCTCGCCTTGCCAACCATGAGTTGGAAAAATATTACAGAGGAGGATCTGTTCCGTGGGGGTCTCAGTCCGATCGACCCTCGTACGCTTCTGGTATTTATACTTATTGTTTAAAGCTTATGAAAATTTATCTAAGTTCTTTCATTCGGCTTTTGCAGAGACGATGAAGATGGACTACAGGGCCCTGATGGCGAAGGGTCGTTCGGAGCAGGAGAAGAAGAAGAGGTCGGCGGCGGAGACTCAGGAGAGCCGGCCAGCGAAGAAGCCTTCGGTCGCGAAGACCGCCGAGCAGCCGAAGGTCATAGTCCCTGACCCTGCGGAGGTCCAGGTCCTCGACCTGCCCGCCCCGGATCCACCGACACCGACCCCGAAGGTGGACGCTCCTGGTCCGTCGATCGGCACGTTCGGCGTGACGGAGGTGTTGTCCCTCCAAGTTCCGCCCCTGACTGCCGAGGCGGAGAAGATCCTGACCGAGCGCCACAAACAGATCTTCGTCCCCGACTGGCAAGTCATGCAGGTCGACGGCTTCTTGGGCGATGGCAACATCTGTATGGAGGCCGTGAAGCACCTGCCGACCCCGAAGGACCGAGCGACCCTGAAGGCCGGGCAAGTAGGGGATGCCGTGATGCAGATCGCTCGGAACACTATGTCGGTAAGTTAGCCGGGCTCTTTCTCTTTGGCTTTTCTTTCTTTGAGTTCTTCTCCTTTTTTTTTGTACCAAGTATTTAGGTTCGGATTTTAATCCGTCGCTCTTTTCCAGACCCTCTGCCACTTCAACTTCCTGGTCGAGGAGATGGCGAGCAAGGAGCAGGAGAAGGAACGGGAGAGGGCGGAGCGCGTCAAGGTTACGCAGCGGCTCGATGCCGAGCAGCTCCTCTCGACGAAGAGGGCTGACGAGGTGAAGGGGTTGGAGAGGCAGCTGGCCAAGTCCATTCAGCTGTCGAAGGACACGGCGGCTAAACTTGAGGCCGCGGAGAAGGAGGTCGCCGAACTGAAGGAGGCCTTGGCCACCGCTCGGTCGGAGGCGGAGAAGGCCCAGAAGAGGGCTGAGAGGACCCAGGCCAAGCACCAGAAGAGGGTGAAGAGGGTGAAGAAGGCCGTGCAGGAGGAGGCTGCTCAGCATATGCTCCAGAACATGGAGGAAGCCTATGGTCGAGCGCTGACCCACATAGCCGCCAGGAACCCGGGCTTCGACATCTCCTCCTACCACTTTTACGACCCCGTGGAAGGGGAGGAGGGCGTGCCCGAGGGGATGCTCGGGCCTGCGGGAGAGACGGAAGTCGTCGAGGGTCCTGCGGGGTCCGAGGTCGAGGGGGAGAAGGTGGACGGCTCCGAGGAGGAGAGCTGGAGCGAAGGCGAAGGCGAGGGCGGTGGCGAGGACAAGACCGAGGGGTCGACAGACCCGAGCGGCAAAAAGGTCGACCCCTGACTCGGTTGTCTTCTTTTTTGTCTTTTTTCTTTTGTAAGCCTAACTGCGGACTAGCCACCGCTAGTGTAAAGCTTTCACTTTAATTCTGAAATGAAAATATTTTGTTTGGCCCAAAATTTGCCCAAGTGTTGAGCTTCGGATTTGTGTGTGACTAGCCGTAGATGTTTCCGAGTGTTGGGTATCGGATTTATCTCTACTTTTCAGGTGAAGTTCGGTCCGGTCACGGAGCTCGTCTGCCTCCGGAAGGAGTTGGCCAAAATGAAGCGTGAGCTCAAGGACAGCCGACAGAGGCGGTTTCTTCTGCTCGGCCAGGCGGAGGAGGTGAAGGCGGTTCTACGGAGGCAGTGCCGCGAGCTGTATCAGCTGCGGAAGCACTACCAAGCCCCTTGTCCCGAAGGGGAAGTCGAGCGGCTTCGCGGGGAGCTAACCGCTGCCGAGCAGAGGAATGCCGATCTTTTGGCAGAGGTCCGACACTTGGAATTGGCGGAGAGGGAACGCTCGGCGGAGGCAGTGAAGCTGGCCTCCGAGCTGGAGAAGGCGTTGGCCGAGCGCAAGAGGTTAGTGGCCGACGTCGACAGGCTCAGAAGGATCACGATAGATAGGGGAATTGAAGTCACCCACTTCCGTCGGCTCGCTGCCGAGGGTGCTAATGCCTCCGGCTCGTCAAAGCCTTCTCGCCCGATGAAGTCGGCGAGGGACGACGTTCTTAGAGACAGGATTGTCGAATTGGAGGAGGAGATCGCGTCGCTCAAGCCCGCGCCGGAGAGGGCTAACGTTCGCAGTACTTCGTGCACCCGCGAAGAAAGTGAGAAGGGGAGTCCGGCTAACGTTTTATGAGCTTGCGACACGGTCGCCTATGGCCAGGCGGAGTCCGGCTGACGCGCAGAGCAGCGCGGCTGTCTCGTCGAGCGGGGCCTCGGCAGGTGCCGTGGTCAGGGCTAGCAACGAAGGGGGGTCGCGCTTCGTTGGTTTAGGATCGAGTTCGGAGGGCAGACCTCGTCGTTCTCGCGTATCCCTAAACCGAAGCATTCCCCTTCCGAGGAGATCTTGACCTTGTTGTTTTTTTACTTCCGTTGATTGTTGTAAAGTTTAATTGTAGGGTCGGTTCGGCCATTTGTAACACCATTACATCTGAATGTGAATTTTGAAAGTTTCCTTAGAACGTTTTGAAAGTGTGTTGGACTTCGGCGGCGTATTGAAATTGCGTTATTCTCTTTCCCTTCTTTTCAGCTCGTCGTGACGATCCATAGCTCGGACTCTGACCGTTCGAATGATGACGCCGAATCCGGGGGCACCTCTGGAACGGTGGTTCTGAGCCCCAGGAGCGCCGATCTGAAGTTACGCCGAGCCGAGAGTGAGTGGGACCACCTTTCGTTGGTCCTCAGTCTCCGAGAAGCCGAGGTCCAACGCTTGGAGAATAAGATCGTCGAGCTGAGCCCCACAGGAGAGGATGACGACTCGCAGACCGCATTCGGCAACGCTCTTCGGGTCAAAAGCATTCGGCACATTCAGTCGAAGATTATTGCCGAGCGGGATGACTTGCTCTCGGAGATGCGGTACTTGCGGGCTGTAATGGCGAAGCTCCGGGGGGATGCAGAGGTGCTGTCAGCCGAGGAGGACGAGCGGTCGGCCGAAGAATTCAGTGAAGATATTTCTTTTTGAACACTAAGTGTTGTTGGTCGAAATTGTATCTTGCTTGCGAACACTTTGTAACTATGGGACAGATGTGCTTTATATTTCGACCTGGCTGTTTAATAAAATATTTTTTATTGCTCTGCGCTTTTGTCTTGTTTATGACTGTGTTTTCTGCGCCGAGGTCTTGGAACCGAGCATGTCGGTTTCGTCGGCGAGGTCGTTGGACTGAGCTGGCCACTATACGTGTGTCATTCTGTCGATTAGCGACTCTGACGGGGTGCGGCACGAACTCCCAGGTGGCTCTGTTCCTAAGAAAGTGCTATATTGTCGTTTAGCGTAGGTGGCAGGATCTGAGCCGCTGATTGTAAGCACGGATCTCGAGGCGGCTCAGCTCCCGAGAAAATGCTATCTTGTCGTTTTGCGCAGGTGGCGAGATCTGGGCCGTCTGATTGAGATCAAGCGCGAAAGTTGAGAAGAAGGGGAATTTTCTCTGTTTACGAGCTCGGGAAGGCACTTGCTCGGCTGCCGACCGAAGGTAGGGAACTTTAATGAGTCGAGCGACGTGGCGCAACACGGACCGCTGGATGAAGACGCGCATCTCGAGACGGGCGTAGCTCTCAAGAAAACACTATCTTGTCTTTTAGTGCTCTGGGCGAGATCTGCGCCGTCTGATTGAGATCAGGCGCGAAAGTTGAGGAGAAGGTGAATTTTCTCCGTTTACGGGCTCGGAATGGCACTTGCTCGGATTCCGACCGAAGGGTAGGTCCATCCTCGTTATTTTCCCCCGTTTCCGTGACGAGGATCGGACTGAATGTAAGCCGAGCGCTCGCCACAACGTAGGGGATTTCCGGAAGGCAATCTTCAGGGCAGGAATTTAACCAAGTGTTTGCCCTCGGGGTTGTCGCGGAGTTCGACGGCTGTGGGAGCAATTCCGAACGGCGATCTACCCCCGGTTCATCCGGAGACGAGCCGAGGAGGTAAAGTCGAGCCGAGTGTTGGACTCCGAACCATCGGTATAGTTCAACGGCTGTGGGAGCAATTCCGAACGGCGATCTACCCCTGGTTCGTCCGGAGACGAGCCGAGGAGGTAAAGTCGAGCCGAGTGTTGGACTCCGAACCATTGGTATAGTTCAACGGCTGTGGGAGCAATTCTGAACGGCGATCTACCCCTGGTTCGTCCGGAGACGAGCCGAGGAGGTAAAGTCGAGCCGAGTGTTGGACTCCGAACCATCGGTATAGTTCAACGGCTGTAGGAGCAATTCCGAACGGCGATCTACCCCTGGTTCGTCTGGAGACGAGCCGAGGAGGTAAAGTCGAGCCGAGTGTTGGACTCCGAACCATTGGTATAGTTCAACGGCTGTGGGAGCAATTCAGAACGGCGGTCCACCTTTAGTCCGCTCGGAGGCGAACTGAGGGAATGAGGCCGAGCCGAACGTGGACTCCGAACCATTGGTTGAGATCGCAACATAAAATGTAGGTGATAAGAGGGGAGAGTGACATGCATATTCACAAACATAACAGAGCTTTCTTTATTGATACTTGACGGCGAACCGTTTTACATAATACAATTTGAGAAAAAATGGGTTACAAGTTGGAGAGGAATGGTTCGACACCTCGGATTACTTAGAGAGGCACCAGAGCGCTCTCTTGGTATTTCAGGAGGTGGTCGGCATTCCAGGTCCTCGGAAGCTCTCTGCCATCCATGTCTTCAAGTCGGTATGCCCCAGGCCGAACAACTTTTGTGATCCGGTACGGCCCTTCCCAATTCGGAGCTAGCTTGCTCCTCTGACTGGGGAGGGATATGGCTAGCTTTCTCAATACCAAATCTCCTTGCTTAAGGTTGGCGGGTCGGACCTTCTTGTTGTACGCTAGCTCGACCCTCCTTCTGTAATTCTGTTGCCGAATCGATGCCCTTTCCCTCAGTTCATCTATCAGGTCCAAGTTTCCCCTGAGGTCCTTGGCATTCTGCACTTCGTCATAGGCCACGAGCCGAGGGGAAGGTATTCCGACCTCGAGGGGTATCACGGCCTCGGCCCCATAAGTAAGGTTGAAAGGGGACTCTCCGGTGGGTGTCCGCTTGCTCGTGCGGTAGTTCCACAACACATTAGGGAGTTGGTCGACCCACAATCCTTTGGAGCACTTGTCCAACCTCTTCTTGATTCCTGCGAGGATCTGCTTATTAGCGTTCTCGGCCTGCCCGTTCGACTGAGGGTGTGAGACGGACGAGAAGCGCTGTTGAATGACGAGGTCGTCGCATAGGGCTCGGAATGCCGTGCTAGTGAACTGAGTCCCATTGTCCGTCACGAGGATGCGGGGGACGCCGAATCTGCATATGATGTTCTTCCAGAAGAACTGCACCACTTTGCTCTCGGTTATCGTGGCGAGGGGCTCGGCCTCGACCCACTTCGAGAAGTAGTCGATGGCTACGACTAAAAACTTGAGCTGACCCGGAGCTGGTGGGAAAGGCCCTAGTAAGTCCATTCCCCACATCGCGAAGGGGATAGGGCTCGATAGGGAGGTGAGGTTGGCCTGAGGGAGGCGTCGGATGCTGGAGTGTCTCTGGCAGGAGCTGCACTGCCGAACATGTCGCTCGGCATCTCGAAGAAGGGTCGGCCAGAAGTACCCATAGTTCAAAGCTTTCCGGGCCAAAGACCTGAATCCGGAGTGTGCCCCTCCGATGCCCTCATGAAGCTCCTGTAGGGCATATTCGGCCTGTTCCGGAGAGAGGCACCTTAGATAAGGTCGGCCATCTATTTGAGAGAAGGAGCATTTGTATAAGACGCCCTCGATCAAGACATAGTGCTCGGCCCGAGTTCTGACTCGGCGTGCTTCTTTGGGATCCGAGGGCAGAACTCCATCCCTCAAGAATTCTACCAGTGGCTTCATCCAATTGTCCTGCAGCATGACCGGCAATGACTCCACCGAGCCAGGTGTCTCGTCTTCGATGCTCGGTTTAGAGAGGACTTCAATCAGTACGGTCTGTTCGAGACCTTGTAGAGAAGACGAAGCTAACTTGGAGAGAGCGTCGGCTTGTGAGTTCTCCTCCCGGGGGACCCGTTGGATGATGGCTTCTTCGAATCGGCCCATGAGATCCCGGACTTTGGCGAGGTACTTCGCCATTCGCTCGTCCCGGGCCTCATATTCGCCCAAGACCTGGTTCACGACTAGCTGGGAATCACTGTGAATCCGAAGGCGCTGTGCCCCAGCACTTCGTGCGAGTCCGAGACCAGCTATGAGTGCCTCGTACTCTGCCTCGTTGTTCGAGGCCTTGAAGTTCATGCGGATTGCGTACTGCAGGACGAAGCTGTCAGGGCCGTTCAGGATGATGCCGGCGTCGCTTCCTTCGCTGCAAGAGGACCCGTCCACGAAGACTGTCCAAATGGGGGGCCCATTCGGGACGTGGCCGACCTCAGGGATGGTGGACTCTACGATGAAGTCGGCGAGAGCCTGTGCCTTAATTGCCGTCCGAGGCTGATAGGAGATATCGTGCTGACTCAGCTCTACGGACCATTTCATCAGCCGACCCGAGGTCTCTGGCTTGTGGAGGATCTGCTTTAGGGGTTGATCGGTGAGGACAACGACCGAGTGAGATTGGAAGTAGGGCCGAAGCTTTCTCGCTGCCATGACCAGTGCGTAGGCTATCTTCTCTATCCTCGGATAGCGGAGCTCGGCGTCCCGAAGCACCTTGCTCACGTAGTAAATGGGCCTTTGGGTCCGGTCTTCTTCTCTTACCAAAACAGCGCTCAAGGTCTGCTCGGAAGCGGCCAAGTAGATGAAGAGAGGCTCGCCCGGGACTGGCTTACTGAGCAGAGGGGGGTTCACCAGATAGGCTTTCAGCTGGTCAAACGACTCCTGCTGTGCTTGGCCCCATTCAAATCCTTTAGCCCCCCGGAGTGCTTTGAAGAAGGGGAGGCACTTTTCCCCTGACTTGGAGAGGAACCGACCGATGGCTGCGAGCCGACCGGTGAGCTTCTGCACCTCCTTGACGTTCCGAGGCGGAGCCATGTCTAATATGGCTTTAATCTTCTCGGGGTTAGCTTCAATTCCCCGCTGGCTCACCATGAAACCGAGGAACTTGCCAGAGGAGACTCCGAACGCACACTTGTTCGGGTTTAGCCGCATGTTGTACTTCCTCAACACACCGAAGGCCTCCTGGAGGTCGGCTACGTGGTCAGTGCCGCGGTTGCTCTTGACGAGCATGTCATCAACGTACACCTCCATGTTTCGGCCGATCTGATGCTGGAAAACCTTGTTGACGAGGCGCTGGTAGGTGGCGCCTGCGTTCTTCAAACCGAACGGCATTACTCGGTAGCAGTAGAGGCCTTGGTCGATGACGAAGGAGGTCTTCGGGATGTCCAGAGGAAACATCCGGATTTGATTGTACCCCGAGAAGGCATCCATGAAGCTGAGGAGCTCATGGCCCGAGGTGGCGTCGATAAGGGTGTCGATGTTCGGGAGAGGGAAGGGATCCTTCGGACACGCCTTGTTGAGGTCGGTGAAGTCGATGCATATCCTCCACGAGCCATTGGACTTCTTGACCATTACGACATTCGACAGCCACTCGGGATAATTTACCTCCTGGATGAACTTGGCCTTCAGCAGCTTATCCACTTCCCCCTTGATTGCCTGCTGTCGCTCGGGAGCGAACTTTCGCCTCTTCTGCTGAACCGGTTTGCACCCCGGTTCGACGCTTAGGCGGTGGACGAGCAAGTCCTCGGAGATGCCGGGCATATCCGCAGCCGACCAAGCAAATAGGTCGCGGTTATCCCGGATGCACCTAACCAAGTCGGAGAACAGCACGGTCAGCAAGGACTTGCTGACGAGGAATTTTCGGCTCGGATCCTCGTTGGAGAAGAGTACTTCTTCTAACTCGTCCGCTGGCTCGGACGTTGGGCGAGCCTTCGGCTCGGGCATCTCTAGTGTCTCGAGCGAGAGCACTGGCCCCCCGGTGGAAGTCATGTAGCACTTCCGAGCTGTTTCCTGGCTCCCCCTGACTTCCCCTACTCCCGAGCGAGTGGGGAACTTCATCTTCAAGTGGTATGCCGAGGGGACAGCCTCCAGAGCGGCTAGGCCGGGACGGCCTAGGATGACATTGTATGCTGCCGGGACGTCGACGACCATGAAGTCCATCGGCTCGGTCCGGGTAGTAGGGGTGCTTCCCGCAGTAACGTCTAGGGTTATCACCCCTTCGACGGTTACCGGGACCCCCGTGAACCCGTGGAGAGTGTAACCGGCCGGCTTGAGACGGTCTCGGGACAGCTGCAGGCCTTAGAAGGCCGAGAGGAATAGGATGTTGACCGAACTCCCATTGTCCACCAAAATTCTCTGCACCTTGAAGTTGGCCATGCGGAGGTCGATGACGAGGGCATCGCAATGGGGGGTTCGGACTCCCTCGAGATCGGCATCGGAGAAAGACACAGGGACGCCGAGACCTTTCGGGGGAGGGGCACTGTGGACCGAGTTGACTTCCCGGACGAAGGCCTTTCGGGAGGAATTAGAGGAGCCCCCCATTGGGCCTCCGTGGATCAGGTGCAGAACCCGTTCTTCCTCGAACTCGGGTGTCTCCTCGCGCCGCTCGGAGCGCTTGTTAGCCCCCCGAGGGGGAGGAGAGTTCCGATCTGTTCGATCGTTAGCTTTCACGAACTTGGCCAACTGCCCCCTCCGAATGAGGGCTTCAATCTCATCTCTCAGAGCCCGGCAGTCGTTCGTGTCGTGCCCATGGTCTCGGTGGTAACGACACCACTTATCTTTGTTTCTCCTCTTCGCTTGGGTGTGCATCCTCGGGGCCGGAGGGATGATTCCCTCCTTCTCCACCTCCATGAGGATAGTAGAGACATTTGTGGTGAGGGGAGTGAACTTCTCGAACCTGGGGGGAGGGCGGCGCTGACCGCCCATGTCCTTCTGAGCTTTCTTGGACCCTTCTTCCCCTGTCGCCTTCCTCTTCGACCCAGCGGAGGGCCCCCCGAAGTTTGGAAGGGCTTCGGCCTCCTCTGCCCGGATGTATTTTTCGCACCTCAGGAGGAGGTCGACGAAGTCTTGGGGGGGCTTTTTGGCCAGGGATGATCGGAGGTTGGCGTTAAGGACGTTCGACTGGAACGCCACGGTGGCCACGGACTGGTCTAAGGAAGCAATTGACCTGACTTCTGCGGTAAACCTTTTCACATAGTCCCGCAGCTTTTCTTCCTTCTCCTGCCACAGGTTCAGTAGGGAAAGACTCGTCTTCTCGGCTCGCCGGCTACTCACGAAGTGAGTAATGAACAGTGTCTCAAACTGTTCGAAAGAGAAGATGGACGAAGGGGCGAGCCTGGAGTACCATTCCCGAGCCGACCCCCGGAGGGTGGCAGGGAAGGTCCTGCAGAGCACCGCGTCAGAAGCTTGGTGGATCAGCATCAGTGTCTTGAAGCTCTCGACGTGGTCGACCGGGTCGGATTCCCCAGAGTATGTTTCAAACTGCGGCGGTTTGAAACTCCTCAGTATGTGGGCCTCCATGATCGACCGTGAGAAGGGCGGTCGGCTAGGACGGAAGGTTCCCGCTCGGGACTCATCCTCCCTGTCCATGCGGCCGATGCGTCTTTCCACCTCGTGGATGCGGCGGATGAGGGCGTCGTCCCTCCGCTGGTAATCATACGACCCCCCAGACTCCTCTTCATAGGAGGGGGAGCGTGGACTGCGGCGCCGGTACTCCTGGGACCGCCGAGGGCTCTGTTGCCGCTGCTGTCGGCTGGGAGCCGGGGAAGGACTCCGGGTTCGGCGCCGGGGACTGGGATCCCTGGGGGGCGTCGGAACCCTCTGAGCATTCTGGGCGTTCTGTCGGAGATTGAGGGCCTGCAGAACGGTCTCTTGAAACTGGAGGAACTCGGCTCGGCTGATGGGCATATCTCGGTCCCTCGGATGACGCCGATCCCTGGGGGACCGGGACCTCCTCCTTCGGCGCTCAGGGGACGCCGCTCGGCCTCTGCGTTCCGGGGACCTTCTGCCGTCCCGACGACGTGGAGACCGCTCACCTTGACGCTGGCGGGAGGCTCCCTCTCGGGCCCGCCTCTCGTCAAGATGGGTACGGAGGTCGTCGTCCTTATGGCGGTTTTGGAGTGTGATGCGGAGGTCGGGGTGATGAGAAGCCATCGAGTCCGAGGACCCATTATGGACCGAGACGTGGCCCGGATTGAGGGGCTGCTTCTCCTTCCGACCGTTATGACCGGGCGGACCGTTGTTGGGCTGCTGCTTGGGAGGAGGAGGAGGTGGGACCTGCTGGGTCAGCGGAGGGAGGTCGGACTGCAGGACAGGATTGACCGGAGCTTCATTTGTCGGGTCGGTGGGGTTGCCCCCACGGTTCGACCCTCTGGATCTGTTCTTCTTCGGCGGCATGGCTGCAGAGGACGGCGGAGAATGGGCTGAGACTGTTCGTGTGGTGATTCCCACAGACGGCGCCAATCTGTTACCGCTGATTTCGGTGTGGGGGTAAACAGATAGAATTTATGGATCCGAGGAAAACCTGAACAGCTGACTCGGCCTTCTTGCTCCTACCGCAACCTGCAAGGAAGTGCGAGACACCGGAGTTGATTCCGGCGACGCACCCTCCGATGCTCTTGTCAGTAATCAGCAAAAGATTAAGAAAGAGCTTAAGTGGTGAAAAAGTGATTAACCTGGTCTTGGTGGTAGAGGGGTTGTATTTATAGTCGCCTTTGGAATGATTTGGGGCCTGATTTCCTGCCTAACAGTCAGGAGGAAAATCCTCTTATTCTGTTTATGGGAAGTTAGCCCCTGATTCCCTGGTGAGAGCCAATCAGGTTTATTGATTTGATTTGATCAAATCAGTGGCCTGATTCTCCTCTTGGTGGACCGGGCTTGCATCGGGTCGGGACCCGTGCCCAGTTGAAGTGGATCTATTCGCGGGTGGTTGGTTCTGTAAGAAGGAGGCCCAATACCCGTTTTGGATCCATTTGTATGTGAAATTACCTTTTTACCCCCGTGCTTCAGGATTCGTGCTCGATTTGGACGGTCCCGATTTAACCCCATTTTTAGCCATATCAAATAGTGGGCTTGCTACATGGGCTCATTACTAGTTAATTTATTTAATTATCTAGTGGGCTTGCTACATGGGCTCATTACTAATTAATTCATTTAATTATCTAGTGGGCTTGCTACATGGGCTCATTACTAATTAATTTATTTAATTATCTAGTGGGCTCCTCTCCTAATGGGCTACATTTTAGTTTATAGGTCCATAGATCAAAAGAAAGGCTAAATAAAACTAATGCATGCTAAAAATAGTAAAATGAGAGTAGCAAAATGAGAATAAAAATTTGCACGTGCACCATACGTGCAGAAAAAATTAAAAAATGCATTTTAATCAAAACAAGGGGAAAAATAAATTTTTATTTTATAAAATAGATTTAAATACATAAAAATAAATAATTTAAACCTATAGAAAATATTATACGTAGTGGCGGAAACACGTGCATCAAAACACGTAAAAAGCACGTAGATTATGGAGATTGAAATATTATATTTTAGTTGACTGAAGTCAATACGGAAAATGTATAAATAGTACGAATCCAAAATATGTAGTGAAACGCATTACAAAATATACGTGCGTAACACCCAGAGGCAAAATTGTAATTTCCAATTTTGCGGGGTGTTACACTCTCTCTCCCTTAGAGTAGTTCCGTCCCCGGAACTCGCTAGGGTAAAGGTTGTATTTTGTACACGTCAAAGAAAATTTCAATCTTGTTAAAAACATATAGGATAAGATACTATAGTATCATAGAAATCAAAATCATATAAAATGAGTGCACATGAGAAAATTTCATAAGAAAAATCCAAAATAATAAATGAAGAAAATAGTGATTGCAATATTATTTTAATAAACGGTAATTTAAAACTTGAGAGAATACGGAAAGTAATAGTAGTTATAAACGGGTAAACATAAATTGACATAGATACATGAAAAAAAAAAAATTTAAAATATCAAGACTAAGGAAGATAGACAAATAATAAATAATATAAGAAAATATTTATTTGAAAAATACTGAATATGGAGAAAGTACCATGATAAAAATCTACAAAATAATTTGAGAGAAAAGTGTGTAAGGTATCATGAATGGCGGTCCAAGCTACCACGCTTCCACTGCGCCACTCTGATACCCAGGGGAAAATGTGCTCGCATACACTCTCATATCAATGCATACGAGAAAAACATCATGAATGAAAGTTAATAACTACTGCATTCACGACTCCAGCCATCCAAAAGAAAAAGAAAATATCAGTGCATAGAGCAACACAAATGTAAATCACTTACATTTAAATCTCTATAGACTGAAACTCACACTCTAGTGTCTGCAGGAATAATATTGTAACTACTCAATAAGGTGTCACGGGTTCTAGACTATAGTTAATGATCTTACTACTCTTCCTAAACAAATCTTTAGTCTATCAAGTTCTGATTTACTTGGGTTAGCCGTAAGAGTCGGTTCCCAGCTAGCGGTGGTCCGAAGACGCTTAAATACCGTGTCGCTTAGGGTTGTTTACACCCGGTTAACAGAAGGACACTTTTGGTTTGTTTCCAAATTTATCATCACCTTTTATCGTTCCTTATAAACTTGTACTACTTGTGAAGCATGCTCTGATACCATCTGTAACACCCCGAATTTCAAATAAGGACAAACTCGGGATTTCACAGGATCTTTACTTCACTTCGTACAATTTTACAAGGAAAATTTAAAACTTTTTATTCACAATACATCAGAGTTCAATTACAACTTGGTTTTACACAGCGGAAGAATGAAATTTACAATAAAACATTTACAACATCTTTAAAATAAAACAGCACCAGCATATCCACTTTATAGCTTCGCGAATAGTCCATTACCTGCATGTTAATCTGTGGGCACGTCAGTTACTTACAACTGACGAAATGTTATACACGGCTATCCTCTTTATGCCGGGAATAGTATAACGGTCTCATACTTTAACAAATCACAAAAAAAGATTGAATGAACATATAAAGTGTCAAAAGTGATCATTCTAAATATAAGTGTATGTCATGCCTTAATGCCTAATGCACACAATTCTACACTAGGATGACACTAATGCACACTTGTTCGGATTCTATGCATCCCATACTACATAGGTCCGAGGGCAAGTGCCTACGTTCTTCACAATACAGGGCTCGATCCCTTGCCATGAAAACTACCCGGTAGCAAAACAAAGTTCAGACTATTCCACGAATGTGAATCCCAGCCTTGGAGTCCACCGCCAGCTGTTATAAAAGATTTCACATCGTACGAACCGTCCCGTATGTGACTCTCTAGCCCAGTATATATATATATACATTGGAGACGGTAAACACAAAAATCCATCCGTCCGACTACTCAAGATCCCGGAGTCCACCGCTGACCCGTCCTCATAGTCCCGGACTAAAATATAATAATCCGTCTCCCACAGGGAAACCTCAGTCCACCAACTGGGTCTATAGTCTTGGAGTCCACCGCCGACTATATAGAGCACCCCACTTACGTTTTCCTAAGTTTACTACATCTTCACTTATGTGCCTAAATTTTTCTAAGTTCAAGACGTGAATAATCTCCACATGTAGAATTAGTTGTTACCTCCTACCGGACTTAGTCAACAAATACGAGATGGCTCCATAACTACATCACAACTCAACATTATTTTATTTCAATAATGCCGGTAATGAGGGTTTCACTAATTCTAAATCTCAGATTTCATGTATAAGCAACATGGGTATTCACACCCTTTAGTAAACATGTCTTAAACTTATTATATTCATGTTTCTAACTTATCCATAATTTAATCAATGTCTCATTTTTGCATCACTCATGGTTCATTCGTTCACAATCTTTGAAAACAATAATTCTTTTCATGACATAAATTCATCACTTTAAGTCTCTTCAGCAACTTAGGCACATATAATATATCTCAACCACATTAACCTTTCTTAAACAAAATTTAGAGTATAACCTTTTCAAAAGAAAAATCATTTCACACAACGATAAATCTCATACTCTTTAATAATTAAAATCTTAAGTCAGAAACTCATTATCCAATTTGAGCATGTATACTAATCAAGTATTCAATTTAAAAGAAATAATCTCCTTGAGACAATTTATTCTCATACCAACACTTTACTTTTCTTCTAAAAATCTAAATTATGCTCTTAATTAATCTCTACTTCTCTACTACTATAATGGGAGAAGGCCTTAATGTATTTTGTCCTCAACCCAAATAATTACCGAGCTGATCCACTTTCGAAATTATTTACCAAACTGGTCCACTTTCGAAATTATTTACCAAACTGGTCCACTTTCGAAAATATTTACCGGACTGGCCCATAACAAATTTTTTTTCCTTTTTACCTAAAAATCGTCTATCCAAAGATCCAACACTTTATGATATTGAAATAAACTTTCTCTTGACTGAGATAAATTTTAAAAACAGTAGCAAAACTCATTTCAAACTCTTTTTAAAATATATATTTCTATTTTTAAATAATTCCCCTTCTCATTCTAGATATAGATTTTGTATTTTTCTCAAAAAAAAACTTGATTTCTAAGAGTTTTATTCATGAAGACTAGTTTATGTCCACCATCAAACTAATTGAATTTTGGTAATAAAGATAAACATGTCTCTTAATCATCAAGGATAATTCTTTTATGAAGAATTATATTTTTACATAACAACATGCAATAGTTGACATATTTTGTGGTAATAATCTAATTTATCTTTCTTTCTTTCTTCATTTGACTCATCATGGTATCAAGCATAAATTAGTAATTTCTTCATTCAAAAATATTCTTTAATAATTACTCATACTTGTCACAGGAATTTGCAAACATTCTAACATGGTCCATATGATTATTTCTCTACTTCTTAATTAGCATGGTAACAATTTGTTCACTAACTTTCAACAAGATTATTTTATATTGTGCTAGCATGGATTCTACATATATCTACACATATCACACTCAATTCATACTAGTCATATAAAATAATTAGCATGCAATTTCTACAATTAGAAAGTAGGAGACACCCACCTTTTGTGAAGCTTGAAAAGAAAAGAGAACACCACTTCTAGCTCCAAAGATTCCTAGCTCCTAGTAAGGCTTCTCCTCCTAGCAATTTCTCATTTCCAAGCAAGAGATCCTCCAAGCACAATAACTTTCTTACTCTCTTTCTTTTTCTTCCTTTCTTTCTTTTTCTTACACTTATTTTGATATTGATTTTGGTGCAAGAGAAATGTAGGAAATGAGACTCTATTTATAGGATTTTGGAAGGGTCTAAAGTGCAAAAATCTCACCCTAATAACTCTTCAAATTTATTTTACAACTCTCCACTTTCCTAACTCCTAAAACCTCCATCTCTTCATCTCCCCACTCTCCACTAACTAAACCTACCAACTCTTCTCCTCTCCTTGCCCAAAAAATAGTCCAAATACATTTGTGTATGCATGCACACATGCATAAACAAATATGAACACATTTCTATAACTCTAAATGTGTACTAATATGTGTAACTTGTCATGTATTAGTACATGTTTAACTAAAAATGTGATTTTAATAGTGGGCTTGCTACATGGGCTCATTACTAGTTAATTTATTTAATTATCTAGTGGGCTTGCTACATGGGCTCATTACTAATTAATTCATTTAATTATCTAGTGGGCTTGCTACATGGGCTCATTACTAATTAATTTATTTAATTATCTAGTGGGCTCCTCTCCTAATGGGCTACATTTTAGTTTATAGGTCCATGGATCAAAAGAAAGGCTAAATAAAACTAATGCATGCTAAAAATAGTAAAATGAGAGTAGCAAAATGAGAATAAAAATTTGCACGTGCACCATACGTGCAGAAAAAATTGAAAAATGCATTTTAATCAAAACAAGGGGAAAAATAAATTTTTATTTTATAAAATAGATTTAAATACATAAAAATAAATAATTTAAACCTATAGAAAATATTATACGTAGTGGCGGAAACACGTGCATCAAAACACGTAAAAAGCACGTAGATTATGGAGATTGAAATATTATATTTTAGTTGACTGAAGTCAATACGGAAAATGTATAAATAGTACGAATCCAAAATATGTAGTGAAACGCATTACAAAATATACGTGCGTAACACCCAGGGGCAAAATTGTAATTTCCAATTTTGCGGCGTGTTACAAAAGATACAGTTCTCATTTAAAGAAGCCCTAAGAACAATACTAGTCCCCTTCATGGGCCCAAGCCCATCTTCTAAGCCCAAATCCAATTCATGTGCATCGCGCATACTAGTGTTAGGGTTAGGAGAGGGAGCAAACTGAGGTGCAACACTGATGGGAGCACGTGGTCAAAGACAGCTGGCATCACACTAGAAACACCACGTGGCTCGGGCGAAGGAGATAAGCAGTTGCAGCGGCACTTGGGTAGGGTGAAGGTAACGAAGGAGCAGGAGGGTAAAAAGGTAACTTCCCATTCATTTCACCCTTATCTAATGCGTTCCTCATCTTTCTCATTTTGCTAAGAACTTGTCGCTCCCCTTCTTTTTCTTTTTCTTTTACCTTTTCTACACCACCAAACTCTAAGCTCTAGAGTCTGAGCTCCACCAGTCCCCTTTTTCTCTATTCCATTTGGGACCAATCCTTTCCTGGGGCTGTTAGTAGTACCAACCCTAACCCTTTTTGCTTTTGTTTGGATACTACAGCTTTATCCAGTCTTGAATCTGGTCTACTCTGAATCAGTGTCATATTGAGTTGGCTCGCTTTTACAGACCCATCTGAGCCCTTGGTTGAGGATTTGATCGAAATATCAGGGCCCTCCATCAGGCCTTGGGGTCTGTCTTCTCCGGTGATCGCCGGCGATGCTCAAAATCTTTTGCGGTCTGATTCTTATTAGCAAACTTGATCTCGTGAGCCCCATCAATAGTAGAGTCTAGAGTCCATTCGGTGTGTGGGGCTAGATTATGGTTAGGATTTGAAGATTCGGGTTTTGCTGCTTCAAGGGACCCCTCCGGTTCTACCTTGGCTTCGAGCACGAAGTGGATGATGTACACATCTTCAAAAGTGAAGATTTTGGCAAATTGGCATCCTGGCAATGTCGGGGCTTCGAATCAGTACTCTGGCTGAAGTGAACTCTGATCTCCTGCTAGTTTTGGGGTCGACATCAATAGCCATCCCAAAGTCGGAGACTAGTTCCTCAAACGAATTTATTTTCCAACAATGCAATAGGACATTATGTAGCCAATTCCAGAAGGTATCCCCCTTTGGCAGCTTCACACCGAAGTTCATAGTCCATAGCCTGAATTTCGTAGAAAAGAACCCAAAATCAAGAAGCCCCATCCTCGATACTTCTGTCATCTTCTCAGGAGAGGGGAATGAGACAAGGTAATGAAGGTGACCCATTTTTTTGACCACCCATTCACGATGACCCCTTATTGGCCACCGTTTGTTGAGTTTTTGAAGGAATTGATTCTCCGATGGTGGTCGTCCCTTCTTGACCTTGGCAGTAGTACACCATGCTTTGAGCCAGATTTCCTCATTCTTAATACTGTCTAGGCAACTAGCCAATCTGATGTGGGTTGAGTTCTTCAGTGATCTTCCCCTTACCACTTATCGATTGGCCTTTTCCGAGTTCTCGACGACATTGGTGCAAACATATGACATGTGGCCCCATTTTAGACATTTGACATAGTGGACGTCCTTCGTGCAATCAGAACGAACATGGCCAACATTGCCACAGTTGAAACAAGGGAATGGTTTGTGATTTTTCCTTGATCTGTTGTGATTGTTATCAGAATCCACTGTACCTTTCCTTTTAGAGGACTTGCTCACAATTGTGATCCATGGGTTCTCATTCCCATCAATCTGCAAGACCCCTTCTGCCTCCTTATGCATATTCTCCAGACTCCCCTCTTGAGCCCAAGTAACCTTAGATTGGGGGGGGGGGGGTGTAGAGAGAGGAGATAGAGGCTTAGGGAGCACAGGATGGTGAGCAGGTAAGGGTGGTGAAGAATCCCTAAGATTGGTATGATGTCCAAGGCGTTGGGGTTGTGAGTTGTATTGAGGTTGAGATGAGGGTTGAGGATGGGTTTAAGAGGGGTGGGGATGAGCAGGAGGAGGGAGGGGAGGGGAGTGGACGAAGTGGGATGGTCGGTGATGTGAGGTGAAGTTAAGGCGTTGATGATGGTGGTGAGAGCTCTGGTCCCATCCTGTATGACTGTAAGTACTTGCCTCCGACCTCCTTGGTTCTCTGTAACCTTTGGGTGGAGTTAATGACCTCTGATGGTTCGATCGCAGGGGGGGTTACGCCAGTAATGGCCTGTAGGAGGACCCCCTCATGGGGTTCGTCCTCTTCGATGAGGTGAAGGGGAGCGATGATGACGGCTGCGAAAGCCGGTTCACCGTCGATCATTATAGTGACCGTGCATTGGCGACATGTTGAGCTCTTTTTTGCCATTCGACGGGGATGAAGTGTGCTGTCGCAGATCCTCATCCAAGCAGGGGGCAGGGGGTGCTAAGGGCGCAGGTGGAAGGGGGAGGGAGTAGGGTAGCGGATGTAATGCCCTGATTTTCATTTATGAAAATTATTATTTTTATTTTTGTACGTATTGTGCACGTGCAATTTTGCAGTATAAAAATTTTTATAATTATTTTCATTACATAGAAAAATGAGTACACACACACACACACACACACACACACACACACACACACGCATATATATATATATATATATATATATATATATATATATATATATATATATATATATATGGTTTTCCATTATTTTTATTAAAGCCCATTTTTAACAAACATAAGTTTCTTTTATTTTGAGCCCAAATTAAATTATTTTTAAATGAAGGTTAATTTGGCCCATTAAATAAAAGCCCATGAGTTTATTTTCTTTTTATATACAACTTGTAATGTAGACAATTTTTATAGATTATTTTTATAAAGAATAAAATGTACAACTTTTCCATTATTTTTATTAAAGCCCATTTTTAACAAACATAAGTTTCTTTTATTTTGAGCCCAAATTAATTTATTTTTAAATGAAGGTTAATTTGGCCCATTAAATAAAAGCCCATGAGTTTATTTTTTTTTAAAATACAACTTGTAATGTAGACAATTTTTATAGATTATTTTTATAAAGAATAAAATGTACAACTTTTAAAATGGGGGATTATTGGAAACACGTGCATTACACGTACACGTGTATTGTGCACTTTATTTTTGGCCGGATTTGAATGGGAGGGAAAAAGAGAAGTGGAGTTTGTGGGAGGTAGTTTTGGGATCATGGTTGGTTACTACAACTTCCCCTTAAATCCTAGCCTTTGATCCTTAACTTCTAGATTAATCCTAGCCCTTTATTTGTCCCAAAATTTAGTATAAATACCCCCCCCCCCTCCCCCTAGCCTAGTTATTCTTGAACTTTTCATTCTCCAAACCTATAGTAAGAAAATACAATTATTAGTAGTGCATTATTAGTAGGAAGTGAGAATAAAAGATTGAGAGAGAGGGAATTGTTGTGCTTGCATTCAAGGAGGCCGGCACTTGGGAAGGCTCGGGTTGCACCATTGAAGGCTCGGGTTGCACATCAAGGAGGAGGACGAGCACTCGTTTGGCAAGCTCGAGAAGGACTCTTTTCGTTTAGGAGGTGTTGTGAATCCTTCTCTCCAAATAAGGTGGGTTGGTTTTCTATATTTCTAACTAGATACCATGTTAGGGATGATTGAAATGATAATGCATGAAAGAAACTAATAAGAGTACACTTAATTGGAAAAAGGACTTGTTAGTTGATTAAATTGATGCTTGATAGATTGCATGTTATCTTGTCATGAATCTTAAGTTGTATGCGAATTGTTTTGTAGTTATGGAATATATGAATTAGAATTGTTGTTAATATCAAAACTAAGTACAAAATGCTAGTAGATGAAATTGTTGTTTTGTGTGCTTAGATGGACTTTCGTGATATTGTTTAGAACGAATAAATCATAATATGCTTTTGGGTTTATGAAAGAGGGGAAAACAGGGAATTAATGTAGAAATCTTTAATACTAAGTTGTGTGAGAAATGTCAAAATGATTTATGAAAATAGTAGTATGCAATCTAAATTAATTGAATGAGTAATGTGTGTTTAATTACTGAAAAAATTATTTTAAAAATACTGGAGTGTTAAATTATGTTAGAATATATATTCTGGAAATTTACAGGAATTTTAGTGAAAGCAAAACAAAAATAGGAGCTTTTGAACATCGAAATGTTCTAATGAACAGAGAGTTGAATTAAATAAAATTCGAGTTGTAGTTGTGACAACTTGAGCCTACAGCTCAAGTGGTCGGTGAGCCCTTTGGCGCTACAGTAGTGCAGGTGGGTGTGTTATGAGGTTCCTGGTTCGATACTTGTGGCCACCTTTCTTTTATGTGCGTTTTAAAAATTAACCCAGATATCGAACAGAAAGTATATAACTCTCTGTCTTCTCTTTGTATCGTTGAGCGCAAATGGCCAGTTGGCTAGCGTGTGCGGCTGTCTTCTCCTAGGTCACGGGTTCGATTCTTGGTGCAGGCCAGAATGTTATTTTTCTTTTTAAAAGTGATTTTTGGGTTTTCTTGATGTGTAAAAATTCCGAAAAAAAATACCGTTATTATTCTAAAATCATATAGGACTTATGAAAATTAATTGGGAGTGATTGGAATGAAATAAAGTGTATTTTGGTAGTAAAAGTGTATTCGAAACTATTGTTTCACACTCGTACAATTTCATAAAAATGTGCTTTCATGAAGGAATTGAGATAAGTATTGAAAAAGGAAAATTGAAAGAAAGAAAATATGAATGTGAAGTTTTATAGGAGTTATTCTTACTAAAGAATAGTGTGACAATAGTGAGTTTGTGAATATTCACTTTGACTAGATATTTGGTGATATGATTTTAAATGTGGAAATAAATGTTGGTTATGAAATGCATGATATATAATTGAACTTCATGTATGATTATTGACTCATGAAAAGATTAGAAATCATGTGATTGAAAAAGAGAAATGTTCTTGAGTTTGAAAACTCAGATTGTGAATTTGTGAATTGAAATCGAAAATTAGGGTGTAGCCAAAACTCACACCGGCAAGTGAAAAGTGATGAGATATGATTATTGAAATTGAAAAGACCAAGCTTGGGTCATTGTGAAGTGAAAGAAATAAGAGCGGTATTAGTGAGAGGGCTAACTCTAAGAGATTAATTTTGTTCATGATTTCATTAAATTAAGAATTAGTACATAGTGAAGAGCAGATGAAAGTGAGAGAAAAATACAAGTATGAGGGCCTCGAGTCTACGATGTGGGTGTGATTCACAGTTTGTCTTCACGATGCGTCGTGACATGACGTGGGCACTACTCCGAATTATCGGGATCTTGGCGACGCTTGTGGGGTGTTTGGTGACTGCGAGAGGATCGTGTGCCATGAAAGATGCTGAATTGTCTATAGATAGTCTTCATGATGCGTCGTGACATGACGTGGGATTCCCCTCCAGTTTTTCTATACAGAGCTCGTACTCATAGGAAATCTAGGATACTTACCGTAGTTACGGTAGTAGATTAAGTCATGACGAGGGATTGAACCCTACAAGATGAAGAACGATTAAGATGCTCGCCCTCGGACCTATGTAGTATGGGATGCATAGAATCCGAACAAGTGCGCATTAGTGTCATGTAATATAAATAATTGCATTAAGGACTAAGTGCACAATCACAACACGACATTAATAGGGTATTCCCCTTAGTTTGATATGTGAACAAGTTTGTGTTTGTTAAATATGGAAAATCAATTATATTGTTTCCGGCATAGAGAGGATGGCCATGTATAATATTCGTCAGTTGAATAAACTGACGTACCCACAGTTTTGTATGCAGGATAAATGACATGATAAAGATTAAAGAAGAACTTATGCTTAGAGATTATTCAAATGTTGTTGTACTTTTATTTATATAAATGTTGTAATTTTGCTTCCGCTGTAAAATGTAAAGTGTAAAGATTCCCTGTAACTATGATGTAAAGTAAAAAGTTTTAAATTCCTTGTAAAATTGTACGAAAGAAGTGTAAAGATTCTGTGGAATCTCGAATTCAGTTGTATTTTGGAATTCGGGGTGTTACAGCGGACCAACTCGTTAGCCCCACATTTCTAATTCAAATAAATCCATGGAAGGGTGAGAAGATACGAGGGTGGAGGGAGAGACAAACAGCAATACAAAAGGAGAGGTTGGTGGAAAAATAGGAGAAGGAGGGGGGGATACAGAAATCTGGGTTGGGGGGGGGGGGGGGTGGCCAGAAAGAGAGGTGCCGGAGAGACGGGGAAGAAGAAGGGGGGAGTAGGTAGGAGCCATTTCAAGTTGAATTTTAACAAGGCCCTAAGATAGTTGATGTGGGTAAATTTAGAATACGAATATATAGCTATAAAATTATATGTATTGTTAAATAATTAAGGTATCATGGATACAGATATTTGTATCCAACTGTTTAAAATGAATATATGAATAGTTTTTCAGCCGAATATAAAAATTTAATTATTATAAAAAATATGTAACAATATTTTAGTATTTGTATAATTTTTAAAAATATATTATATTTTAAACGAAAATTACTTAGTAGAATTTTTTAAACTCTTTTTCTATTTTACTGTATCTATTTTATTGATGGAGCTATTGGGGGTAGATTTGTGGGGTTGAAACAGGTAGGTGAATTTTTTGGTGTCCTGTTGGGATTGGCTGCTTAGGTGTTGGTGGTTGATTACGAGTAGTCCAGATCATGAGGCCTGGTTGACCCAACTAATGAAAATACTATATTGATTAAAGTCTTGGTTCATGGACTCAAGTCTTGGCTTTTCATATTTTTATTTTTCTTTTTTAATAGGAAATATAGTACGGGTAAAATCAGAGCCACACGATCTCGGCATGCATCTCTAAATTTTTCAGTGCAGAAGTAATTTTTCGACAAAAGCATACCCACTAAAAGAATATGGGCCATTTTTAGGCTCATCAACTCAAGCAGATCCATAATTATGGCTTACTTATAGCTTAAGAAAGAAGGATTAGCAGCTAATTATAGTTTTCAGAAAAGTTTCTTAATCTTTTCCCTTAACTAGGGGAATCTCCAACCGAATCTTAAAAGATACAGTTTCAGGTCTATCTTGTATAACTGATTCCTAGTCTATAAACATCCCCCCCCTCCCCCCAATTAGTCAATCAAATTTAATTGATCTTTCTCTACTAAAAATATTAATCACTATTTTGGATTTCTGACTTGAGCGTCAGAGAGTCTTTGGCCGGAGCCACATCCGGTGTAAAGATATTATGCAGGTTCCGGACGTTTTAAGCCGTCCAGATCCAGACGATTCTAGCCATCTAGATAGAGATTCAGGCTATCATCAACCTACCAGACTCAGATCACGATTGGCGTTCTATATCAGAGCTTTCATCCTCAAATAAAGAACTCATCATCTAATTGCTCCCACACCAGAAAAACAACAAAAGATGGGCGCCATCTATGAGAAAGCCATATATCTGACCACCGAGAACACTTTCAACCATGCCTCGTCCGAGAAAGCTAAAAGCAGCTGCTGCCAGCCATATAGCCAATCCTCTTGCTCCACCATCACCACCTCTTCATCCACCTTCTCCACCTTTTCCTAATAGGGCTGAGTCAGTTAGCTCTCTTCACATCCTTCTTGAAAAACCCCGTCATGCGAGAATCAGGGATCGGTCAACACCTCAACCCCCTCTACGGTGCCCCTTATGCTGCCAGACCTCAGCAAAGTCATCAACTCCCACCACGAAGGAGTAGACCTTCATCATCGGCTGGATGAAAGGTGATATCGAGATGGTTTTCCCCGCTCAGAATGCCAAAAGGATCAGAGAAGCCCTTCAACCCGGTGGTAGAAATCATGTTGAATGCCCTCCACAAGGATGAAGACGCAAGAGGAGCTCGACTCTAGTCAGTTGGCAAGCTCTCAGGAACAATATAAGAAAGAAGAGGCATCCGTAAC
The DNA here is from genome assembly GCA_017893485.1 of Hemerocallis citrina. NCBI lineage: Eukaryota > Viridiplantae > Streptophyta > Magnoliopsida > Asparagales > Asphodelaceae > Hemerocallis > Hemerocallis citrina. The sequence goes on from CM030360.1 coordinate 145,420,865, forward strand.
CAGGACCGAGTTCCGGGACTTCACCGAACAAGTCCTTAAATCCTTCTTGGACATTCCAAATAGGGACCACCCGATGAATGGTCCGTGCCTGAGGACTCGGTAAGAAGAAGAATCTCGCGGCTCAGCTCGACCCAAGGGGCTAGAAGATGTGGTGTTTCATCACCTCCAAGAGATGGAGAACTGCCTTCATCGAATCAGCCAAGCGGATGGTCATCGGAGAGGAGGGTACCACCCCATCCGGCTTCCCTTCACGAGAGCTATCCTTGAAGTTCCTGTCCCAAAGAATTTCAAGCCTCCAACCTTCAAGTCCTATGACAGTGAATCTGACCTTGCAGATCAGATCGAGACCGTCAAAACTCTCATAATGATTCACAGAGCCTCTGACACACTCCTCTACAAAACTATCCTGGCCACCCTGAAGGGATCAACATGGGAGTGGTACTCCAATCTCCCTATAGGAACCATCTCCTCTTTCAACCAATTTGAAAAGCTCTTCCTCACGCACTCGTCAGCAGCCACAAAATTGAGAAGACGAGTGTCTCCCTGATCGAATTGAAAAAGAAGGCGGGAGAACCTCTCAAAGTGTCATGCCCCGCTTCCCAAAAAGAATACGGAATACAGATACGTGACTAAACCCAGCAAATGATTTTCATCATCCATAAGCTGTTCAAGAATCTTTATAACATTTTACAAGAATAATCAGAGTCGGAAGCAAAAGAGTCAACCAAGCATGTATAATCGAATCAAGATACCAACAAATTTATAATTCTCAAATAAACCAGATCAGAACAAGTCAAATATTCTGGGTCACATTGCCCAAATACAAAATAAATCCAAGTACAAGATACAATTGTTCATGAATAAAAGGAAAATAAATAAATGTAGCAAGAGCTTCAGCAACTAATATCTCATCTCACCTATTCCATATGGCAGCCGATTTCCAAAATCTGCAATTTAATAAATTGCAGGAAGAGAAAAAAGAAAACAAGGTACCTGTCAATATAAGTTACGGGCTGCTTGTAATGTAGGATACAAGTACATGGGAAAAACTAACTAATAATATGAAATATATATGATAACAAAATAGAATACTAGCATGGCAAGATGAACATGTACAAGTGGCATGTGTCAAGTGTCAAGAGTCAAGTGAACAAGTATCATGTAAACAAGTAACCAGTATCAAGTATCAAGCGAACAAGTATCAAGTATCAAGCGAACAAGTATCAAGTACAGGTAACATGTGTCAAGGATCAAGTATCAAGTAAGCATGTATCATGTTCAAGTGTCATGTAGTGAAGTTCAAGTATCATGTTCACGTTCAAGTATCATGTTCACGTGTCATGTATCAAGTCTTGTAATTATTACTATCTAGGTAGCACTTCATGCGCCCCAGCTTTTATCACAAGGTTGCTACATTCAAACAGATTACGCTTAGATTTCGTAGGGGACCATACAGGGCAGTATACTCGGGTATTCACAGAATCACGGAACTTGGTCGGTAAACTTGATCGGTAACTTGATCGATAACTTGATTAGTAAACATGTAATACAGGAAACACAAGTCTCCTTCCGAGTACACATTTCTGCACTATCCACTACTAGATCTTTTCCATTAAAACCCCAGCTTGATTATTTATTATTATTCTCAAACAGGCATGTATAAGCATGAAACAGTGTCAAACTAACATAGTATAATCAGTATCAAGTCTAGGGTAACAAATAAGCACGCATAGATGATAGACAGTCACATAATCGAGCAAAATAGTGTATGTTCATATTAAGGACAGCATGAAAGTATAGTACTAAAACAGCGATTCCAATTACTACAGAAATCCAAATATGAAACCGTCGGAGAATCTGGAAAATAAACTTCCACCTGAATCCATCGAATATGTATAAGTCATATAGTGTTTCAGAAAGACATGAGTTAAAACTGATTTGAATCCAGAAAATACATTCAGCTAGAAATCAGGAACTCGTATTCAAGGTAAGAAAAACAGTATCAAAACACCTCAAATAAATCCAGGACAAATCTGGGGTAAAACCATATATGTCTAGTATCAGAATATAGAGTTTCATAATTTTCCACTAAATTAGATCAGTCATCAAAAATCAGAAAACATCAATAAACGATAGTTTGGCAAATCTGGAATTCCCAACACTGATGTACGAAAACAATAATATCTTACAAACCGTGAAACGAAATCCAGATCCGTCAAAGGGAAATGAAAATAGACAAAATAATCTAACTTTCATATTTCATAAATATTTTCCATACAGTAGAAGGAAATAGGGTGAAAATACGATTATTTACAGAACATCGAGCAAAATACAGTAAGTATAGCTTTCATAAACAAGCATGAAACGGCGTATAAAACTCATCAATAGAATCCACCAAAATTCTGGGTAATCCCTAGATAGATATAGAAATACTGACCAAAGTTTCAGATCAAAATAATTTAGTCATCAAAATCATCAAGAAACGAAATCTGGAATTGATCTACACCTCTTTAGTAAAACAGTCATATCTCACACATACGAAGACGAAATCGAGCAAGGTTAGAGGGGTTAGAAAGAAGACAAATTCCTCTAAAACTCATGTTTTATACTGAAATTAAAATTCTAACTTTAATATGGTCTAAATTACTGATCAATACAGATTATCGACAAAACACAGAATTTCCTTTAGGAACAAAACCAACATGAATCACACGAAACTTAGTCGAAACATTGCTATACATGAATTAGAGTCTACTAAGTGTCCAAACAATATGAAATAGGGTATACGACATGTCCACAACAAGTATATCACATGGATCTCACAAGCACATGAGTTCTCATAATTGTTCCACATATACATCACATCAAGAAACAGTCACTCCTAGGTTAATTCATGTCATATGTGTTGTAAGGCAACTATGGTCAAAGCACTATAGAGATAATATCAACAAGGGGTTTCACACACAAATTATCTCTAGAACCCAACTACACTACAAGCAGTATTTATGACTTATATCATACAAAGGAGTTTGAGTACAAGTTACTTGCCTTAAAACCGACGACAAAAACGACTCCAAGCAAGAATAACAGGAACGACACGAAAACAAGAATAATGGGAACGAATTCCCGGACACGAACCACAAACACATGCGAGCTATGTGCAATACACATGCACACAAAACGGCAAACACCAACACAACCAATCACCTCCACACCAAAACACCAACAGCACAAACAGATCCCTTCTCAACCCACACAACAGCAAACACCCCCTACAAATCCCCTACCTCCAAACAGCAACCAGCACCAATTTCCTACTCTTCTTCCTCCTTCTCAATCGTGACAGAGAAAGAAAGAGAGCGACGGGGGAAGACACTGGCAGCGACTGTGGCGACTGCATTTGGGGAGCGACGGCAGTGGCGAGGTCGATGAAGAAAGGCAGTGGCACTGTGGTCGGGAAGCAACGCAACGACCAAGAACGGCGACGTCGAGCGAGCCCTGTTTTTTCTCTGAAATAGGGAAGGCAAAAACAGCTGGGGTTTGGGGCTTGGACGGCGACGACGAGGGCTAGGAGGGTCAGCGGTGGTTGCTAGGGGTGCACGGAGGGGCGAAGACGAGACGGTGGTGAGAAGGATTGGGAGGAGCAGCGATGGTTTAATGGTGGATGGGTTCGAAGGTCGAAGGATACGGGGAGTTGGGTTGTGGGTGTCGACGAGGTGTAAAGGCGATAACGACAGGATGAAGACGGCAATGGGATTTGGAAATGGCGAAGTCGATGATGGGGTGGAGATTGTGGGGTCGCGACGGGTGGAGGCACACAGCGGCGGTGCAGGGTGGAGACAAGAAGGTGATGATGAGCGGTGGCGGGGGTCGAGGTGGTGGTCGGATACGGGATCGGAGAACAGGGATGGCTGTGGTTGGGTTCCAAGGGAAACAGAGAGGGCTGAAAGTGCGGGAGATGGAGAAGAAGGAAGTGGCTGACGGTTGGGGGGGGGGAATAGGGTTAGAATAGTAATATATATAGGGGTAGGGGTAGGGTTAGGTTAGGGTTTAGGGTAATGGGTTTGAATAGGATCCAATAAGAGTTGGGTAGGGTTTAGGGTTTAAATGACCCAACAAGAACTAGAATGGGATTTAAATAATAACTAAATAGGCCATGAAATAATTCATTGGAGCTAAACAGAATAAATCGAAGACAATAAATTGGGACAGAAAAATTAAATCAAATCAAGAAAATATTCAAGGCCACAAAATAGAGTCCAAGTCAAAATGGATAGATTTAAAATGAGAACGGAGATCAAATACATGGTTCGGAAGAAACAAAAGAGTACAAAATGAATAAATACACGGAAAAGAAAAATACACCCAAAATACAAGAAAACGGCAAACAGGGGTTACACAAAGCTTTCATTTGATGCTTCGATGCTTCACGTCCGAGTCTAGGTCTATCCCACCCTTGATCCGGCTTTAGCAGCGGCTGCGTTCCAACACAACATCCCCAACACATCCCCAACACCTCCCTCAATACAAGAAAACGGCAAACAGGGGTTACACAAAGCTTTCATTTGATGCTTCGATGCTTCACGTCCGAGTCTAGGTCTATCCCACCCTTGCCAAGAAGCGTCCTCAGGACTTCTTTGAGCTATTGTAGAGATGCAAGAAGTACATATAAGCTGAGGATGTTCTTCATCCCCGAGACCAAAGTGAGCCCTCATCCATATCCAAATGAAGAAGTGTGGATGTGGAGGGGCCTAAGAAGTCCCATAGGGATTAGTTTGGACAATGTCGTCCTTCTTCGATCCCTCGCTTCGACAAATTCATCATGCTCAACATCAACATATCGATAGTCTTCATGGAAATCGAAGGAGACATGCTACTCCCCACTCCTCCTAAGATGAACCTAGAAAATGGGAGAAGAGATAAGAGCCGATGGTGTCAGTTCCAAAAGGACCATGACCATGACCATGATATGGAGGAGGGCTGATATCGTAAAGATGAGATCAGAACTCTCATATGTTGTGGTCACCTCGTCAAGTATACCCAGAAGGACAAAATTGATCCGGCACCGAATCGAGGAACCAACAAGTGAATGGAGAATAATTTCGAGACCTAAGACTTTGGGTCCCTGGCCATTTTCGATTCCATGCATGGAGATCCTATGGGAGGGGAGTCCAACTCTTCCAGAAAGGCATTCGTCTGAGAAGTTAACTAAGTGCACAATGTCTAGCCCACCAAGAGTTAGGGAGTCTAAGTAACTTTCTCATACCAAGATCTCGAAGGCATCTGAACCCATCACTACGATGCCCTGGTGATCAGCCTCTCCATGGCGAACCACGACGTAAGCCGCATCCTAGTAGATAGTGGTAGCTCAGTGAACATTCTCTTTTTAGAAGCTTTCGAAGGTCTCAAGCTCTACAGGGACCGTCTGAAACCCGCCGGGTAAACCTTCCATGGGTACTCCGATGTTCCAGTCCACATCAATGTAATAGTCACTCTCAACTTGATTGCAGGAAAGCCCCAACTGTCCGGGTCGAAGCCATGGACTTCATGGTTGTTAACGAAATGCTGCTTACAATGCTATCTTTAGCTGCCCAGGCATAGCAGCTTTCCACGCCGTAGCTTTAGCGTTCCACATGAATATGAAGTTCCCCACACTAGCTGGGGTAAGAGAGGTCGATGAAAGTGAAGAAGTGGCTTAGATGTGCTACACAACTACAGCGGGGGGCTTTGTCCTCACACTTGGAGCCTTACAACTCCTTTAAGAGAGGAATCAGGTGGTGCCCAAATTAGAAGAAATCCCCCTCTCCTATGAATACCCGTCCATGTGTTTTCATGTTAGCCAAGATCTTCCCCACCAAGTCCGAGAATAACTTTTTACAAGGTCTCCTAAGTCGCCCATCCAAGAGCTTACCGACTTGAAGACTTGGAGGGGGCAAGGAGGTATCAAAAGTCCATTTGAGGAAGTTCAAAGAGGGTGCTTAACACCCTCCACTAGATTTGTAATAAGACCAATCTATACAATGGTCATTTGACGTAATAAAAGCTAGCCATCAAGGCATCTACTTAGATTCATTTTCCAATAAATTCAACATTTCCATCTCAAATTCTTATACTACTCTCTATATCCAAAAAATGAGTTTGGTGCTCAACTCATTGCCCTAGCTGCCCCAACAACTCGTTCACTCAAAGTGATAAGTTTGGTGCTTAGCTCATCGCTCGAGCTACTCCAACAACTCATTAACCTCAAACAATGAGTTCAGTGCTCAGCTCCTCTCCTAAGCTACACCAACAACTCATTAGCTCCAAACATTAAGTCCGATGTTCCGATTTTTGCTCGAGCTACTCTAATAACTCATTAGCTCCCTACAATGAGTTCGGTGCTCCGCTCTCCTCCTGAGTTACTCCAAAAACTCAGTAACTCACAAAAATGAGTTCGGAGCTCAGCTCGTCGCCTGAGCTACACCAACAACTCAATCACTCTAATCAATGAGTTTGGTTCTCTGCTTGCTGCTCAAGCTACTTTAACAACTCATTAGCTCCTTATGATGTGTTCGATGATTTTCTCGCCGCTCAAGCTACTCCAATGACTAATTAACTCCTTACAATGAGTTCGGTGCTCTACACGCCGCTCGAGCTACTCCAGCGACTCATTAACTTGTAACAATGTGTTCGGTGCTCCGCTCGTCACTCGAGAAACTCCTACTCCCGAAAATGCGATGCTCCACTCGCCGCTCGAGCTACTCCAACAACTTATTATGTAACAACCCGGAGTAATTTTAGAAGGAAATACATTTTTTTTCATTTTTGCACGTGCAATTTTGTTCCATTTTTTGTTCTTAATTTTTTTTCTAAGTTATGCACAAATTTTTCATTTATTTATTTTTGTCCCTTTCATCATTTTTCCCTAATAAAAGATCCATAGGCCTAAAAGGTTAATTTGAGCCCACTAGAATGAGAAGCCCATAAATAAATCCTTTAATAAATACACAATTAAAGAGAGAGAAAAATGCAACTATACATGTCATGTAACAAACTAGTAACAACTAATAAATATCAATTAATTATTAAAATGATAAGGTGTGCATGTGTGAAACACATGCACGTGTTTGTGCTACTAGGGGGTGGCCGACCCATTCAAGGGAGAGAGGGAGAGTGGGGTGAGAGTGTGAGTAGTGGGGTGGTTACTTGAGTAGAAATTATTCTCCACCACACAAAAGCCCTATAAATACCTATACCTTCTCATGAACAAAGGCACAAATTTAATCAAAATCAAAAGAGAGAATAAGAAAGAGTGAAAGTGAGAGGCCGGATTTTGTCTTGGAGCCCTTGGAGCTTGCAGTTTTGGTGTGCAAGGAGGAGAAGGGCATTGGTGTGGAGCTATGAGCTTTCTTTCTAGGAGTTTTTCATCTTTTGCAACATATCTCTTCTTATTTTCCAGATAGTATAGAAATCATGCTTAGGTGTTTTATGGTTGATTTTTGTTAGTTTAGTGAATCCTACTAGTGAAATTTGATGCATGTTGTGGGAAAAAAGATTGCTAGTTGTAAAAAACCATAGAATGCATTGTATGTTAATGTGGAGTAAATAAATTAATTGGTAGATTAGAATGGAGAAAATTTAATCAAAGGCATGTGTAGAGTTGTTAGGCACAAATGAACAACTTGATTATTGCATGAAATGTTGTGACTTTTACAAATTTGGATAAAGTGTGTGTATGAAATGTAAATTAATAGAAATGAAAAATTAGAAACAATTTTTGGGGAAGAAATAATTATAGTAGAACAAAGGAGACGTTGCATTAAGTTAGTAAAAAAAATTAACTAGTTGCATTTTGTATTATAGTTCATGATGAGTGAAATTTGTATATAATTTTTTTAGTACTCTTTTATACATTAAAATTGCGAGTTCTCATTTATTTCTTTGAAATTTATCTTATTTCTACTCAATATTATTTATTTGTTTTTTTTTTGTAAGAATGAGATGGATAAGTGCAAAAGGCAGGCGTTTTTGATGAAATCATGGTAGAAAACAAGGTTGAAGATTTCAAAATTTGAGCACTCAAATGTGCTTGTTTACAAATTGGCCCATGGAAGAATCAATAAAAATTATTTATGTCAACTAGGGGGTGGAATGAAATTTTCTATTAAAAGTTGAGTGAATTTAAATTAAGGTTAGTTAATTGATTAGTTTGAAGTTTAATAGATTAATTTTAATCTATAAATCTTTAAATTAATTAATTAATTAATTAATATTAATTAAACTAATCTTAATTATAATAAAAACCCTACCCTATATATATATGATGAAGGCTGACTTGGGGTGGAAGCGAGGAAAGGTGGAGGCGACGTGAAAAAAAAAGGAAAAAGAAAAAGAAAAAGAAAAACAAAACAGAAAAGAAAAACAAGAGAGAAGGTGGGTGGGGAGGGGGGCTCTGTGGTTTGAGTAGGTAGGCTGGAGCCAAGGGCATGCTTTCCAAGGAGAGAAGAAAGAGAGGAGAAAGAGAAGAAGCGAGGGTGTGCTGGCTTGGGTTTGGCGACGCTGAAAATGAGGAGAAGGCCAAAGAGAAAAGGAGGAGAAAGAGATGCTTTGCGGCACGGATTTCGAGGCATCGATTTTATGCAAAAACGAGTTTTTCTTCTTCTCTTCTAATTTTTATTATGCAATCAAATAACATGTTTGTTAGTTGCAAATTTATTATGAACTAATTTTATTTTTCTAGAGCTTCGATGTAGCCTAGTTTTGATAACACAATTTTAATTCCATATTATTTTTCTACTTTTCCATGGTTGTGTGTTTGATTTTTGTTCTTAATGCATACAATTGTTTGGCAAACTTTTGAATGATTTATTAAATCATGGAGAGACCGAACTGGTAATTTATGATTTCGAATTAATAAAATTAAACACCGTTACAGGAGCGAACTGCTGTTAATGTGACCGTTAAGAAATCCATAGGTCTTAATGAATTTTCAATTAGTAATTTGTGCATGAACTATGAAAAATAATTAGTTGTGAATATGTTTGGTTTTTCTTAAGAGAGAATATTGAATAATTTGGGAATTTTGGTCTACAACTTGGAAAAATAATATTTTTATTCACATGGAGTTATAAATTGTTTGGGATTAACTAGGTGAAATCAAAAGCCGTAGAATTAATATTGCTATTAACAAACAACAAAATTTTAGATTTTCATTCCTCTTAATTGGTTTAGTTCTTTCCTTAGTTTAATTTAGTTTAGTTGCTATTTTTTTATATCACATTTTCGGTTTTCCAAATAGTAGTTAATATAGTCAATTTTGGTACTCAATAAAAAAATTAGTCCTTATGGGTTCGACACTCTTTTCACTTATCTATACTAGTTGTTGCGATTTTGTACATTTGCAAATAATTCACATCAAGTTTTTGGCGCCATTGATGGGGACTAATTATTCTTTTATTGATGTTGATAATTGCTAGATTGTTACTAATTTGGATTTGTCTTATTATTATTATTTTTTTTAGTTTTTCTATTTTTTAATAGCTATATTTCAGGACAAAGAAGTGTATCACAACGGCAAACGATGAGGATAACAAGTCTTTGAGAGACTATGCTATGCCCTCACTTAATGGAGCAACATCAAGTATAAAGAGGTCGGTTATTGAAGCTAACAATTTTGAGATTAAACCGGCGATCGTTTAAATGATTCAACAGACTGTTTAATTTGGGGAACTATCGCACGGAGATCCTTATGTTTACATTTCAAACTTTCTAGAAATTTGTGACACTTTCAAGCATAATGGAGTATCAGATGATGCAATTCGATTGAGACTCTTTCCTTTTTCACTAAGAGATAAAGCTTGGCTTGGCTAAAGTTTCTACCACCCGGTAATATTACTACTTGGGAGGGACTTGCACAAAAATTTATGGCTAAGTATTTTCCGCTGGCAAAGACAGCAAAGCTAAGGAATGACATTGCTACATTCACTCAATTTGAGACTGAATCTTTATATGATGCATGGGAGAGGTACAAAAAGTTCTTGAGAAAGTGTCCTCATCATTAATTACCGAAATGGCTGCTGTTACCGCTAAATCTGGTGTGGGGGTAAGCAGATAGTATTTGTGGATTCTTGAAAAACTTGAATGGCAAACCTGAAACCTGTTCCGCCGGAGTTTGACCGTTGACTCCCGCCGTTCACCTGCAAAAAGTGCGAGACACCGGGGTTGATCCCGGGGATGCACCCTCCGATGCTCAAGTTGGTAATCAGGAAGATTATGAAAGAGCGTAAATTGGCAAAAGATTGATTACCTCCTAATGGTGGTGGATGGGGGGTATTTATAGCCGCCTTTGGGATCGAATTAGGCATGTAATCCCTGTGTTTAGATAAGGAATGTAATCCCTAATTCCCAGTGAAAGGATAAATATGAATCAGGGTCGTTGATTAGGATTAATCAGAAACCCTAATTCTATCCTGCTGGACCGGGTTTGTAGCGGGTAAAAACCCGTACCCGGTTGGAGGTGGATCCGTTCGCGAGTTAGTGGGTCTTTGAGGAGGAGACCCAGTACCTGCTTCGGACCCATTGGTAGACAAAATTACCACTTTACCCCTAGGCTTTAAGATTCGTTCCTGATTTGGACGGTTCCGATTTAACCCCATTTTTTAGCCATATCACGAGCCCCCCACTCCCGAAGACTGAGCTTGATCAGCCTTTGAGGAGTAGTTTTACTATTTTAATGGCTGGCGGAGTTGTATCGGAGTCCAAATGGAAGGTTTCAGATCTTTGCAGGAGGCAGTATGGTGATTTTCTAAGCTAGTTGCGTGCTCTAAGTTGTTCCGGACATTTGGTGATTTTATCTATTTTTTCGGAATATTTACTTAATTTTGCGAAGTGTCGATTCGTCGTTCGGGGGTCTTAATAAATTGTCCAAGGCGATAATTATTTACTCGGGGGCCCAAAAATATTTCTCCGACTTTATAATTATTTTCTAGGATTTTTAATTAATTTTCCCCGAATTTTTAATCATTTTTTTGCAATTTTTAAATAAATAAAACGATTTTAATAAATAAAATTTAATTTTAAATACCGAATTATGGCGTGGCGCGATCTGGACCGTTGATCTTGTGCGAGCGCGAATTTCTGAAAGATCGGATGGACACGGTCGCTCGGCAGCAATTTCTCCGTTTTTGCGGGTCGGATGGGCACTTGCTCGGAATCCGAGCGAAGTGGCTCAGTTTTACTCTCACGCGAGTGGCTCAGATCGCTAGTCGCTCAGCTTGGAGTTCCGAGTGACGTGGAGCGATCTGAGCTGTCAAATCTCGGCACGAATCTCGAGGCGGGCACAGTTCCCAAGAAAACACTATCTTGTCATTTAGTGGACGTGGCGTAATCTGGACCATCCATTATCTCAGGCGCGATTTTCGCAATGATCCAACGGTTGGAGATGCTCGATAGCTTTTTTCTTCACTTTTGAGGGTCGGATTGGCACTTGCTCGGAATCCGAGCAAAGTGGCTCGGTTTTTCTCTCACGCGAGTGGCTCGGATCGCTAGTCGCTCGGCTCGGACTACTGAATGTCATGGGGCGATCTGAGCCATCGGATCTTGGCGTGAATCTCGAGGCAGATACAGTTCCCAAGAAAACACTATCTTGTCGTGTAGTGGTGCTGGCATGATCTGAGCCGTTCGATCGAAATCTTACGCGAATTTTGAGGGGAAAGTCGTTTTTCTCCCATTCGCGGCTTGGATTAGCACTTGCTCGGAATCCGAGCGAAGTGGCTCGGTTCTTCCCTCGCGCGAGTGGCTCGGCTCTTGATTGTTGAGGTCGGATCGCCTGTTGCTCGGATTTTGGTTCCAGGGGACGTGGGGCGATCGGAGCCGTTGGATGATGGCACAGATCTCGAGACTGGCTCAGTTCCCAAGAAAACACTATCTTGTCGTGTAGTGGTACTGGCATGATCTGAGCCGTTCGATCAAAATCTTACGCGAATTTTGAGGGGAAAGTCGTTTTTCTCCCATTCGCGGCTCGGATTGGCACTTGCTCGGAATCCGAGCGAAATGGCTCGGTTCTTCCCTCGCGCGAGTGGCTCGGCTCTTGATTGTTGAGGTCGGATCGCCTGTCGCTCGAATTTTGGTTCCGGGGGACGTGGGACGATCGGAGCCGTTGGATGATGGCACAGATCTCGAGACTAGCTCAGTTCCTAAGAAAACACTATCTTGTCGTGTAGTGGTGCTGGCATGATCTGAGCCGTTCGATCGAAATCTTATGTGAATTTTGAGGGGAAAGTCGTTTTTCTCCCATTTGTGGCTCAGATTGGCACTTGCTCGGAATCCGAGCTATCCTCCTGGTTGTTGAGGTCGGATCGCCTGTCGCTCGGATTTGGTTCCGAGGGACGTGGGGCGATCGGTTTTACTAGTATCGAAATGCTGCTTCTTTTGCCAACAGTTGCCGCTCTTCATCACCTAGTCGTTTGGGCTTTTGTAACGCTTCAAGGGAGGCCCAGGAGTTGCGCCCTTACGTTACAAAGCCCAAGAGGCGTATTTTTTACTATAAATTTTCACCCCCTCAACACTTAACCTCATTTCTCACTTTCACTTTCTCACTCTTGGTTTTACTTCTTAGCGAAGTTTTTAGCTCTTGGGTGGTGCTGCTAGCTGTCGCGGCAAGGCATTTTAAGCTCCGGCGATCTTTTCCGACCGTACTAGTCACTTCAAGGTCAGTCTCTCTCCTCATTTTTGTAAAATAGTTAAGTTTTCTTCCACGGACGAGACCCCCTCCTCGGACCTTGGCGTCAGCCGAGCGGTGAGGCCGAGCAAGGGTAATGGGAAGGAGGTCGTCGAGCCGACCGAAGAGGCAACGGTCAGGCCGAGTTCAGATGAGGAGGTAGCCGAGCCTCTCCAGGAGGTAATGGTTCGAGCCAGCAAAGGCAAGGGGGTGGTGACGATAATCGAGCGCCCGAAGACTGCAGGGGAGTTGGGTCGGCACCCGAGCATCTTGTCTAGTGTTGGCGGTGTGTGGAGTTACTCTGGTGATTTGCTGGAGAAGGTGATGCAGGGCACTGCCAAGTCGACTGAGGAGAATGAGCCGAGGGAGACTTCCGAGGTAGATCATATTTCCTCGATCTTGACCGAGGCGGATTTGCATCGGATTCGGAGTGGGTTCCGGATCCCTACGGAGTATGCCCTCCTTCTCCCCGGCCCATGGCATCCAAGCGTGTACGTCTTCTTCGGCCGAAGTTTGCATATTCCCTGTCGACGCTCTGCATGCCGGTCTTCGGCTGCCATTGCACCCTTTCGTCATCGAGGTGCTGCAATGGTACGGCTTGAGCCCGGCCCAGTGGATGCCGAACACTTAATGGCATGTGATGGCCTTCGCTCTTCAATGCCAGGAGGTCAACGTGCAGCCCTCGATGTTCCTTCTGCGAAGCCTCTACCGACCCTGCCAGATGAACAAGAACGAGCAGAGGTACTATCTCTCACCGAGGAAGGGCGTGAAGCTTATCGAGAACCCGGACTCGATCAAGCACTGGAAGGAGAAGTATTTCCTCATCGGGCTCCCGAGCCGTGGGTCATCCCGACAGCATGGCTGAAGGATGGGGTTCCGAAACGGGCAAAGAAGGAGCCCGTGCTCAGCAACGAGGAGGCAGAGATTGTAGAAAAGCTCCATGGCCTTTCGACCCTCAACTACAAGGACATTACCGAGGAGGTCCTATTCCGAGGGGGTCTCAGTCCGATCGACCCCAGTACGCTTCTCTTTTTCTTTTTTTTGCTTTGTCTTTGAGTTTTAAAAAATTTTCTAACTTTTTTCGCTCGGTTTTTGCAGAAACTCCCGACATGGACTACAAAGGTTTGATGGCCAAGGCCCTGGGCAGCTAAGGAGCTGGAGACGAGGAAGAGAAAGAGGACCGTGTCCGGGCCTCAAGGCGGCCGAGCTCCCAAGATCCCCTCGGTCTCTTCCGACCGTCGAGCGGCAGGTTATCGAGGCTCATTCGGACGAGCCCGATCAAGGCCTTGTCGTGGCTTCCGCTCTACCTACTTCAGATGCACCGACCCAAACGGCACGAACAGATTCTCCAGGGTCTTCAGGCGGGGCGTTCAACGTGAGCGTGGCACTGGCTCTCGATGTCCCGCCCCTCACTGCCGAGGCAGGAGGCAATCCTGACCGAGGAGCACAAGCGCATCTTCGTCTCCGATTGGTGGGTGATGAAGGTCGATGGGTTCCTAGGGGGCGGCAACATCTGCATGCAGGCGGTGAAGCACCTACCGACCCCTAAAGACCGAGCAGCGCTCAAGGCGGGCAAAGTTGGTGACGCCGCGATGCAGATCGCTCGGAACACTATGTCAGTAAGTACTAGAGGATTTTCTTCAAAATTTTTCCAAGTTTTTGCGCTCGTGCTTAACTGCTTCTTGTATGGCTTGTAGACCCTCTTCCCCTTCAATTACTTGCTCGAGGAGTTTGCGAGCAAGGAAAAGGAGATGACTGTTTTGAACGACCAGGAACGGTCGGAGCGGTCTAAGGCGGTGAAATAGCTGGAGGCCGAGCAGGTGCATTCCGCTTCGCTCGAGGCCGAAGTTGCCGACCTAAGGGCTAAGCTCGCCGAGGCGCTGAGGAGCTCGGCCGCCGAGGCTTCCAAGGTCGAGACCCTGGAAAAGGAGACGACTCGACTCGAAGGGGAGCTGTCTAAGGCCCTGAAGGCGTCGGAGGAGGCCCTGAGCGATCATGCGTCGAAGGTGGTGGCCGCGGAGTAGGCGATTCGGGACGAGGCCGAGGCTCACATGTTGACCAACATGGAGGAGGCGTACGGCCGAGCGCTGAAGCATATCGCCGCTCGGAACCCTGGATTTGACGTCTCGTCCTACTACTTCTACGACCCCGTAGAGGGTGAGGAAGTGCTGCCCCTGGCCGAGCTCGCTCCCAGGCAGGAGGTCGAAGACACCGAAGACGAGGGGGTACCGAGGGCGCGATTGTAACCGTGTCGAACGATGATGAGGTCGACCCCTGACTTTGTCGCCTCTTCTCATTTTCTTGTTCTCCCCTTTTTTTTTGTAACGCCTAACTGCGGACTGGCCACCACTTTTTGTAAGTCTCGGACTTTTAATGAAATGGTTTCCTTTTTGGTGTTTTGGCTGAATATTACGAAATTTTGCAAAGTGTTCAACTCTTTTTGTTCGGATTGTGTCCTTAAGTATTGAAGACTTCTTTTGATATTCCTCCACTTTTTAGGTCGAGTTGGGTCCGATTACTGAGGTCTCTCATCTTCGTACTGAGCTGAAGAAAACGAAGCGGGCTCTTTCTCGCAGTCGGGATACAGCGTTTTACGACTTCTTGAAATTGGAGGACATCAAAGCAACTGCGAGAGGGTATTTTCGTGAGTTGGGGCAACTGCGGAAGCAACCTCGAGAGACTCATCTCGAAGGCGAGATAGAGTTGCTCCATAAGGAGCTCTTCGATGTCGACCAAAGGAATAGTGAACTACTGGTGGAGGTTCGTCATTTGGAGGTAACGGTTAAAGAACATTCGGCGGAGGAAGAAGAGTTAGCTTCGAGGGTGGGGAAGTTGATGTCCGAGCGCGATGAGTTGATGGCAAGAATTGACAAACTGAGGAGGATCACGATCGACAGGGGTATCGAAGTGACTCATTTTCGTCGCATTGTGGCCGATAGCACTAACATCGCAAGCTCGTCTAAACTTTCCCATTTCAAAGTATCGGCGGAGGGCGATATTCTGAGAGATAGGATCGTTGAGCTAGAGGAGGAGATTGCAATGCTGAAACCTCAGCCCATAAGGATCAATGTTCGCAGTACATCGTGTACTCGCGAAGAGAGCGAAAGAGGAATTTCGTTCTACGAACTTGCAACTCGTTTTCCTGACATTAGGCGGAGCCCAGCTGACGCTCAGAGTGGTGTAGCTGTTTCGTCTAGTGGCGCCTCGGTTGGGGTCACAGCTAGAATCAGCGGCGAAGGGGGGCCTCGCTTCGCTGGTTTAGAGTCGAGCTCAGAGGTAAGGCGACGCCGCCCTCGTGTGTCTCTGAACCGAAGCGTTCCCCTTCCAAAGAAGTGCTAAACAAGTTGTATTATGCTCTTCAAATTATTGTAAAACTCTGTTGTAGTGTCAGCCTTGTTTGAGCTCTTAATTTAAAAAAGTTTGTTTTGCTTCTGCTGTTCGAATGCTGCGTCGACTGGTATTAGTTTAAGTATAACTCCTCCAACTTTTGAAAACTACTCAAAATCAGAAGCAAATCTTCCTTCTTATGGGCGAACCACTTTTGGCTTGCTTAATAGCCAGCTTGAGAAGTGGAGTCGAGCCAAGTGTTGGACTCCGAACTCATCATTAGAGTTTGTTCAACGGTTGTGAGAGCAATTCCGAATGGCGAACCCCTTCTAGCCCGCTTAAGAGCGAGCTTGAGAAGTGGAGTCGAGCCAAGTGTTGGACTCCGAACTCGTCGTTAGAGTTCGTTCAACGGTTGCAGGGAGCAATTCCGAATGGCGAACCCCTTCTAGCCTGCTTAAGAGCGAGCCTGCGAAGAGGAGTCGAGCCAAGTGTTGGACTCCGAATTCATCATTAGAGTTTGTTCAACAGTTGTGGGAGCAATTCCGAATGGCGAACCACTTCTAGCCCGCTTAAGAGCGAGCCTACGAAGAGGAGTCGAGCCAAGTGTTGGACTCCGAACTCGTCGTTAGAGTTTGTTCAACGGTTGTGGGAGAAATTCCGAATGGCGAACCCCTTCTAGCCCGCTTAAGAGCGAGCTTGCGAAGAGGAGTCGAGCCAAGTGTTGGACTCCGAACTCATCGTTAGAGTTTGTTTAACGGTTGTGGGAGCAATTCCGAATGGCGAACCACTTCTAGCCCGCTTAAGAGCGAGCCTGCGAAGAGGAGTCGAGCCAAGTGTTGGACTCTGAACTCGTCGTTAGAGTTTGTTCAATGGTTGTGGGAGCAATTCCGAATGGCGAATCCCTCCTAGCTCGCTTAAGAGCGAGCTTGCAAAGAGGAGTCGGGCCAAGTGTTAGACTCCGAACTTGTCGTTAGGGCGAAGAGTAAAAGCAGAGAGAAATAAGCAATTTTACAAGTAAAATATGAAAAAACGTTCTTTATTGACCACTAATAGTTGGCTGCTTCTAAGTTGCGAGCCGTTATTACATAAGGAAAAAATACAAGTAAAAGGAGAGGAACCGTTCGACATCCCAGAATACTTAGAGAGGCGTTAAAGCTCTCTCTTGGTATTTCAGAAGATGGTCGGCATTCCAAGTCCTGGAGATCTCTCTGCCTTCGATGTCTTCTAGATGGTATGTCCTGGGCCGAACTACTTTGGTGATCTTGTAGGGTCCCTCCCAATTTGGAGCTAGTTTACTCTTCTGACCAGGAAAAGAGATTGCTAACTTTCTGAGGACCAAGTCTCCTTCTTTGAGGTCGGTAGGACGGACTCTCTTATTGTACGCCAACTCGATCCTCCTCCGATAACTCTGTTGGTGGATTGACGCTCTTTCCCGTAGCTCGTCAACCAAGTCTAAGTTTGCCCGAAGTTCTCTAGCATTCTGTTCTTCTTCGTAGGCAAGAAGGCGAGGAGAAGGTATGCCAACTTCCAATGGGATCACAGCCTCGGACCCATACGTGAGGTTGAATGGGGACTCTCCTGTGGGGGTCCATTTCGCGGTGCGGTAGTTCTACAGCACGTTAGGGAGCTGAT
Organism: Hemerocallis citrina; assembly: GCA_017893485.1. Lineage (NCBI taxonomy): Eukaryota > Viridiplantae > Streptophyta > Magnoliopsida > Asparagales > Asphodelaceae > Hemerocallis > Hemerocallis citrina. Next base: position 145,438,521 of record CM030360.1, read on the forward strand.
CGATCCATAAGCCTTTAGAGCACTTATTCAGCCTTTTCTTAATACCGGAGAGGATTTGTCGGTTAGCGTTCTCCACTTGACCATTCGACTGTGGATGGGAGACGGAGGAGAAACGTTGTTGGATGGCGAGGTCTTCACATAGAGCTCGGAAGGCAGCCCCGGTAAATTGGGTTCCGTTGTCTGTTATGAGGACTCGAGGGACACCGAATCGGTAGATAACATTCTTCCAGAAGAACTGAAGTACTTTGTTCTCGGTGATTGTGGCCAAGGGCTCGGCCTCTATCCACTTCGAGAAGTAGTCGATTGCCACAACTAAGAATTTGAGCTGGCCGGGAGCTGGTAGGAATGGCCCTAGTAAATCCATCCCCCACATTGCGAAAGGGATAGGACTTGATAAGAAGGTGAGTGGAGCTTGTGGGAGGCGACGGACGTTGGAGTACTTCTGACAAGAGCTGCATTGCCGAACGTGCAGTTCGGCGTCTTGTAGAAGAGTGGGCCAGAAATATCCATAATTCAACACTTTCCGGGCTAGAGATCTGGACCCTGAATGTGCCCCGCCGATGCCTTCGTGGAGCTCTTGCAGGGCGTAATCGGCTTGTTCCAGGGAGAGGTATCTCAAATAAGGCCTGCCATCTACTTGTGTGAAGGAGCGCTTGTATAGGATGCCCTCGATAAGTGTGTATCGCTCTGCTCGGGTTCTCACTCCGCGAGCTTCTTTAGGGTCTTCGGGGAGGAGCCCATCCCTTAGGAATTCTACCAGCGGTTTCATCCAATTATCTTGAAGCAGGACAGGTAGCGACTCCATCGAGTCGGAAGTTTCATCCTCTATACTAGGCTTCAGGAGCACCTCGATCAAGACGGTCTGCTCTAGACCTTGGAGGAAGGAGGAGGCTAGCTTGGAGAGGGCATCGGCTTGGGAATTCTCTTCTCGGGGGATTCGCTGGATGAGAGCTTCTTCAAATAGGGCCATGAGATTCCTGACCTTAGCTAGGTACTTAACCATTCGGTCATCTCGTGCCTCGTACTCGCCTAGGACCTGATTTACGACCAGCTGAGAGTCGCTAAAGATTCGGAGGCGCTGCGCCCCTGCCTTGCGAGCCATTCCGAGGCCGGCTATGAGTGCTTCATATTCTGCTTCATTGTTGGAGGCCTTGAAGTTGATGCAGAGGGAGTATTGGAGGACGAAATCATCTGGGCCGGCCAGAATGACCCCGGCTCCGCTTCCTTCGTTACAAGCGGATCCATCTACGTAAACCGACCAGACAGGCGGTCCCTTCATTGCTTGGCTGACCTCGGGGATGGTACTCTCAATGATGAATTCGGCTAAGGCCTGAGCCTTGATTGCGGTCCGAGGCTGGTACGATATGTCGTGTTGGGTCAGCTCGATTGACCACTTCATGAGACGATCGGAGGTCTCTGGCTTGTGGAGTACTTGCTTCAGCGGCTGGTCGATAAGAACGACCACCGAATGTGACTGGAAATATGGGCGAAGCTTTCTTGCGGTCATGACTAAGGCGTATGCCATCTTCTCTATCTTTGGGTAGCAGAGCTCGGCATCCCGAAGTACCTTGCTCACGTAATAGATGGGCTTTTGGGTCTTATCTTCTTCCCTCACTAGAACAGCACTGAGGGTTTGCTCTGAGGCGGCTAAGTAGAGGTAGAGGGCTTCCCCTGGAACAGGTTTGCTGAGGAGAGGAGGATTGACTAAGTAAGCCTTTAGCTGGTCGAATGAATCTTGTTGCTGCTGACCCCACTCGAAACCTTTGGCCCCCCTGAGAGCTTTGAAGAAGGGAAGACACTTCTCCCCTGACTTGGAAAGGAAACGCCCTATGGCTGCAAGGCGACCTGTTAGCTTTTGAACCTCTTTAACATTCTTCGGGGGAGCCATGTCCAATATGGCCTTGTTCTTCTCGGGGTTGGCTTCGATTCCTCTCTGGCTGACCATGAAGCCTAGGAATTTTTCCGACGAGACCCTGAACGCACACTTGTTCGGGTTGAGCCTCATTTCATGTTTCCTTAGTACATCGAACGCCTCCTGTAGGTCAGTGACGTGGTCGGCTCCACAGATGCTCTTTACAAGCATGTCATCAACATACACCTCCATATTATGGCCGATCTGGTTTTGGAATACCTTGTTGACGAGACGTTGATAGGTGGCACCTGCGTTCTTCAACCCGAAAGGCATTACCCTGTAGCAGTAGAGGCCTTGATGGTAACAAAGGAAGTCTTCGGGATATCCGGGGGAAACATACGAATCTGATTGTAGCCTGAGAAGGCGTCTATGAAGCTGAGGAGTTCATGGCCCGAAGTGGCGTCAATCAAAGTATCGATGCTTGGAAGAGGGAATGGATCTTTGGGGCACGCCTTGTTGAGGTCGGTAAAGTCGATGCAAATCCTCCAGGTCCCGTTGGACTTCTTTACCATCACTACATTCGAGAGCCATTCGGGATAATTGACCTCTTGTATGAACCGAGCCTTCAAGAGCTTGTCCACCTCCTCTTTTATAGCTTGCTGGTGCTCGGGAGCGAACTTGCGCCTCTTCTGTTGGACTGGTTTGGACCCTGGTGCAACGCTAAGGTGGTGGACTAGAAACTCTTCGGAGATCCCTGGCATGTCCGCAGCGGACCAAGCAAAAGAGGTCACGGTTCCTTCGGATGCACTGGACTATGTCGGAGCATAGGGCAGATGGGAGGGTCTTGCTAACAAAGAACTTTTGGCTCGGTTCTTGCTCAGAGAAGAGCACTTCCTCCAATTCATCCACTGGCTCGGACGTTGGTCGGACATTCTTTTGGGGTATTTCGAGTGTTTCGAGGGAGAGGACTGGACCCCCTGTTGAAGTCATATAGCACTTGCAGGCTATCTCTTGACTGCCTTTTACTTCCCCTACCCCTGCCGAGGTGGGGAATTTCATCTTGAGGTGATATGCCGAAGGAACGGCTTCTACGGCAGCTAGGCCGGGTTGGCCCAAATTGACATTGTAAGCTGCAGGGACATCCACGACCATAAAGTCCATCGACTCCGTTCGGGTAGTAGGAGTTTTGCCAGCGGTTACGTCGAGGGTGATCACCCCTTCAATAGTCACTGGCACTTTCGTGAACCCATGGAGTGTGTAGCCGGTGGGCTTAAGTCTGTCCCGGGATAGTTTGAGGCCTTTGAAAGCGGCGAGGAGAGGATGTTAACGGAGCTGCCATTGTCCACCAGGATCCTCTCCACTTTAAAATTCGCCATATGGAGGTTGATGACAAGCGCGTCACAATGGGGGGTTCGGACACCCTCAAGGTCTTCATCTGAGAATATGACGGGCACTCCGAGACCTTTAGGAGGAGGTGTCGCACGAACCGAATTAACTTCCCTTATAAACGCCTTTCGAGATGAGTTGGAGGAGCCCCCCATTGGTCCCCCATGAATGAGGTGTAGGACACGCTCCTCTTCGAATTCGAGCGTTTCATCGCATTCAGGACGCTTGTTAGCCCCCCGAGGCGGGGGAGGAAGATCGGTTCGGTCCTTTCTCACGAAACTTGGATAGCTGACCCCTCTGGATGAGGGCTTCTATCTCGTTTTTCAGGGCCCGACAATCATTGGTATCGTGGCAATGGTCTCGGTGATAGCGACACCACTTCTCTTTATCCCTCTTCTTGCCGGGGGTGTTCATCTTTGGCGCAGGAGGTATCACCCCCTCCTTCTCAACTTCCATGAGAATCGTGGAGATGTTGGCGTTAAGAGGAGTAAACTTTTCAAATCTGGGAGGAGGTCGGCGCTGCTCGCCATTATCCTTCTGGAGCTTCTTAGCCCCTTCCTCTTCTGTTCCCTTTCTCTTGGACCCGGAGGAAGGCCCCTCCAAGTTGGGGCGGTGCTCAGCTTCCTCGGCCCGAATATACTGTTCGCTCTGGAGGAGGAGGTCAGAGAAGTTCTGCGGGGGCTTCTTGGCGAGGGAGGAGCGGAGACTGGAGTTGAGGACATTGGATTGGAATGCTGCTGCAGCGTCCGACTGGTCGAGGGATGCTATGGACCTGGCTTCCACTGTGAACCTTTTCACATAGTCTCTCTGCTTCTCACTCTTCTTCTGGTTGAGGTAGAGTAGCGAAATGCTGGTCTTCTCAGTTCGGCGGCTACTCACGAAGTGGATGACAAAGAGGGTCTCAAATTGCTCGAAGGAGAATAATGAGGATGAGGCAAGGCGAGAGTACCATTCTCGAGCCGGACCCTTGAGAGTAGCGGGGAAGGTCTTGCACAGCAGAGCATCGGAAGCTTGGTGGATGAGCATGAAGGTCTTAAAGCTTTCGATGTGATCGACGGGGTCAGACTCCCCGGAATAAGTCTCGAATTGAGGAGGTTTAAAGCCAATTGGTACGGGTGCCTCCATTATGGTTCGGGAAAAAGGAGGTCGACTCGGGCGAAGGATCCTTCCTCTAAGCTCTTCTTCTCTGTCTAACTGACCCAAGCGCCTCTCCATCTCGTGGAGACAGCGGTAGACAGCGTCATCTCTTCGACGGTAACCAACCGAGCCTCTAGACTCGTCTTCGTACGAGGGAGAGCGGGGGCTACGACGACGGTAGCTCCTGGAGCGGCGAAGACTGGGAATGTGCTGGGGGTTGCTAGGAGCTGGAGGAGTTAGGGACCGTTGGCGAGGACTTCAGACCGGAGGAGGAGTGGGAATCCTCAGAGCATTGGTGTTGTTGGGTCGGAGGTTGAGAGCTTGTAGGATGGTTGCTTGGAATTGCTAGAACTCAGCACGAGTGATGGGTGCCTCATCGTTCCTCGGATGTTGCCTACGTGCGGGGGAATGGGGTCTTCTCCTGTGATGCTCGGGGGACTCTCTTCACCCTCTTCGGGTAGGGGACCTTCTGTAGTCTCGGCGGTGATGAGATCGCTCATCCGGACGTTGTTGGCGGGAGGCTCCCTCACGGGCCCGCTTTTCATCCAGACGGCGGCGAAGATTCTCATCCTTCTGCCGATTGAGGATGGTGTTGCGAAGGTCGGAAGCTCGGGGATTGTGGGAGGCCATAAAATCCGTAGAGGCATTGTGTATTGAGACGTGGTCCTGATGGAGAGGTTGTTTCTGCGGGTTGGGTCGCAAGGTCCCTGCACCAACATTTTGAGGACCACGGGGACCCTTAGGAGGTTGCTGATTCTGAATAGGAGGCTGGTCCGGTTGGAGAGGGTCCTCGGCTTGAGGAGGAAGTTGCCCCTGCTGTTGAGCGGGTTGGATGGGGACTTCCTGTTGCTGATCAATGGGGTTAGGTCCACAGTTGGACCCTCTGGATCTTACTTTCCTAGGAGGCATGGCTGGAGAAGATCTGACCAACGGGAAGAGGGGGGCTGCTATTCGTTTGTTCCCACAGACGGCGCCTAATCTGTTACCGCTAAATCTGGTGTGGGGGTAAACAGATAGTATTTGTGGATTCTTGGAAAACTTGAATGGCAAACCTGAAACCTGTTCTGTCGGAGTTTGACCGTTGACTCCCGCCGTTCACCTACAAAAAGTGCGAGACACTGGGGTTGATCCTGGCGACGCACCCTCCGACGCTCAAGTCAGCAATCAGGAAGATTATGAAAGAATGTAAATTGGCAAAAGATTGATTACCTCCTAATGGTGGTGGATGAGGGGTATTTATAGCCGCCTTTGGGATCGAATTAGGCATGTAATCCTTGTGTTTAGATAAGGAATGTAATCCCTAATTCCCAGTGAAATGATAGATATGAATCAGGGTCATTGATTAAGATTAATCAGAAACTCTAATTCTATCCTGCTGGACCGGGTTTGCAGCGGGTAAAAACCCGTACCCGGTTGGAGGTGGATCCGTTTGCGGGTTAGTGGGTCTTTGAGGAGGAGACCCAGTACCTGCTTCGGACCCATTGGTAGACAAAATTACCACTTTACCCCTAAGCTTTAAGATTCGTTCCTGATTTGGACGGTTCCGATTTAACCCCATTTTTTAGCCATATCAGCTGCAAACTCAAATGTTGACGTAGCAGCTGGAGGTGCACTTATGAGAAAAACTCATGAAGCAGCCTATGAGCTTTTAGAGGAGATGTCATCCAAAAATTACCAGTGGTCTTCAGAGAGAACAATTCCAAGAAAAGTGGCTGGAGTTTTTGAACTTGGTCCTAATGCTACTTTAACTACAGAAATTGATATTTTATCCAAACAAATAGGTAATATGAATGTTAATGCTATTCAAACTAATATGATTTGTGATCTTTGTGTAGGAAATCACTCAAGTACAGATTGCTAAGTGGAAAATTCTTTTGCTCAATCAAATTTCAATCAAGCAAATTACATGTCTAATTTCTAACATCAAAACAATCCTTATTCAAACATGTATAATTCAGGATGGAGGAACCAACCCAATTTTTCATGGAACAACAATCAAGGAGCAATTAGACCACCTCAGAATTTTCAGCATCAAGAAAAGAAGCCAACATTTGGAGAGATGTTTATGCAATACATGCAGAAGAAAGATTTGGCGATACAAAATAATACGACTTCAATTCACAAACTTGAAACTTAGATTGGTCAGATTTCAAATATTATTACGGAGAGAACATCAGGAACCTTACCCAGTAAAATCGTAACCAACCCCATGGAGCATGTCAAAGCAATAACACTAAGAAGCGGAAGCACAATTGAGCAGCCTCAAACCCAAATTGCCGAACAAAATGTGGGTGAAAAGGAAGATGATTTCAAGTCAATTATGGAGGAACAAACGCAGCAGGTGGCCAACCACCATCTAAGAAGGATAAAGGAGTTTCAAGCCAAACAATTTCAGGGGAGTTTAATTCTGACACTTATCTTAAATCTCCTTATGATCCACAGATTTCTTTTTCGCAAAGACTTAAAAAGAATAATATTGAAAATCAATTTTCTAAGTTTTTCAATATTTTAAAGAAATTGTATATTAATATTCCTCTTATTGAAGCTTTGGAACATATGCCTAAATATGCTAAATTTTTTAAGGATATTTTATCAAACAAGAGGAAGCTGGAAGAGTATGAGATGGTCATACTAACCGAAGGGAGTAATGCAATTTTACAAAAGAAACTGCATCCTAAACTTAAAGATCTAGGGAGTTTTGTATTTCCTTGCACTATTGGAAATTCTTCTTTTGATATAGTATTATGTAATTTAGGAGCAAGTATTAATCTCATGCCTTTTTCGGTTTTCGGAAAACTTGGTATTGGAGAAGTAAAGCCTACTACAATTTCTTTACAATTAGCGGACGATCTATCAATTACCCAAGCGGAATAATTGTAGATATTTTGGTTAAGGTAGACAAGTTCATATTTTCAGCTGATTTTGTAGTGTTTGACATGGAGGAAGATGAACAAATCCCTTTGATTTTGGGGAGACCCTTTCTAGCTACGGAGAGAGCTTTGATTGATGTTCAATAAGGAAAACTTATTTTGAGGGTTGAGGATGAGCAATTATTGTTTGATGTTTTTAAATCTATGGAGGTTGCTGCTGAATCTCACTCACGTTTTCAAGTTTGTGAAACTAATCTAATTTTGGGAGAGACATAGAGCGGAAGTTGTGAAATTACCAATTAAAGTGAAGTGTGTCCAACAAATTCAGCAACTCTTGAATCTGAGAAAGAAAAGATTTGGAATACGTTCAAGTTGCACCATCTATTTATCCATTTTCTTAGCTGAAATTCAAAGATGTAGGGATATCAAAGACGCCATCTTCAAGAAAGAAACGACTCAAACTAGAGCTTGAACCTAATCCACACTTGAAGAGAAGTATTAGAAAAGATGTTCTTATGTTGTTGGATCTTGGCGTTACATAACCATCTCAGCTACAACATCTGGCTGAAGACTTAAAACTTAGCGCTTCTTGGGAGGCAACCCATGCTTTCTTTTACTGCATAAGATTTGATTTTTTCTTTTAGTTTATTTTAATTTTAATTTTTGGTTCTATTTTGTAGGATTCAATGAGTTTGGAAGTCGCCGAGCGGAGCTGTTTTCTACACCTACATTGATGACTGTTTTTGAGCAGGATGGAGTCAGAATCTGAAAAAGTGTTTCGAAAAGAGATCGTAGGAAATTGTCTTAGCTTTCCAGATAAAAAAGAATCAGGTAATTTAGACACCTATAGCTCCAGATATCACTGAAACAATAAACATCGCGCGTCCAGAATTTTAACATGAATCAGGGGAGACATTCTGAACTTTTCACATTCTTTTTGTTTTTTTTCCTTTCCCATTGAGGAAAATGTGACATTCAAGTTTGGGGGTGAGTTTAAATATTTGTTTTTATATTTGAAAAGAAAAACAAAACAAAGTACTGTAATTGGGCTTACCATTACACGTTTGAGTTCTTTATTGTGATAAAGCATTGAAATAATTTTTGTTAGGATAAACAATATCTTATAAAACAAGATTAAGCATACTTATTTACTTTAGAATTTTTGAAGTTCAAAATTCCTTACACAATTGGGACAGTCATGTGATTATACATAAAAGAAAAATGTAATGTTTTTTCTTGTGATTATCCTCTTTGATCTAGTCCTAAACAGGGATTAAGTAAATAAAGTGATAATGAAAGAAGAATTTTTTTTTTTGGAATGAATTAAGTTCTATCTACTCCAATGTTTTGAGTTGCTTAGTAACTAGGGGTATTCATTACCAATGTTTGCTTTTACGTCAAATGACAACTTGAAATATGAGTATGCAAAAGCACTCTAAGTGTGTGACTTGTTGAGTAACCGGGAGAGTTCATCACATATGTTTGCAATCGCGTCAAAAGAAAAGTGACAACTTAGAGAGGATAAAAAAAAAAACTCTAGTTTGCTACTTAGTTTGTAGTAGTGAGAATGAGTAATCACAGGTGGAGTTGTTACATGATATAATTACATTAATTGCATGATAAATTTGATTGGGTTTGGAATTATGAATGAATAATTGCTGGAAAAAGTAAGTATGTTTGGTTTTACTTTATTTGTTATTGTTTATATTTTAAATTAAAATTTTGATGCTTGCATGATAAGGCCTTTTAGTGTGATGAGTTGAGCATACTTATGATTATTATTCTTTGATTCATGATTTTACCTTTTGCTCTAAGACAAGCAAAATCTTAAGTTTGAGGGTATTTCATGAGTGAATTTTGTATATAATTTTTTAGTACTCTTTTATGCATTAAAATTGCGAGTTCTCATTTATTTATTTGAAATTTATCTTATTTCTACTCAATATTATTTATTTGTTTTTTTTTGTAGGAATGAGATGGATAAGTGCAAAAGGTAGGCATTTTGGGTGAAATCATGGTAGAAAACAAGGTTGAAGATTTCAAAATTTGAGCACTCAAATGTGCGTGTTTACAAATTGGCCCATGGAAGAATCAATAAAAATTATTTCTGTCAACTAGGGTGTGGAATGAAATTTTGTATTAAAAGTTAAGTGAATTTAAATTAAGGTTAGTTAATTGATTAGTTTAAAGTTTAATAGATTAATTTTAATCTATAAATATTTAAATTAATTAATATTAATTAAACTAATCCTAATTATAATAAAAACCCTACCTACTACCCCTTATATATATATATGATGAAGGCTGACTTGGGGTGGAAGCCAGGAAAGGTGGAAGCAAGGAAAGGTGGATGCGAGATGAAAAAAAAAAAAAAAGCAAAACGAAACAAAAAGAAAAACAGGAGAGAAGGTGGGGGGCTCTGTGGTTTGAGTAGGTAGGCTAGAGCCAAAGGCACGCTTTCCAAGGAGAGAAGAGAGATGAGGAGAAAGAAAAGAAGCGGGGGTGTGCTGGCTTGGGTTTGGGGACGCTGAAAACGAGGAGAAAGCCAGAAAGAGAAAAGGAGGAGAAAGAAAGCTTTGCGGCACAGATTTTGAGACGTCGATTTTCTGCAAAAATGAGTATTCCTTATTCTCTTCTAATTTTTATTATGCAATCAAAGAACATGTTTGTTAGTTGCAAATTTATTATGAACTAATTTTATTTTTCAAGGGCTTCGATGTAGCCTAGTTTTGAGAACACAATTTTAATTCCATATTATTTTTTTATTTTTTCATGGTTATGTGTTTGATTTTTGTTCATAATATTTACAATTGTTTGGCTAACTTTTGTGTGATTTATTAAATCATGGAGATATCGAACTGGTAATTTATGATTTCGAATTAATAAAATTAAATGCTGTTACAAGAGCGAACCGCTGTTAATGTGACCGTTAAGGAATCCATAGGTCTTAATGAATTTTCAATTAGTAATTTGTGCATGAACTATGACAAATAATTAGTTGAGAATATTTTTGGTATTTCTTATGAAAGAATATTGAATAATTTGGGAATTTCGGTCTACAACTTGAAAAAATAATATTTTTATTCACATGGAGTTATAAATTGTGTGAGATTAACTAGGTGAAATCAAAAGCCGTAGAATTAATTTTTCTATTAACAAACAACAAAATTTTAGATTTTCATTCCTCTTAATTAGTTTAGTTCTTTCCTTAGTTTAGTTGCTATTTTTAAATCTTATTTTCGGTTTTCCAAATAGTTGTTAGTCTAGTCAATTTTGGTACGCAATAAAATAGTTGGTCCTTGTGGGTTCGACACTCTTTTCAGTTATCTTTACTACTTATTGCGATTTTGTACACTTGTAAATAATTCACATTAATTCATATAAGAGAAAATTGAGAAAATTGAAGTTAATGTGAGAAAATTGAATTAATGTGATCTGAGCTTCGGCTCAGTGTGAAAAATTGAATTAAACCCTATAGATGTTGTGATCTGAGCTTCAGCTTAGTGGGTAGGCACTCTGACATCTCACTGTTAGCGCTGGTTCGAGCGTTGGTCTGCTGTTTGTGAGAGAAAACATTTCTTTTTTAAAAAGTCAGAGAAGGGGGAGTTTAGATACTTAAGGAAATTAACCTCATACTATATTAGATTTGAACTTGGCCTTAGTGGCTAGGGCACGTGCTCTGGGTCGCACATGGCGCTCGAGGGGGGTCTCGGGTCTCGGGTTCGAGCCCTGCTGTGCACAGATGTGCTTTTTTATTTTTTTGGGGTTTCTTTTAAGTTTTAAAAATTCAGAAAAACTTATATAAATGTCTAACGATATTAGGGGGACAACTAAAAAAACTTTTTCGCTTGTTTAGAATATATTTTGGGAATTTAAGAGTTATATTCATGTGTTAGATAAGATTGATATACAAAAATGATGTGTATAATTAAGATAATAAGAGTTGATTTGTGAAAAAGGAAAAGTGATGAGCTTTGATAATAAATTTATAATGATGAGTCCCAAAGAGTTGGTGTTTAATTCTTAGAAACTTTGTATTGGGAAAATGAACCTGAAAAGAGCTTTGTGGAAATGAATAATTTGAGAGTGTTCCTCGTGATAAATACAAGAATAGATGAAAGAATTGAACAATATGTGAATTGGAAATACGAATTATATAGGTATGAGTACCGATGATTATGGAACATGAAAAGATGTGATTCTAAAGGCTTAGTGAGACCCAGGTACCGGCAAGTGATGAAAAGAATTAATTGATTTGAGAATTGGCTATGTGGGCTATCTCAATATTTTGTTTATGTCCGGTTGGTGGGGAATTTAACACTAGGTGGTATAATTTATTCATGTTTAAACATAAGGATTAGGCACTTAGTGGAGATGTAACCCCTGTTTTTCATTTTGTGTATTTTTTTAGTGTATTTTTTGTTTGGTGTATTTTTCTCTCTTGTTTTTTTCTGAACCATATATTGGAGTTGTTTTAAATATATATTCGTTTTATTTCATTTGAGCTCTTTGTGTTTGATTGATTGTCTCTTTTGTTTCGTTCTTCTATTATTTGATCTTTCCTTCATTTTGGTCTCGTTCTCTTTATTTATTTATTTATTTATTTGTGGGTGTTTATGGTGGTGGTGATTTGGTTGTCCTATTAATCCCCAATCCTATTTGTATTCCTATTTGTTTGCCCCAAATCCAAAACCTATTTGGTAAACCTTTTACTACTCCTAATTACCCACAACCCAAATACCCATTAACCCAACTCATAATTCTCAACCCTAATCCCCTTATATATATATATACATCTCTCTAATCCCTCTCATCCAAACCCTAACCCTAACTTCAAGCATCCCGGCCCCCTCTCTCTCCCTCTACTTGCTTGCAATCCGACCTGCACACAACCCCAAGCCCCAGGCCGACCACTTCCCCGGCCTGTGTGCCCCATCCTAATAGCCCATCTTCCTCCCACTCGGCCTGCATCCATCCCGACAGCATCTCCTACACCCGAGCCCCTACTCTCGATCATCCCTCTTGCATATCCCGACCACCTCACATCACACAAACCCTAGTTCTCTCTCGTGGTGTTCTTTTGTGGCTGCAAGCCACTATTATTCTGTCGCTTTGTGGAGTTTGTTCGTGTGGAGATTTCCGCTCTAGTTGCTTGGATTCGTTGATTCGTGGATTTTTTCGTTCGTGGGTTTTGCTCCTACTCTTGATTTGCATCGTTCTTCATCTTCGGTTAAGGCAAGTAACTTGTACTCCAATTTATTTGTTTGATACAAGTCAAAAATACCACCTATAGTGTAGTTGGGTCTAGAGACGAATCTTGTTTGTGATATGTTTGATGGGTTTTGTCTCTATTGTGAAAATTTGACCATAGATGAATCACGACATAAATTGGACAAGAATTAACTTAGGTTTTACCCGTTCTTGATTTTGATCATGTATGTGAGACATGTTAGATACCCTAATTTATGATGTTTGGACACTTGGTAGACACGATTTCATATTTGGGTGTGTATGGATCAATTTTCTTGAATCTATGTTGATTTTGTTTTTAAGGGAAAATTTTGTATTTTTGTTGTTAATCTGTTTCGTTTGTTGTTTTGAACTGTTTTAAAGTCAGTATCTTAATTTCGGTATAAAACATGAGTTTTAGATAATTTCTTCTATTTTCAAACCCCTCTTACCTTGCTTGATTTTGATTTTGTATGAGTGAGTTATGACTGTTTTACTTCAGAGGTGTCGATCTTTTCCAGATTCTATTTTTCGGTAATTTTCATGACAAATCATTTTAAAGAACTATGCTACGTTACTTGATATAATTACCTTACTTGCTTGTTTGACATTAATAATGAATAACCAAGCCGGGGTTTAAGGGACAGATCTAATAGTGGATAATTCAGAAATGTGTACTCAGAAGGGGATCCACTAATCCTACGTGATTACTTGAGACGTGATACTTGATACGTGATTACTTGATACTTGCACACAAGACACGATACTTGCCACTTGCACAACTTGACACGTGATTACATGATACATGATACTTGGAGCTTGGAGCTCGATTACTTGACTTGTCCTTGAGTATACTGCCCTCTATGGTTCACTATGAAATCTAAAGCGAAACTGTTTGTTGTAGAAAACCATATAAGGTGGGCTGCATGAAGTTCTACCTAGATAGTAATTCACTACAAGACTTGAACATGATACTTGAACATGATACATGCTTGCTTGATACTTGACTACATGATACATGAGACTTGAAACTTGATACTTGATACATGATTACTTAATACTCGATACTTGACACATGTTTATAAGATACTTGTTTACTTGACACTTGATGCATGTTTACATGATACTTGATTTCTTGACACTTGATTTATGCCATTTACACTTATTCACTTTGCTATGCTAGTTGTTTATGTTGACATCACACTTCTACCATGTTGCTGGTTAGTTTTCTCCATGTGCTTGTATCCTACATTATAAGTGGCCCGTAATTTGCAATTGACGGGTACTTGTTTTTCACTTTTCTTCTTTCCTGCATTCGTTGAATTGCAGACTTTGGAGAACAGGTTCCAGATGGTATTGGAGATATGAAGTATTAGTGCTGCATTTTATTATTATTATTTCTTGTATTTATTGTATTTTGAGACTTGGAATTATTCTTGTATTTGGGCGATGTGATCCAAGACATTTGTTTTATTCAGATCATGACTATTTGAGATTATGTATTTGGTTTCAAGTATTCTTGTTGGTATTTGGCTCATTATGTGCATGTGGTTGATTCTTTTGCTTCCGACTCCGATGGTTCTTGAGAATGTTGTAAGGATTTCTTGAACAGCTTATGGATTATGAAAATCATTCGCTGAGCTTTTGTTGCGTATCCGTATTCCGTATTCTTTTTGGGAAGCGGGGCATGATAGGGTTTATAGTTGTATCAGAGCACCAAGTTTGGCTAATATATTAGTTGCCTAATATATTAGACAAGCTTGGCTCGAACTGGAATCTGCGCAACATCTCACCAACCATGCAAGCATAAATGAATCAAATATTATCAACATTGATCTGAATGTTAACTGTTTTTGGTTTTGTGCAGACTATTGCTGCAGGGGTTCTACTTCTCAGTCGCAGGTTGACCCGATTGAGGCTGTCACTGCTGTGCTTGAGCGCTTGATTAATCAGCAGCAGAACCATAGTGATTTGGTGATGGCTGCTTTGGAAGCCGCTCGAGTTACTCCGCCTGTTGCGCCGAGGCAGGATGTTCTTCCTCCCCGTTCAGGAACGGTCACAGACTTTATGAGGCTACATCCCGACAGGTTTTCAGGCACTGAGACGCCTTTAGAGGTTGAACAGTGGTTGATTCGGACAGAGCAACTGCTTTTGGCAGCTAGAGTTGCAGATGCAGATCGTGTGGATGTGGTTACCATCCAGTTGGTGGACTTGGCTCATATCTGGTGGAGGTCCGAGTCTGAAAGACTCGAAAGACCGATCACTTGGGCCATTTTCACTAGGAGCTTCTTGGAATGGTTCTTTCCTAGCAGCACCAGAGTTGAGATGGAGTAGCAATTCTTAGCCCTGAAACAGGTTGGTCATTATTTCTAGTAATGGAATTTTGTTACATATTTTACATGCAATGTTGTAACATAAGACTTTCTTAAAACAGGGCTCCAGGTTAGTGGACGAGTACGCAGCCGAATTTACGAGACTTAGCCGCTTCATCGCCGTTCTTGTGGCGAACGGAGAGGATAGGGCTCGTAGGATCATTTTGGGGCTTAAGCGAGACATCAAGATGCAGCTTGTCTCTCTTCGCTTGCGTACCTATGGTGAGGCTCTTGAGGCAGCTAGGACTCAGGAGCAGGCTCGTGGTGGTTTGGCTTCTTCTCAGCAGACTATTCCGCACTCAGTTGCTAGGTCTTCTGGTGGGCCTATTCAGAGACCTGTTCCAGTCCCTCCAGTTAGGGCAGCTCCTTACTCTTCTGTGGGTCCTTCAAGAGTTTGTTTCTGTGACTTTTGCCGTATTCCAGGGCATGAGTGCAAGGATTGCCGACGTGCCAATCGTTGATGTTTTGGATGTGGTGCCACTGATCACTCGGTGTGGGACTGCCTGCGGTTGGCTCCTCCAGCCAGGGGTCCTGTTTAGCCAGTTACCGTAGCTCGTGGTCCAGTTAGATAACCGCTTTTCCCGCAGCGTCAGATTGTCGGTCAGAGGACCACTATTCTGAGGAGAGGTCAAACTTTCAACCTAACTGCTGCAGATGCTGAGTCAACTGAGGGTGTGGTGGCAGGTATCTTTTGTTTTATTGTTTTATTGTTTGTTGTTTCTCTTTGTTTTTCTCCATTTCCCTTGCTTTATTTCTTTCTGTTGTCTTCTGCATTTTGTTTTTCCTCACCCTTGTTCAACCATTCTTTTCTTTGTCTCTTCTGTTTTTCTATCTTAGGTATTGTGCTTGTGTGCTCTTTTTCTGCTCATGTTCTGTTTGATTCTGGGGCAACCCATTCTTTTGTCTTCTCTCGATTTGTCGCTCGCGATCAGTTGGAGTGCAGCAACATGTCAGAGGCTTGGAATATTGTGACAGGTGGTGGAGTTGTCATTTGTTCCCGAGATTGCAGGCAATGTCCCGTGATTATTGGTAGCGCAGAGTTCAAAGCCAATCTGATTATGATTGGGAAGTTGGGATTCGACGTTATTCTGGGTATGGATTGGTTGGGTGAAACCCATGCCATTATTGATTACCGTGCCAAGAAAGTTGTGTTCCAGATTCCAGATCGCGCAGAGATTGAGTTCCATGCCGGGGAGTCTTCCCTTGGCCGAGTTGCAGTGGATCAGGAGATTTGTGCGATGGAGTTGCATTCAGGCTGTAAGGCCGTGCCTCTAGTAGTTCGGGATTTCTTGGATGTTTTTCCAGATGAGTTTCCTGGCTTACCCCCTGATAGGGAAGTGGAATTCGGTATTGATGTTCAGCCTGGAATAGCGCTGATATCGAAGAGTCCTTATAGGATAGCACCGATTGAGCCAGCAGAGCTTAAGGTGCAGATTTAGCAGTTGCTTGATTTGGGTTTCATCAGACCTAGTGTTTTGCCTTGGGGTGCTCCGGTTCTTTTTGTTGATAAGAAGGATGGTGGTCGTCGACTGTGCATGGATTATCAAGAACTGAACAGAGTTACTGTGAAGAATCGGTATCCGTTGCCCAGGATCGATGATTTGTTTGACCAGTTGAGTTGGGCTGCTGTTTTTTCGAAGTTGGATCTTCGTTCTGGGTATCACCAAGTCAAGATGAAGGCTGCAGATATACAGAAGACTGCTTTCAGGACTAGATACGGGCACTATGAGTATCTTGTGATGCCATTCGGAGTTACGAACGCGCCGGCTGTATTCATGAGTCTTATGAACCGGGTCTTCTTTCAGTTCTTAGATAGATTCGTGGTAGTCTTCATTGATGACATTTTGGTGTATTCTTAGAATCGGGAAAGATCATGCTGAGCATCTTAGAGTGGTTCTGCAGACTTTTAGAGAGAATCAGCTCTATGGAAAACTCAGCAAGTGCGAGTTTTGGCTTGACAGGATTTCATTCTTAGGGCACATTATCTCAGGTGATGGTATTTCTGTGGATCCTACCAAGGTTGAGGCTGTGAAGGATTGGCCTATTCCCAAGTCAGTTTCTGAAGTCAGGAGTTTTCTCGGTTTGGCTGGCTATTATCGGAAGTTCATCCAAGCTTTTTTGAAGATAGCAGGACCGTTCACTAAGTTGACTGGGAAGGATCAGAAGTTCTGTTGGTCTGATGAGTGTGATGGAGCTTTTGTTGAGTTGAAGAACAGATTGACGTCAGCGCCTGTGTTGACTATTCCCGATGGTTCAGGTGGATTTGTAATTCACTGTGATGCTTCTGGTAAGGGTCTTGGAGCAGTTTTGATACAGAAGGGCTGAGTCATTGCGTGTGCATCGAGGCAGTTGACGTCGCATGAGAAGAACTATTCGACTCATGACTTGGAGTTAGCGGCAGTGATTTTTGCTTTGAAGTTGTGGAGACATTATTTACTTGGGGACCGAGTGGAGATCTTTACAAACCACAAAAGTCTCAAGTACGTCTTCACCCAGAAGGAGTTAAACATGAGGCAAAGGCGTTGGTTTGAGCTTATGGACGATTATGACATCAGTTTGCAATACCATCTTGGTAAAGTAAACTTGGTGCCAGATGCTTTGAGCAAGAGACTGGCAGTTATGTTCTTGACTCTGTAGAGGGATCTGATTGAGCAGATGAGGATGTTGGAGATGGAAGTTTTGTTGCCGAGTTCTGATCGGAGTTGTTTGGTGCTTTAGCTGCAGTCGTCTCTTGTTGATCAGATTAAAGAGGCGCAGGCTAGTGATGCACAGTTGCAGAGATTTCGGGATGAGGTTGAGTATGGGTCCAGGATGGACATGGATATTCATTCGGATGGATCGCTTCGTTTTGGGTCCAGATTATGTGTCCCGAAAGGTGATGTTCATCAGAGGTTGCTTGAGGAAGCCC
The DNA here is from genome assembly GCA_017893485.1 of Hemerocallis citrina. NCBI lineage: Eukaryota > Viridiplantae > Streptophyta > Magnoliopsida > Asparagales > Asphodelaceae > Hemerocallis > Hemerocallis citrina. The sequence continues at coordinate 145,456,275 of CM030360.1, forward strand.
ATCAGTCTTCATATTCTATCCATCCTGGCGGTACTAAGATGTATCGAGGTTTGAAGCTTCATTTCTGGTGGTAGGGTATGAAAAGGGCTGTGGCTCAGTTCGTTGCTCAATGTTTGATCTGCCAGCAGGTTAAGGCAGAGCATCAGAGAACCGCTGGAATTCTTCAACCGCTTCCTATTCCTGAGTGGAAGTGGGAACATATCACTATGGATTTTATGACCGCTTTGCCGGGGAGTCCTAAGGGTCATAATGCTATTTGGGTGATTGTCGACCATTTGACGAAGAGTGCTCACTTCATTCCTTTTCGTATCGGTCAGTCTACTGAGAGCCTAGTTGAGAGGTACATGCAAGAGATTATTAGACTTCATGGGATTCCAATTAATATTGTATCTGACAGGGATACGAGATTCAGATCTCAGTTCTGGGAGAGTCTTCAGAACAGTTTGGGAAGTAAATTAAAGTACAGTATAGCTTTTCATCCTCAAACCGATGGACAGTCAAAGCAGACTATTCAGATTCTTGAGGACATGTTGAGGTCCTGTATGCTTCAGTTTGGTGGGTATTGGGAGGATCATTTGCATCTCGTAGTGTTCTTGTACAATAACAGCTTTCAAGCCAGTATTAAAGCTGCTCCATTCGAGGTACTATATGGGTGGAAGTGCAGATCGCCAGCGTGATGGAATGACATTGGTGAGAGGAAGTTGTTGGGTCGGGAGTTGATCACCAAGACAGTTGATGCTATGGTTCAGATCAGGAAGCACTTGCAGGCAGCTCAGGACAGGTAGAAGCGATGGGCCGATGTCCATCGGAGAGCTTTGGAGTTTGGTGTTGGTGACCATATTTTCCTAAAGGTATCGCCGTGGCGCGGTGTCATTCGGTTCGGTGGTGGGGGCAAGCTTAGCCTTAGATTTATTGGACCGTTTGAGATTTTGGAGCGAGTAGGCAAGGTGGCCTATCGCCTTGCATTGCCGCCAACGTTATCAGGAGTGCACGATGTTTTCTATGTCTCACAACTCAGGAGATATATCCGAGATGAGAGCCACGTGATCGACTATTCTGAGTTGACCATTCGGCCGGATTTGACTTGTGAGATTCCGCTAGTTGTTATTGTGGATCGGTGGGAGAAAGTACTTAAGAACAACGTCATCAAGTTCGTTCGTGTTGATTGGAATCTTCACTCGCCTGGTGAGTCGACTTGGGAGCTGGAGGAGGAGATTCAGCAGAAGTTTCCTCATTTGTTTGAGTAGTTTTGTTTTGTTCTTTTGGTTGTTTTGGGGTTACCTTATGTATCTTCTTTTTGAATTTCGATGACGAAATTCTTCTTGTTAGGTGGGTAGGATTGTAACCCATATTTTTCATTTTGTGTATTTTTGGAGTGTATTTTTCGTTTGGTGTATTTTTCTCTCTTGTATTTTTTCTGAACCGTATATTAGAGTTGTTTTCAATATATATTCGTTTTATTTTATTTGAGCTCTTTGTGTTTGATTGATTGTCTCTTTTGTTTCGTTCTTCTATTATTTGATCTTTCCTTCATTTTGGTCTCGTTCTCTTTATTTTTTTTATATTTATTTATTTGTGGGTGTTTGTGGTGGTGGTGATTTGGTTGTCCTATTAATCCCCAATCCTATTTGTATTCCTATTTGTTTGACCAAATCTCCTGATCCAAATCCAAAACCCATTTGGTAAACCTTCTACTACTCCTAATTACCCACAACCCAAATACCCATTAACCCAACTCATAATTCTCAACCCTAATCCCCTTATATATATATATATATATATATATATATATATATAATCCCTCTCATCCAAACCCTAACCCTAACTTCAAGCATCCTGACCCCATCTCTCTCCCTCTCCTTGCTTGCATCCCGACCTGCACAAAACCCTAAGCCCCAGGCTGACCACTTCCCCAGCCTATGTGCCTCATCCCGATAGCCCATCTTCCTCCCTCTCGGCCTGCATCCATCCCGGCAGCATCTCCTACACCCGAGCCACTACTCCAGATCATCCCTGTTGCATATCTCGACCACCTCACATCACACAAACCCTAGTTCTTTCTCGTGGTGTTCTTTTGTGGCAGCAAGCCACTATTATTTTCGCGCTTTGTGGAGTTTGTTCGTGTGGAGATTTCTGGTCTAGTCGCCTGGATTCTTTGATTCGTAGATTTTTGTTTGTGAATTTTGCTCCTACTCTTGATTTGCATCATTCTTCATCTTCGGTTAAGGCAAGTAACTTGTTCACCAATTTATTTGTTTGATACAAGTCAAAAATACCACCTATAGTGTAGTTGGGTCTAGAGACGACTCTTGTTTGTGATATGTTTGATGAGTTTTGTCTCTATTGTGAAAATTTGACCATAGATGACTCACGACACAAATTGGACATGAATTAACTTAGGTTTTACCCTGTTCTTGATTTTGATCATGTATGTGAGACTTTTGTGAAAATTCGTGATTTGGTTGAAACCCATGTGATATAGTTGGTGTGGACATGTTAAATACCCTAATTTATGATGTTTGGACACTTGGTAGACTCGATTTTATGTTTGGGTGTGTTTGGATCAATTTTCTTGAATCTATGTTGATTTTGTTTTTAAGGAAAAAATCTGTATTTTTGTCGCTGATCTGTTTCGTTTGCTGTTTTGGACTATTTTAAAATCAGTATCTTAAATTTCGGTATAAAACATGAGTTTTGGATAATTTCATCTATTTTCAAACCTCTCTGATCTTGCTTGATTTTGATTTCTTATGAGTGAGTTATGACTGTTTTATTTCAGAGGTGCCGATCTTTTCCAGATTCTATTTTTCGGGTAATTTTGATGACAAATCATTTTCAAGAACAATGCTACATATATTATTTTGATCCAAAACTTTTTCTAGTATTTCTTTATCAAGTTAGGGGTTACCCATAATTTTGGTGAATTTTATTGAGGAGTTTTATGTGTTGTTTCATGTTCGTTTATGAAATTTATACTTGCTGTATTTTGCTCGCTGTTCTGTAAAGAACCTTATTTTTACTATGATTTCTTTTACTGTATGAAAAATATTTGTGAAATATGAAAGTTATTATATTTTATCTATTTTCATATCCCTTTGGCGGAATTGGATTTCGTTTCACTGGTTGCGAGATATCATAGTTTTCGTACAGCAGTGTTGGGAATTCCAGATTTGTCAAACTATGGTTTCTTGAGCCTTTCTTATTTTTGATGACTGATCTACTTTTACTGGAAAATTCTAAAACTTTATATTTAGATACTGGACATATAGGGAAATACCCCAGTTTTGTGGATTTATTTAATGTGTTTTCATGTTGTTTTTCTGTTCTTGAATTCGTTTTCCTGATTTCTGGCTGAACCTATTTTCTGTATTCAAATCAGTTTTGAACTATGTTTTTGTGAATTAATATATGACTTATTTATATTCTCTGGATTCGTGTGGAAGTCTACTTTCTAGATCCTTCGACAGATCTAGATTTGCATGTTTGTAACACTGGGAATCACTGTTTTACTACAGAATGGTCTTGCTGTCCTAGACTTGAGATTTGTCTATTTTATTCTTTTATTAGATATCTGGCACTCATACATATTTATCTTGCAACTTGCACTTGCCACATGAACATGCCATATTATTCTTGATATATTTTGCATATATACATGCTTGTTTGACATTAATAATAAATAACCAAGCCGGGGTTTAAGGGACAGATCTAATAGTGGATAATTCAGAAATGTGTACTCGGAAGGGGATCCACTGATCCTACGTGATTACTTGAGACATGATACTTGATACATGATTACTTGATACTTGCACGCAAGATACGATACTTGCCACTTGCACAACTTGACACGTGATTACATGATACATGATACTTGGAGCTTGGAGCTCGATTACTTGACTTGTCCTCGAGTATACTGCTTTCTATGGTCCACTATGAAATCTAAAGCAAAACTGTTTGTTGTAGTAACCATGTAAGGTGGGTTGCATGAAGTTCTACCTAGATAGTAATTCACTACAAGACTTGAACATGATACTTGAACATGATACATGCTTGCTTGATACTTGACTACATGATGCATGAGACTTGAAACTTGACACTTGATACATGATTACTTGATACTCGATACTTGACACATGTTTATAAGATACTTATTTATTTGACACTTGATGCATGTTTATATGATACTTGATTTCTTGACACTTGATTTATGCCATTTATACTTATTCACTTTGCCATACTAGTTGTTTATGTTGACAACACACTTATACCATATTGCTAGTTAGTTTTTCTCATGTGCTTGTATCCTACATTATAAGTGGCCCGTTATTTGCAATTAACGGATACTTGTTTTTCTCTTTTCTTCTTTCCTGCATTCGTGGAATTGCAGACTTTGGAGAACAGGTTCCAGATGGTATCGGAGACATGAAGTATTAATGCTGCATTTTATTATTATTATTTCTTGTATTTATTGTATTTTGAGACTTGGAATTATTCATGTATTTGGGCGATGTGACCCAAGACATTTGTTTTATTCAGATCATGACTATTTGAGATTATTTATTTGGTTTCAAGTACTCTTGTTGGGATTTTGGTTCATTATGTGCATGTGATTGATTCTTTTGCTTCCGACTCTGATGATTCTTGAGAATGTTGTAAGGATTTCTTGAACAGCTTATGGATGATGAAAATCTTTTGCTGGGCTTTTGTTGTGTATCCGTATTCCGTATTCTTTTTGGGAAGCGAGGCGTGACAGGAGATGTAATAAAACTTGGGCAAACGTTGGTGGGTTGCCTCTATATAGTCTGACGGTGGACTCTGGGACTATAGACGCAATTTGACAGTGGACTCCGGAACTGTGGTTGCTTGCGATGGAGGCGAGCCTTAATTAAATCTGAGACTATGATTAGTTTGACAGTGGACTGCAGGATCATGAATTGTTGGGCGGGTGGGAGGCCGTTCTCCAGTGTATATGCATATACCGGGGCTAGAGGGATACTTGCGAGAAGTTCGCACGACATGGATTTCCGTATAAGCCTGATGGTGGACTCCAAGGCTGGAATCCGTACTCGTGGGACATCTAAATCTCGATTTATTATTGGGTAGTTTTCATGGCGAGGAATTAAACTCTTTAATGTGGAGTACGTAGGTGCTTGCCCTCGGACCTATGTAGTATGGATGCATAGAATCCGAACAAGTATGCATTAGTATCCTTGTAGTATAACTTCAGCATTAGGGATTAAGACAATTGCATACACTGACATGTTTAGGATAGTCACTTTTTACACATTATGATGCATTCAAGTTTTTGTTTGCTAAAGTAAGTGAGTTGCTATATTATGGTATAGCGAGGATTGCCGTGTATAGTATTGCGTCATTTGTATATAACTGACGTGCCCACAATATTCAATGCCGGGTTTGGATGGGCAAAGCTTTAAAGCTGAATTTGAAGCTAAAGACTGTCTTAATTGTTGATGTTTAAATTGTTCATGTGTTATATTGTAATATTTATTTTTCCGTTGCGTTGATGTAAAATGAACGGTGTTGTACAAAGAAAAGTTTTTAAATTTCTTGTTAAATTGTACGAAATGAAGTAAAGATCTTGTTGTGCTATGATATCGTATTTTGGAATTCGGGGCGTTAAAGAGTAGTATCAGAGCCCAACTTCAATGGGTAGTACAAATTTACAAAGACGACACATTATGGTGGACATTAGAATGTGAGTTCAGTATATAGAGATTTAAATGTAAGTAGCTTACATTTGTGTTGCTCTATACACTGATGTTTTCTCCTATTTTTTCCTATAAGATGACTAATCATCATGACCTAGAGGATGAAGTAGAATGGTTCTATGAAGTAGATCCAGAAGAAGAAGAAGCCATAGAGGAAGAAGACCCAGAAGAAATAGAAAAAGAACTGCCCGAATCCCGGGAGATTACCCTACCTCTACCTGATTCCTCCTATGAATCCTCAAGCAAAGAGCCAATTCAAGATGACCAAGACTGCATTTTTGCTTCTCTTCGGAGGGAATTGACTACCCATAAGTGGAGAGTAAACCACTTGGAAGCACAGCGTGCGGAGGACAGGGAGAGCATCGTAGCACTGAGTTACCATTTATGGGAATTTGAGAAGCTCCGACACAAGAATGCCCAACAACTTACCCAACTGGACAACAAAACTCGTTGGGGACAGCAGAAATGTCGTCCGAAGTATGATGAGATGAAGAAAGAGATCAATGAACTACTCGGAGAGCTCAGAGAAGCCAAAATGAACCATAGGATCTAGACTGTCTTTATGTTAAAGTTATGTACTGGATGTATGAGCAAGTTCATTTTCTGAATGAATAAAGTTTAACTTTTGAAATGAATAAAGTTTTGTTAAAAGAAGAATGTAAGTTGTGCTATTTATGGTGATTAATAAAAAGTTTTATGACCCAGAAATGGCCGGACGAAGAACCCGCAATGGCGAAGGACCCAATGGTGAGGGCAGTGGCCTCGACCTAGAAACGAAACTGGCTCGACTATACCAAACCCTAAATGTCTTCGCCGCAAATGTTGCCGGGAACACCAGAGTGGGACCAGCAGTACAAGTCCCAGAAGCGATCAGATTGGTGGAATCATTCAAATGAATGAAGCCACCTGTGTTCGAGGCCCATGCCAATCCAAATGCAGCAGATGACTAGATCAGGAAAATTGAAACAGTATTCGCATATCTAGAGACTCTCGAGGCAAGTAAAGTGAAACTGTAACCCCTGTTTTTTATTTTATGTATTTTGGAGTGTATTTTCCATTTTTGTGTATTTTTATCTCTCTTGTATTTTTCTGAACCGTATATTGGATTTATTTTCAATATATATTTATTTTATTTCATTTTGAGCTCCTTGTGTCGTTTGATCGTCTCTTTTGTTCGTTTTCGTCATTTTGATTCTTTTCTTCATTTTTGGCCTCGCTGTCTTCGTTTTATTTTTTCATGGTGTTGTGATGGTATTTTGGTGGTAATTTTTCCAAACCTACAATTTTTGACTCCTAATTAGATTTTTCTAGAGCCATAGATTTCACTCTAAATTGTATTTCCATTTGTTATTTACCCAATATCCATTACCCATTTGTATAACTAATACTACATACTAATACCCTCAACCCATTAGCCCACATTAAACTCCTATATATATATACCCTAAACTTCTAAAACCCTAACCCTAACCCTATTATCTCTCCTCCTAATCCCGGTCTCTCTTCCCCCTAATTTGTGTGCTCCCGGCCTTGCCCCAACCTGCACACCCGACACCCCCTAACCCAATCCCGGCCACCACATCCCATAGCCGAGCACCCCCCAACTCCACCTTCGGCCATACATCAACCACACCAAGCCCGACCTTCATCCCCTTGCTTGATTGCCTAACCGACACCACCAAGAACCACCATCAACATCCTTGCATCTCTTCTCTTTGTGGTTTCTCAAAGTGGGTATTGGCCACTTTGTTTGTTGCTTCAAAGGAGATCGTTCGTGGGTGGATTTCGTTCGTTTGGCTTGAATTTGTTGCTTGTAGTGGATTTTGTTTGTGGGTTCTCTTCTCTTCGCGTTTGGATCGTTCTTCATCCCCTAATTAAGGCAAGTAACTTGTACTACAATTCATTAGTTTGATACAAGTCAAAAAGTTCACTTATAGTGTAGTTGGGTCTAGAGATAACCTTAGATTGTGATTTCCTTGATGAGTTTTGTCTCTATTGTGATAATTTGGCCATAGATGACTCATGACACAAATCTTGAGAGGTGATAACCTAGGAATTGCCCAAATCTTGATTTTGAACCATGTATGTGAGTACTTATGTGAATTTGTGTTTGGATTAAGACCCATGTGAAATAATAGGTGTGGATATGTTAATAATCCTAAATCATGATGTTTAGATGCTTGGTAGGTTTTATTTCAAGTTTGGATGTGTTTGGATCAATATTCTTGAAGTTATGATGTTCTTGATTAGAAGTGTGAAATCTGTATTGTTTGGATGTTCTGTGTTGTTTGCTGTTTTCGTCTATGCTACAGTCAGAATCTTGATTGCAAAATAAAAGATGAATTTTAGATAATTTCGTCAATTTTCAAACCCCACTGATTTTTCTTGATTTGGATTTTGTATGACTGAGTTATGACTGTTTTAGTACAGAGGTGTCGATCAATTCCAGATTTAGTTTTTGGTTAATTTTGTTAACAAATTATTTTCAAGAACTATTCTACACATATTATCTTGATCCAATATTTTGGTCAGTATTTCTATATGAAGTTAGGGACTACCCAGATTTTTGGTGAATTTTAAAGACAAGTTTTATGTGGTGTTTCATGCTCGTTTCTAAAATCTACTCATGCTGTATTTTGCTTACTGTTCAGTAAAGAATCTTATTTTCACTACGATTCCTCATACTGTATGAAAATTGTTTGTGAAATGTAAAGTTAGTAAATTCTATCTATTTTCATATTCCTTTGGCAGAATTGGATTTCGTTACACTGGTTGTGAGATATCTTAGTTTTCGTACAGCAGTGTTGAGATTTCCAGATTCGTTAAACTATGTTTTCTCGATGCTTTCGTATTTTTGATGACTAATCTATTCTTACTGGAATATTATGAAACTTTATATTTTGATTCTAGACATATATGGGAATACCCCATATTTTTCCTAAATTTATTTGAGAAGTTTTATTGCTGTTTTTCTGACTGAGAATTCGTTTTCCTGATTCCTGACTGAACATGTTTTTTATCTTCGATCCTGTTTTCAGTTAAGCTGTTGTGAATTACTATATGACTTAATTATACTCGTTGGATTCGTGTGGATGTCTAGTTTCCAGATCCTTCGACGGATCTAGATTTGCTTTTCTGTAGCGACGGGATTCACTGTTTTAGTACTGATCTGTCATGCTATCCTGATTATGAACATACACTGTTTTGCTCGTTTATGTGACTGTATATCATTTATGACTGATTATTTGTTTTCCTGAACCTAATACTGATTATACTATGTTAGTTTGACACTATTTTGTACACATCATGCATGTTTGATAACCATAATAAAAGTAACCAAGTTGGGGTTTCTTAAGAGAAGATCTAGTAGTAGAAAATATGGAAACGTGTACTTGGAAGGGAACTAGTGTTCCATACTGTTACTGTTACTGTTACTGTTACTGTTACTGTTTTCTGACCCTGTTTACATTACTTTTTATGTAAGAAGGTGTAGAGTAGAAGAGAACCACTATGTTCTGACTGTTACTGTTGCTGCTACTGTTACTGATACCTGAGTACACTGCCCCATCATAGTCCACTATGAAATCTAAAAGCAAAACTGTTTGTTGTAGCAACCATGTTGTATGGGCAGCATGAAGTGCTACCTAGTTAGTAATACACACAAGACTGTAAGAACATAAACTGATACTGTTAGACTGAGACTGTTGGACTGATACTGTTAGACTGAGACTATTGGACTGATACTGCCATACTGTTATCCTGATTCACTGATATACTGAACTTACTGTTACTAGAGACTGTTAGTTGCCATATGACACTGCATTTGACATAAAAACATTTATTCTGTTAGGATACCATGTTAGATATTACTGTTGATACATTATGACATGCTATTAGTTAGTTTCCCCATGTGCTTGTATCCTACATTATTTGTGACCCGCAACTTGTAATTGACGGGTACTTGTTTTCTTCTTTTCCCCTTTTCCTGCAAATTTACTATTGCAGACCAGGATGTTCAGCTGCCAGAAGGTATTGGCGAAATGATGTTTTAGTGTTGGAGATTTCTGCTTTATTATTATTATTTCTATTGTTGCTTGAACATTGAATAAAGTGTATTTGGTTATTGGATATTTATTTGTATTTGGGCGATGTGACCCAGGATATTTGTTTTCTCCAGACTCTGATTTATTTGAGGATATTGTATTTGGTTTCAAGTAAATTTCTGTTGGTAAATCTGTTTCAATATTGCATGTTGGTTGTGCCTTTTGCTTCCGACTGATTATATCTGTGATGTGTTGTAAAGATTCTGAAACAGCTTAAGGATGATGAAAATCATTCGCTGGGCTTTTGTTACGTATCCGTATTCCGTATTACTTTTTGGGAAGCGGGGCGTGACAGAAACTGGCCACTATCCAGCTGGAAAAAGATGCAGGGGTCTGGTGGCAATCGATGAAGAGAAGCCTGGGAAATGTACAGATCTCTTGGGGGGGTAGCCACTACTTCCTGATGGATGTACAGGAAAAGAAGGCTATGGAGTTCTTGGGTCTGCAACAAGGAAGCCTATCAGTACGAGAGTATGAGATGAAGTTCAATTAACTCTCAAGGTATGCGATAGAGATGGTTATTGACGAGGCCAAGAGGGCATGAAAGTTTGAACAGGGATTGAGGCCAAGCCTGAGGTCTCGGATGATACCCTTCGGTATCTGGAGGTTTGATAAGCTGGTCAGGAGGGCCGCACCCACTGAAGCCGACATGGATCAGTATCAGGCAGCACAGAACAAGAGGAGAAATTGGAGCGCTGGCAAGAGACCTACACCGTCAAGCAGCTTCAAGGGACAACCCGCAGCACAGAGGTTCAAACCTACCATGGCTAATGCTGTTGCTGTGACTGGACGGTTAAGCACTTGCAATAGATGTGAAGAGACGGGCCACATTGCAACTAGGTGCACAAAGTCGCAGAGGGCCAAGACTTGTTTCCACTGTGGCAAGGAGGGTCACATCAAGCCAGACCGCCCTCAGTTCCAGTGGGGAGGGCTGAATTAGAAGCAGGCTGACCCAAGACAGAAGCCATACCGATAGGGATGAGTGTTCGCCCTGACTGAAGCTAATGCAGCTGATGCAGATAACGTCATCACCAGTATGGAAGCAAATGAATAAATTCTACTACTTTTATTTCTACTTTGTAATTAAGGAGTGTTATGTAATGAGAGCATTCATATGTAACAGGAGAACTTCTCATTAATGGAATAAAAGCCACCATTTTATTTAATACTGGATCGTATCATACATTTGTGTCACCTTCATTTGCAAAACAATTGGCAGTTGAACTGAAAATTTTTCTTGGCAAAGTTCTAGCTATAGCTACCTGGTCAGGTGAAACGTTGACTACCGACTGATATTATGAAGGGTGTGACCTCGAAATCGGAGGCAGAATCTTTGGGATCGACCTTATTGAGTTGGCCATCTCGAGGGTCGATAGGCATAGACTGGATGTCGGTCTATAGTGCCAGTATCGAGTGCAAAAGAAAAGAAGTTACGGTGAAAGCTCTAGGAGGACTATCAGTCATATTTCAAGGGAAGAGAAAGTGTGAGCAGTTGATTGCAACTCTGACTAAGCAGAAGGTTCCTGAAGAAGTATAGTAGATTCCCGTAGTCAGGAATTTTCCAATAGTGTTCTTAGAAGATCTACCCGAACTACCACCTCATCGGGATGTAGAGTTCAGCATTTCCATTCAGCCAGGGAGTGCACCAATTTCTAATGCACCATACAGAATGGCGCCAGTGGAACAAGATGAGATCAAGAAGCAAATTGAAGAGTTGTTGGGCAAAGGATTCATCATACCGAGTGCGTCACCTTGGGGAGTGTCATTTCTATTGGTTAAGAAGAAGGATGGAAGGATGAGGATGTGCATCGATTACAGAGAATTGAACAAAGTGACATGCAGAATAAATATCCAATTCCATGAATCGATGATCTATTTGACCGTCTACAAGGAGCAGCTGTTTTCTCTAAGATAGATCTATGGTTGGGTTATCACCAGGTTTGAGTGAAGGAAGAGGATGTGCACAATACGGCGTTCAGAACTCAACATGGTCACCACGAGTTCTTAGTCATGTCGTTCGGAGTGAAAAATGCACTTGCTAGCTTCGTGGACGTGATGAACAGGGTCCTGCGACCGTTGATCGATTCTTTCATCGTAGTGTTCATCGACGACATTTTGGTCTACTCCAAGACTAAAGAAGAGCATACTGGACACCTAGCGGAGGTACTAAGAAGCTACAGGAACATAATCTATATGCGAAGTTGTATAAGTGTGACTTCTGGAAAACCGAAGTCGCCTTCCTGGGTCACATCCTTTCTAAGGAGGGAGTGGCCACTGATCAACAAAATATTAAGGCAGTGAAAGATTGGCCAAGACTAACTACATTGAATGAAATCAGAAGCTTTTTGGGTTTAACTGGCTACTATCGAAGATTTATTCAAGGCTACGCCCAGATAGCTGTACCACTCATTGGGCTTACAAGGAAGAACGTGAGTTTTAAATGGACAGAACAGTGCGAGGCTAGCTTTCAGGAGTTGAAGGAGAGGTTGACTACCACTCCCATACTGGCTTTGCCAAGAGCAGGAGTCGACTATGATGTCCACAGCGATGCTTCCTATCGTGAACTGGGCTGTGTGCCGATGCAAGAAGGAAAGTTAATAGCTTATGGGTCTAGACAACTGAGACCGCATGAGAAGAATTACCCAACTCACGATCTGGAGTTGGCGGAAATCATCTTTGCATTAAAACAGTGGAGGCACTATGTGTACGGAGAAAAAGTCAACATGTACACGGATCACAAAAGTTTGAAATACATCTACCAGTAGAAGGATTTGAACTTGAGGCAGCGGAGATGGTTGGAAGTATTGGAGGATATCCGTCCCGAAATAAAGTACCATTCGGGTAAGGCCAATGTGGTGGCTGATGCACTCAGCCAGAAAGAGATAGTGGTTAATCTAATTATATGTTTATGTGTTTCAAAAAAAACTGAGTATGTACATAAAGTGAGTATAAATCCTCTTAAATACAATTAAAATCAGTAAAGAAGGAGTTCTGGAGTCTAGAACTATTTTTTTTATAAAATAAAATTTTGGCAAAAGAATGGAAAAAAAATAGTTGAAAATGTAGAAAAATGAGATTTAATGGAGACCAGATACTTAATGAATTAAACCCTATAGATGTTGTGATCTGAGCTTCGGCTCAGTGGGCAGGCACTCTGACTCCTCGCAATTGGCGCTGGTTTGAGCCTTGGTCTGTTGTTTTTGGGAGAAAACATTTTTTTAAAAAAAAGTCAGAGAAGGGGGAGTTTAAATATTTAAGGAAATTAACCTCATACTATATCAGATAAGAACTTGGCCTTAGTGGCTAGGGCGTGCGCTCTAGGGCCGACACGTGGCGCTCGAGGGGGGTCTGAGGTCTCGGGTTCGAGCCCTGCTGTGCACAAGTGTGTTTTTTTATTTTTTGGGGGGGCACTTTTGAGTTTTAAAAATCCAGAAAAACTTATATAAATGTCTAAAGATATTAGGGGGACAACTGAAAATATTTTTTTGCTGTTAAGATTATATTTTGGGAATTTATGAGTTATATTCATGTGTTAGATAAGTTTTATATACAAGAAGGATGTGTATAATTAAGATAATAAGAGTTGAATTGTGATAAAGGGAAAGTGATGAGCTTTGATAATAAATTTCTAATGATGAGTCTCAAATAGTTGGTGTTTAATTCTTAGAAACTTTGTATTGGAAAAATGAACCTGAAAAGAGCTTTGTGGAAATGAATAATTTGAGATTGTTCCTCGTGAATGATAAATACAAGAATAAGATGAAAGAATTGAAGAAGATGTTAATTGAAAATAAGAATTATAAGGGTATGAGTACCCATGATTATGGAACATGAAAAGATGTGATTCTAGAGGCTTAGTGAGACCCATGTACCGGCAAGTGATGAAAAGAATTAATTGATTTGAGAATTGGCTATCTGGGCTATCTCGGTATTTTGTTTAAGTCCAGTAGGAGCGGAAGCTAACTCTAGGTGATATAATTTATTCATGTTTAAACATAAGGATTAGGAACTTAGTGGAGATGTAATAAAACTTGGGAAAACGTAGGTGGGTTGTCTCTATATAGTCTAACGGTAGACTTCGGGACTAAAGACCCAGTTTGACGGTGGACTCCGGGACTGTGGTTGCTTTCGATGGAGGCGAGCCTTAATTAAATCCGGGACTGTGATTGGTTTGACGATGGACTCCAGGATCATGAATAGTTAGGGCGGATGGGAGGCCATTCTCCAGTGTATATGCGTATACCGGGCCTAGAGGGACACTTGCGGGAAGTTCGCACGACGTAGATTTCCGTATAAGCCTAACGGTGGACTCCAGGGCTGGAATCCGTACTCGTGGGAAGTCTAAAACTCGATTTATTACTGGGTAGTTTTCATGGAAAGGGATTAAACCGTTTAATTTGGAGTACGTAGGTGCTTGTCCTCAGACCTATGTAGTATGGGATGAATAGAATCCGAACAAGTATGCATTAGTGTCATCATAGTATAACTTCTACATTAGGCATTAAGACAATTGCGTACACCGACATGTTTAGGATAGTGACTTTTTACACGTTATAAAGCATTCAAGTTTGTGTTTGCTAAATTAAGTGAGTCACTATATTACGGTATAACGAGGATCGCCATGTATAGTATTGCGTTAATTGTATGTAACTGACGTGCCCACAGTATTCAATGCAGGGTTTGGACGGGCAAAGATTTAAAGCTGAATTTGAAGCTAAATACTATCTTAAATGTTGATGTTTAAATTATACATGTGTTCTATTGTAATCTTTATTTTTCCGTTGCGTTGATGTAAAATGAACAGTGTTGTACAAAGAAAAGTTTTTAAATTTCTTGTAAAATTGTACAAAATGAAGTAAAGATCACGTTGTGCTACGAATTACCATATTTTGGAATTGGGGTGTTACATATTAACTCCATGAGTTCGGAGCTCCACTCGTCGCTCGAGCTCCTCCAACAACTCGTTGACTCTATACAATGAGTTCGGTGCTCCGTTCATGGCTCAAGCTCCTCCAACAACTCATTGGCTCCATATAATGAGTACGGTCCTCCACCGATCTTAGCTGTTCGATCTGCTTCAAAATTTGTGCCCATCCCCTCAGTGCACAAGAAGAAAAGGAGTTGACGTCCGCTAGCTCTGTAACATCTGTTTTTTTTAATTCCTTAATTATTTAATTTAAATTATTTTTAAATATGTTTCTGAGTATATTTACCCCTATTAATTGAATTTATTAGTATTAGAATGATTAAATTGATATTTTGGGGTAAACGGGAAAAATGGAAAATGTAGGAGTCTTGAGATGAGTTTTCTCGGAGGAGACGAATCCGATTTGACTCGAAATTTTTCTGGGACATTTGTTCATGATAGGGGGTTTAAATTTTCGAGTTATTAAATTATAGTTTGAAGTTGAAGGTATTTTTCTAAAATATTGCGATATTCGTATATATACATATTTATATGTATTGCTATTGTTTATAACTATCGATTTTAATTACAATTATGCATAGAAATGCATTTCTAATTTTATTTTGTGTTTGGGATGAATTTAAGTACATCATGTAGTGATTTTTACAAGAAAAACCATAGAAAAGTGGACTAGAAGGGTATATATATAATGCTTTGGTCAAATAGGGACTCATAAGCAATTTTACCCTTTTATTATTTCTCCATACCCTTCTTCCCCCTCCCACTTCAGTTTCGGCCAGCAAAGAACCCCCCACCACCGACCATCATCTTGGGTTACAAAACCCTAGAAATTCCAACAAATCTTTGAAGCAAAGTTGAGGGTTTAGGCTATTTTTGAGGTGCTCTCTTCAATTTTGGAGTCCGTTTGCAAGGATATTGTCATGATTCTGACTTCGACTAGATTTGGATCTAGCCATGGCTGAGTTTTGGAGAAGAAGAAAGGATTGGGAGGAAGATGATGAGAAAATTGGAGGGAGAGAATTGAGATATTTTTCTTATTATTCCTTCTAGAATCGATTACAGCCTATAAGTAGGCGAAGGAAGGTAGTTACGCTACAAGACAACTTTGAGATTTACATACGCTACGCACACTACTGCCTTCCCACCTTCTTTTTCATTCAATTACAATAACATGCGTATTGCACGTAAACTACTGATACTCTGATACTCTCTTCACTACAGCTACGGACCTCCTTACATTCAGAACCCATTCTGGTACTCTCTTCCACCCAACTGTGCGACGATGCTGGTGATGCTGCGACACTCCGGCGATGCTCCGATGATCCCTGACAACTCCTCCCCTCTTATCAACGAGCTTGTCCCAAGCTCGAATGTTGGAAATTTGGTGCGCAATTCATCGATGTCAATCCAAAAGGCATCCTCATTGCTGGAACCCTTCCATTTGATCAAGAGCTTAATACCAACCCTGTTGTTCTTCTTAAACACTCGACAACCCAAAACTTCTTCTGGTTCCTCCTCTTCTGATTGTTTCACCCACCATTGTGGAAGTTCTTGTGAGATCTCTGGTAAATGAGAGCCGTGGCAGTGCTTCAACTTCGATACATGAAAGACTGGATGGATCGGCACATTTTGGGGTAGTTCAAGCTTATAGGCCACCTTCCCAATTTTTTCGATGACACGATAAGGTCTAAAGAACCTAGACGAAAGCTTCTGTGGTGTAGAACCCCGCACTGTAGTTTGTCTATATGGTTGCAACTTGAGAAGTACCATATCTCCTACTTCAAACTCCCTATCAATTCTTCTCTGATCGGCAAATCTTTTCATACGATGTTGAGCCACAGCCAAGTTGTCTTTTAACAGCTTCAACACTTCATCTCTAGCCATCAAGCCTTCTTCCACCGTTTGAACTGCTGTGGTTCCTTGGACATAATGTAATAGTGCTGGAGGGGGTTGTCCATAAACTCCTTCGAAGGGGGTAATACCAGTTGATACGTGCCAATTTGTATTATACCAAAACTCAGCCCATCCCAAAAACTTGCTCCAACTGCTGGGTCGCTGTCCACATAAACAGCGTAGATACATCTCTAAGGCCTTATTCACAATTTCTGTCTGCCCATGGCTTTGCGGATGATAGGCTGTCGAATGTTTTAGCTTACACTGTTGTAGAGAAAAGAATTCTCTCCAAAATTTGCTCATGAAGATAGGATCTCTGTCGCTCACAATACTCCGGGGCATTCCATGAAGGCGATACACCTGATCAACGAACACTTGCACTATAGATTCTACAGTGTATGGGTGTGCTATACCAACGAAATGTGCATATTTCGTCAATCGATCGACTACTAGCATAATAGCATTTTTTTCCCTACTCTTTGGTAGACCTTCGATGAAGTCTAAGGATACTTCATCCCATATTCGCTCAGGAATCAGTAGGGGATTCAACAATCCCGTTGGAAACAGAGTTTCATGCTTGTTTCTCTGGCAAATGAGGCATTCCCGTACCATCTTCTTCACGTCTTTGGTGATCCCCTCCCACACAAAGGTCCTCCTTATCCGATGAAGTGTCTTGTGAAACCCAGAGTGTCCCCCGCTGTTGGAAGAATGATGGTTATTGAAGATCAATTCTCCTATTGTAGCTTCGGGAATAATGAGTATCCTGCCTTTACAAAACCATAGCCCATCGACTAGTTTGTATTTAGCTTCATCCAACTCTCCTCTACTCTGTTTCTCTCTAAGTTGCTGGAAATATGGATCTTGTTCAACCAAACGCTTAATATCTTCAAGCCACTGGGGAACAACAACCGACAACTCATTGTAAGTTCCCTGGTCTTCTCTTCTCCTCGACAAGCTGTCTGCAGCTAAATTCAACACCCCTTTCTTGTATTCTACTGTAAATGTGAGTCCAAGTAGCTTCCAAAGCCATTTTTCTTGAATTTCCGTATTAATTTTCTGTTCTAGAATATGCTTGATACTTTGCTGATCAGTACGAATCACAAACTCGCTTCCTAAGAGATATTGGCGCCATTTCTTCACTGCTTGCAGGATGGCGATCACTTCCTTCTCATATGTGGATAGTATTAGTTGTCTACCCTTTAGTGCTTGGCTCATATACGCAATTGGGTGTTTATCTTGCATCAATACTGCTCCTATTCCTTCTTTCGACGCATCTGTCTTAATGACAAATCTTTTGGAAAAATCAGGAGCTTGTAATACTGGTGTTGTAGTCATCGCTACTTTGAGAGCTACAAATGCCTGAGCTGCTGATGCCGACCAACGAAATGCATTTTTCTTGAGGATTTGTGTCAAGGGAGCCGCAATAATGCCATAGCTTTTTACAAATTTGCGATAGTACCCTGTTAATCCCAAGAATCCCCTCAACTCTTTAACCGTACATGGCTCTGGCCACTCTTTCACCGATGTAATCTTAGCTAGGTCTACCGCGATTCCTTCCCGACTGATAATGTGTCCTAAGTACCCCACCTCTGATTGCCCAAAGTTGCACTTAGCTGCCTTTGCCACCAATTGGTGCTTCTTCAATACTGTGAGCACTTGTGCCAAGTGTTGCAGATGGCTTTCCCATGTGGTGCTGTAGATTAAGATATCGTCGAAGAATACTACGACAAACTTCCTCAAGAATTCACCAAAAATGACATTCATGAGGCTTTGGAATGTCGATGGTGCATTCGTTAAGCCAAAGGGCATCACAACGAACTCAAAATGGCCATGATGCGTTCTAAACGCTGTCTTGTGAATATCTTCATGATTAACTCTGATTTGGTGATATCCTGAGCGCAAATCGATTTTGGAAAAAAACTGAGCTCCATTCAATTCATCTAACAGTTCATCTACTAACGGAATGGGGAATTTCGCCTTCACTGTTTGATTATTGAGAGCTCGATAATCCACACACATCTGCCACCCTCCATCAGCCTTCTTGACCAATATGACAGGAGAAGAAAATGGGCTGCTACTAGGTCGTACTAAACCTGTGTTCAACATCTCTCTCACCTGCCTCTCAATTTCAGTTTTGTGAAAATGTGGGTGTTTATACGGCTTAAGACACACTGGCTTCTGGCCTTCTACTAAAGGGATTTGATGATCGACGTCTCTATAAGGTGGTAAACTCAACTTAGATGTGAAAACTTCTGGGAATTGCTGCAAAATCTTCTGGATTTCAGTTGGAATTGAGGAGTTTGCATTGTACTCTTCTTCACTACAACTTCTTATCTGCAGCATATACGCTTGACATATACTATTCCTTGAACTCCATAGTTCTGATGCTTCCATCATTTGGACTTGGGAGTTCATAATACCTTGCAATTTCTTCTTGACGCCATCGATAATAAACTCCATCGTCAAGGAGTTGAAGTCCATGGTAACAGAACCTATAGTGCGTAGCCAATGTGCTCCGAGAACCATCTGTGCTGGTCCTAGTGGAAGAAGTAATATATCAGCTTTCAAATGTACTCCTTGGACTGGGAACTTCACATTTTCTACCCTCCCTTCGCTATGCATTACTTCACCATTAGCAACCGTTACTCTAGACTTGTACTCCCGATCGATTTGTAAATTTGCCTTCAGTGCTGTCTAAGAATCCAAATAGTTATGGGTGGACCCTGTGTCTATCAAAATGTGTACTTCTTTGTTGTCTATTCTTCCCTTCATTCTCATAGTGTGGGGATAAGCCTGGTTGCCCACCAGTGCATGGAGTGAGATCTCAGGTTGTACATGTGTGTGAATAGGAGTTTGGAAGACATAAGGAGCTTGTACCGGTGGTGTAGTAGCAGGAGTGGAGAGTTGGTTTGTTGAGAGTGATCCTGGGAATGGTTCCCCTGTATGAATAGCATCGAATTCAGCTTCCTCTTCTCCTTCATCATCATCACAACCTTCAAGATAATAAAACTTCTGTTCTTTACAGTGATGCCCTTGAGTATACTTCTCGTCGCAATTGAAACACAATCCTTTCGCTCTCCTTTCTTTCATTTCTGGAATACTCAATCTCCGAGGGAAGACATTTGTAGTAGAGGTGACAGTGGTACTAGGTGTTGACGGACTTGATGCTGCAGGAGTGTGAAAACTTCTCTGGTTAGAATGTGTTGTAGGAGTAATAGTTGAAGTATTGTTTCTTGGGGTAAATTGTATTCTATGATTCTTCTTAAGGCATGAGATCTTCTCTTCATATCCCCTCGCCAATCCTATGGCTTCATTAACGTTTTTGGGCCTTTGGGACTTCACGTCCCACCTTATTTCGTCCCTTAATCTGCTGATAAATGTACTGAGATAATGGCCCTCAGTCCAATCCTCCACAAAATTAGAAATGCGATCAAACTCAAGTATATAAGCTTCTAAATCTAGGGGTGTCAAAAAATACCATATTACCGTACCATACCGTACCATACCATTACCATACCAAAAAATATCGAAACTTGGTAATACCGTACCAAATTTTCGGTATTGTACCATACCAATTTTTTATGGTACGGTACTGGTACAAAATGTTTATACCATTGGTATACCGTACCATACCGAATATATTTAATATACATTTAATCTAATATTTTTATTTTAAAATCCAGGCTTCAGGTTTTTTGTTGGGGTATACTGACTTGCTGTTAATGAGTATTCATGTTGAGAAACACCCATGTGCAAAAACAAAGCTAAGTACCATTAGGAAATTTTAAAGAAATTTTATAAATAAATAAACAAATAGATAGTTATAATTGTGTGATCGAAGGATCCGTAGTTGCCATTAACTCATTGATCTCAGAAAATCTTTTGCTTTGTATTAGCTATTAGCAACTGTATATGCTATACGGGTGAAAGACTTCATTACCAGACATAAACTAGAGCTTCTGGTTCTTACCAGACATAGCCTTGAGGTATTTTCATCATGTAATGCCTTATGGTTCTTACCAGACATATCCTTGAGGTATTTTCATCATGTAATGCCTTATGGGGTGTTTTATGTGGAAAGACCTGATTTTTTTTTGCATTCAGTATCGTATGACATTGGAATTACAAATTATATTTCAATTTTAAAGGAACCGAGGTTACCATTCAATGAGAAGACCTGTGGGAGAGTCGAGAGACTAGTCTATTTGACCTTCAATAGAAATCAATATTTGGTAGTTAATGCAAGTCTGTTAGTAGCTACATTCATTAATGAAAGTATTTAATGACATTCTCCTAGTTCTCGGTGATAGCAAGAAGGGACCAATAACAAAACTAGATTGAACATACCTAGGGTTCTTGATGTCCGGTACTACCACGGTACTACCATTACCATACCGATATTTCGGTATTACCGAACTCGGTAGTACCAAAATATTGGTACAGTAATGGTAGAGAAATTTGTGTACCAAGTACTCCGGTACGGTAGACGGTAGAGTAATTTCTGTACGGTACGGTACGGTATACCACCCCTATCTAAATCTCCCTTTTGTTCAAGTTTGGATAAGATTCCACTATAATCATGAAATTCCGTAGGCCCAAACCTCGTAAGGATTTCTTCTAAGAACCGGGACCAGGTGATGCTATTAATTTTTGGTTTAATGTGTCGACGGAACCATTGAGCTGATCTTCCATGCAAGTTCAGCGATGCATACCTCAGTTTTTGCTCATCAGGAATTCCGTAGAATTCGAGGAATTGTTCTACCCCACAGATCCATTCTGTGGGATCCCTTTCTTGAAAGATTGGGAACTCCACCTTAAATGGAGTTCTAAATAACCCTCCATGGTTGTTCATTCCGGAAGCATTCATCATAGATGGGTTCAGAGATGTTACCTCACGCTGGGGACCGCTGTGTGTCGGATTTGGAAGGATAGGTGGATTGGTTGAGCGATTTGAGAGTTGTTGCAGCATAACCACCATCGCATCCAATCGAGTGTTCATCTTCGATTCCATAGTTACGAAGCGCTCATTGATTCCTGTCGTGATTGATTCCACCCGTTCAGTGAGGTACCCCGTCTTCAGCTGCACTTCCACCATTTGGCTCTGGAGATTTGCTACGTCTCCTTCCAAAGCTAGGCTTCCCTCATCACGTCCATCACCATCGGTCAAATCTGGCTCTGATACCAGATTGTCAGGATTCTGACTTCGACTAGATCTGGATCTAGCCATGGCTGAGTTTTGGAGAAGAAGAAAGGATTGGGAGGAAGAAGACGAGAAAATTGGAGGGAGAGAATTGAGATATTTTTCTTATTATTCCTTCTAGAATCGATTACAGCCTATAAGTAGGCGAAGGATGGTAGTTACGCTACAAGATAACTTTGAGATTTACATACGCTACGCACACTACTGCCTTCCCGCCTTCTTTTTCATTCAATTACAATAACGTGCGTATTGCACGTAAACCACTGATACTCTGATACTCTCTTCACTACAGCTGCAGACCTCCTTACATTCAGAACCCATTCTGGTACTCTCTTCCACCCAACTGTGCGACGATGTTGGTGATGCTGCGACACTCCGGCGATGCTCCGATGATCCCTGACAGATATGTTTTGTAAGGTGAGAAATGGTAAAACCCTATTTTATGTGATATAGTAGGGTAATTAGGTGATGCTAGTAATTATAGAGAAGGAAGATTAGTAAGAAATTGAGTGGTTTGTGAGTTATAAATTAATTAGTGTGTTGGCTTTAGAATTTGGATAATAAATAGAATAATTGATAAGTATGGGTTATAGAAATTGTTGTGTATTAAGGGAAAACAATTTAGAATGGGTTTAATGAAAAATTTATGGAGTTAGAAACCCGTCGGAATCTCAAAAATACGGATATACCATGTATGCACGCCGGGTGTTCGGTGAAATACCCGAGCGAGGTTTAGGTGAAAATTTGATGGGTTCGGAGGTGTAACTGAGTTTTATTATTATTATTAACTCTAATTTGAGAGATTAGGACAAAGAGGATTAAAGAAATTAGAAAATATGAATTTTTCTTATTAGAAAGCCTCCGATTAATAAGGGAGTGTTTGTATTGGGACCTGAATTCAAAATCTATCGATGTAGCTCACCTACATATGTCATTTGTGATGCGTGGGTGAAGACAGATTCAAATTTGGAGGTCCGTAGGTTGAGTTTTGAGTTTTAAGCTAATCGGTTCTATAATTTTCCAATTAGGTTGAAAAAGTTGAACTTCGACTGGCTACCGGGCGGACGTGGGACATCGTTTGCTCGATCCGTCAGGTGAGTATGTTGTATTTATAAATATTTTATATTGTGGCCGAATTTCGTGGCTTTGTGATGTATTTCGTAGAAGTTATATTAAAAACTAATTTTGAAAGAAAATACGGATTTTTAAGGGCCCGAAACTGAGTTTTTGTGATATTTGAGGAAATTAACTATTTTAAGTATACAAAACCTATATTATGGATTAATGTGACGTGTTGAAGTATAAAAATTAAATATATTAAATTGTTTATGCATATTTTTACCCCGTGCATGTTTTGTGCATGTTTTGGGGTATATAGGCTGATATAGGTAATTGGGTATATGCAGAGCCTTGTGTATGGGCTAGCATGCTATGGATGGATGTTATATGATGTAATTAGACGAAATTAGTGATTGTGATCATGTTTTGAAAATCCGTATAATTATAGTGCACGTTTTGTGCATGTTTTGGGGCATATAAGCCCTTATAGGTGATTTTACTTATATGAAACATGATGTATGAGCTAGTATGCTATAATTGGATATTATGAGATTAAATTAGAGGAAATAAATGATTTTGGCCCGTTTTCTTGGAAACCCGCATGTGTGGTGTATGTTTGTGATATATATATATATCATGATATTGACTTGTGATGTGTTAATTGATGAAATTAGTAAGTGGGTATATATTTACAGTCTAATTATGTTCGACATGAATTAATGGGCAATAGTATGATATTACAATGTGATGAATTATCTATTTTGATACTCTTACGATATGGGATAACCTAATATAGTTCTTTTATTAATATTATAACTTGGTGTATGTTTATATGTGATTTAATGAAGTAGTAAATAGCTTGGTATTCATAATGGGTGATGTTATGGCTAATTAAATAATATGGTGCATTTATGATGTGTAATACTATGACATGATGGTTTCTATGTTAAATGATATGATGTATGTGTATATGTGATACAATGAGATGATAATTAATATCGTGGACGCCGGACATGCATCAAATGGTAAGATAAAAGATAAGATGGTAAGTGTCAATAAAATGTGTTATTATTCTCATGATTAAAGTCAAGGTTGTGGCAGCTATTGAGTTAATAGGTGAAGCACTTGTGTGATAAAGTAAAATGGAAAGATGCAATGATTAATGTTAATAACAGATGGTTTTGTTGACCAGTACCTACAGCAATCCTGGAGGTTTGAGCTAGACCTCCTAATACCCAACGACCGGCTTGGGATGCGGTGTTTTTCCCTCCTGGCTTCGGCTGGGAGGAAGTATCCAGTTTATCTGGGGTGCTGTGTTTTATCGCCCAAGCTATCGGCTTGAGGTCCGATTTCCCTCGATGACAGCTGTCGCGAGGAAGTACCCAGTTTACCTGGGGTGCGGTGTTTTTCCCTCCTGGCTATCGGCTGGGAGGAAGTACCCAGTTTACCTGGGGTGCAGTGTTTTTCCCTCCTAGCTATCGGCTGGGAGGAAGTACCCAGTTTACCTGGGGTGTGGTGTTTTTCCCTCGATGACAGACGTCGCGAGGAAGTATCCAGTTTATCTGGGGTGCGGTGTTCCCTCGCTAGTTCGGCTAGGAGGAAGACGTAGCCTCGGACGAGTAAGACTCTGTGTGAGCATCGGTCCGCGTGTTTTACTGAGCTTTCAGTATATTGGGATACTGTGGCTCACTGGTCGACAAACTAATAAAATAAATAAGTGTTAATAATAAATGTGGTAGTAAAGAAAGTGGATAGTGAAATGTGAATTGTGGATGAGAAAGAAAGTAGTTGTGAATGAAGTAAATGGGAAAGAAAATGAGTTATGAGTTAGTGTATGAAAAGAAGTGATAAATGTCATACGTGGTTAATTTAAAATGAGAATAATAAAAGAGACATGTGTTATTATGAATAGTACGTAGTAATTGTATTATGTATGTGATCATTAAAGTAAAATACAGATTGATATGAGTTGTACCTTGGAATTGTGTCAAGGAACTACCTGCCCGCTATTTCTGTGGAAATGGTGGGAACTACCTGCCTTGGCATAATTCGCAGGGTAAGTTGGTATGATAGTGGTAATGATTAATGGAAATGAAGAATTAAATTAAGTAAAGATGATAAGTGATTGAAGTGAATTAATAACCAAGCTATCGCCTTGAGACGTGATGTGATATTACCCAAACTGTGTGTTTGAGGTGCAGTGATTATTACCCAAGCTATCGGCTATGGGGTGTGATATGTTGTGGCCCCAAATTGTGTTTGGGGATTAAGTGAAAATGAAAATAATAAGATATATTACTTATAAGAATGAGAATTTCTAATGTGGTATAATGAGATGGGAATGAACCATAAAGCATGTTTTTGATGTAAAGAGTATAAGCATTCTATCAATAATGTGTTAATGATGTGATGAGATGTGAGAGCATTGCAATAAGCAATAAGATGTTATATTTGCGTCATAAGACATGAATAAATGTGGTATTATGAGAATAGAAGCATTTGTAAGAAGTGATACTTGATAGGGCATAATAAAATAAATACCAGTATTATGAGATTGGTTATGAAAATGGTTATTAAGAGAGTATGTTGTATTATGAGTTGTATTCGTATAAATGGTTATTAATGAAAGGAGTAATAACATCATGTAGTTATATTCATAAAATGCTATTATGACGATACTTGTGGAAGAATGAATATTTGGGTTAGAGAATTTAAATTGAAAAGTAATGGATTGTATGTGTATTCGTACTATGCGGATGTAAAATGAGAATATATATATATACGAGGTTGAGGTGAAGTATATTATGAAATGTGGGAAGGTATGGATAATTAAATAGTTGAATGCAGGATTGGCAAAGTATTTGATATATCGTCGTATTGATGATGTTGTTGTGTTCAGGATTCAGGTTGCATTATCTTAACTTGGTATTTGTAAGTTTAAATTATTTTCTTTATACTATTTTAATTTGTTATTAGATTAATAATTATACTCACACCAGAAATGGCTGATCCCTTAGTGTTTGGGGGGTTAGGGGAGTTTGAGGACTACCCTAGATCCCCTACTGTTGCAGGTTCTCATCAGTGCAGAGGTGAGGCGTGGATTGGTAGGATGAAGTTTTTTTTTAAAAATTTGTACTAATTAGCTATGTGAATAGTAAAATTTATGATCTAAATTGTATTATGGATGTATAAGCATGTATATGACGATGATGAGTATAGTGTGGGGTGGTATGGTATGTTTGTGACCCATACCCATCTCGTTGTGGAGTACCGGGCTCTGTGGTAGGTTTTATAAAGATTTTTCTAAATTTTTACCTCGTTTTTCAAAGAAATTTATAGTTTTTATTTGATATTTGATAATCCGTTATGAGTTTGGCCCCCAGAGTATTATATTATATTGTCTATATGTTTCTGCTCATTTTGGCCTAGGGAGCCCGTAAAATTATTGTATGTATTGTGAGGTACGGAATTTTGAGCAGAATTCCGTAAGCTATCTGTGTTTCGGGGCAAAATTTACAGGGGAAACTCTGCCAAAGTTTTCCCGGAAGTATAACTTTCTTAGTTTATGTTTAAAGTGATATAGAAATTGAAAGAATTGAATTTGGAGGAAAAAAAAATTTGGGGTGTTACAAGCTCCTCGATGCAAAACGATAAAAAAAATGTCATTCGAGGTGCTTGCCACTTTTGCCAATTTCCAGCAGTCTGATTGCCCTAAAATTCACTCTCATGATCTGATCATCATAATATGGAGGCAACCGAAATCCGTAGCTATCTGATCTTCTTAGAAAGCATGCCCAACTGATTTGAGCAGATCTTCGGTGAATAAGAAGACAAAAATGTGTTGTCTGAGGAGCATGGCGCTTTCGGCGAATTTAGACTGTCCGAATGGCCCAAAATCTGTGCTTTGCTGATCCGACCATCTGATTGCTTTAAATTGCGTGCTCTACTGATCCAACTGTCATTGTCTCAAATTTCACACTCTTCTAATCTGACTGCTCGGTGGCATCAAATTCACGCATCTTATGATTATTTTATTAAAATTTCTAATGAATGATTTACATTCTAGAAAATTAATTAAAATTTTTGAAAGAATAATGAAAATTTGGAAAAGTTAATTAAAAATTTCAAAAAATAATTATGAATTTAGAAAGTTTAATTCAAAAATAAAGTAATAATTATAAATTCAAAAAAGTTAATTAAATATTTTGAAAAATAATTAAAATTTGGGAAATTTTAGTTAAAAAGTTCTAAAAATCCGGAAAAAGGTAATTGAAGTCCAGCATGACAGTTACTACTCAGAGAAGCTCTGAACAAGATTCCAATCATCCTCGAATGTCATATATGCTTTCCAGATCGCACGAAGCAAAACGAAGTACTCCTCGAATGCTGCGATACCCAACTTTCAGGAGTGAGGGCTTATAATATGGGTAAAATTGGAGCCAACCAAACTCAGATCACGATGATAGAGATAGAGATTCGGGTGATTATAGGCCAACTAGACTCAGATCATGATGATCTACAGTCTAGATCAGAGCTTTCCTACTGAAATAAAGAACTCGTCATCTGATTGCTCCCACACCGAAAAAAATAGACGAGGATGTTGGCGTTATTGTACGATTGCTTCGACAGCCATTGATGGTGAACTTCCATCATAATCGAGGAAGTATCTCCTAAAACTAACCTAAATTTTAGTGAGAATGAAGAAGAGCTGTCACTTAGCTCGAAGAGTCCGAAGACAAGAAAAAGAGATTTTGTAATTTCGTTTGTTGTTTTTTATATGTAAGAACCAAATTAATATCATAATTGAAGATTAGGTGCCAACAATTTGAAATTTACAAAATAAGTCCCTCAGTATGAATTACATTCAAAATTTAGAAGCTCACTACGATTGAGCGCGCGCGCACACACACACACACACACACACACACACACACATATATATGAGCAATGCTCCGTTGCAAATCACTAAAGCCGTTGTTCTGAACAACGGAACAACGGCTTCGTTTATTTTAAACCTAAGACGTTCAGAACAACAACTTAGGTTATATTCGGAACAACGGCTTGCGTTTATAACCTAAGTCGTTGTTTCCAACAACGACATCAGTGGTTTGCGTACCCGTTTGCACGGGACCCATTTGTAATGGAGCATTGCTATATATATATATATATATATATATAGCAATGCTCCATTGAAAACGGGTCTGTTTTCACAGACCCGTGAAAATAGTGTTTCTGGCCATTGGATCAAGTTCATTTTGATCCAACTGTCGTGATCGAGCCCTCCAATCACCCATCTCACTTAAGATGTGAAGGGTATTTTTGGAATTTTGTCCCAAATAACTCTTCGCCTCATTGGCTCTAAAATTTCGAATGAACATAGGCCGTTGTTTCAAACAATGGCCTAGGTTATAAAAAGTTGAATGAACATAGGTCGTTGTTTGGAAAAACGGCCTTTTATAACCTAGGCCGTTGGCTATAAAATTTCGTTGTTTCAAACAACCTAGGCTATAATATTTTATAGCCTAAGGTTCATTCAATTTCTTATAACCTAGGCCCTTTTTTGAAACAACGGCCTAGGTTTATACAACCAAAGCGGGTCGGTTTTCACAGGTCTGTGAAAACTGACCCGTTTTCAATGGAGCATTGCTTATATATATATATATATATATATATATATATATATATATAGAAAAATCTTCCATTGTGCACCACCCCTCCGTGTGCACTCGTCTGCACTCGGCCTTCCCGTCTTTGTATCGACGATCCGAACCGTTCACATTGATCTACACTTCTAAATTAGTATAAATATGTAAAATCAAATCATTTGAAATTCATCTGCCCATCCATCATGTGACTATAAAAACAATGATTTCCAGCCATACAATTTTGTAACACATCAACAAGAATTAGAATTTACAAAGCAATTTACATACCCACAACATACTGTAGAGACGAGTTAAGAGTAAATTAAAATTTACATACCCAAAAAAACCCCACAAAATTAGAATTTACAAAACAACTTGTTCCCTTTTTATTTTGAATTATTTTTTGTGATGTAGTTTAGAGTAAATACAAATGAGATGGTAGAATTATATATTAAACAATGTACATATCATTGGGATTGTCAGTGATGTCGGAAAAGTTTGGATTGAAATTTTAGATAAAAAAACAAATTTTGGATGATTCCAAGTTAGCGGGTGGCAAAATAACTAGAATGATGCCTATCACACATGGAAATTTTACTAATTTTAGTGATTTTGGGAAAACATGGGTATAATTTATATTGAGAAATTAAAGTATAATTGTTAATTTTTATATTGTTATACATGTAGAAGTAGACGTTATATTGTAATAATCCTTTGCTAAATTGATAATTGTTGATAATTATCAATCCACATACTTGGATAAAATCCACAGATTTAAAGTTAGTCATGGACATATATTGCAAACCGTGAGTCGAAACTCACTTAAAAAAAGTTTCTCTAGCTTGTGTGTGGTGAATCCGACGTAATCATAAAGTTTCATAATTTTTTGTTGACATTTGTGCAATTTTTGATGTTTTCACTCACTTTTTATAATATCGAAAAAATAACATTAATTTCCTCTTATTAATTAAGCTTGGAAACTAAATATTTTGTGGCACTTTGTATGCTATCATAAAACCTCACAAATTTTGAAGTGTCGGGTGAGATATAAACCGCATTGAAGTGTGATTTTTAACTCGTATCGGAAAATATC
Organism: Hemerocallis citrina; assembly: GCA_017893485.1. NCBI lineage: Eukaryota > Viridiplantae > Streptophyta > Magnoliopsida > Asparagales > Asphodelaceae > Hemerocallis > Hemerocallis citrina. The sequence goes on from CM030360.1 coordinate 145,485,924, forward strand.
GCGGTGCAAGTGATACATGACCTTATCATGCAAATCATGATTCAAAACCGAATTCTACAAGTTGTGTTAGCTTGTGTGTTGTGAATCCGACCTACTCGCAAAGTTTCATAATTTTTAGTTGTCGTTTATGTTGTTTTCTCTGTTTTCGCTCACTTTTTATATTATCGGAATCTTAACATTCAGTCATCACCATGCTCTAGATTAACAAGTTGTCGTGATGATGAAACAAAGCATTGTTATAATGACTGTAGGGCTTGAATTATGAATTTTTTTTAGTCATTTTTATAGAATCAAATGTAATTTGCAACAACTAGATGCATCAAATGTCATTCAGTTTGATGTATGGTGTTTGATGTTAGATATAGAGAATGATGAAGGGAATTCTATTGTCGCCGATAATTTTTTGTCTACAGAAGTAGGTGAATCTGGGCCTCAAGTTGATGAGCAACTCAAACCAGAGATAGGTATGATGTTTCATACGATAAAGGAAGCAGAGAAATTTTATAAGAGTTATGCTAGATGTGCGGGTTACCAAATGCGTAAGGGAGTAAATAAATTAAACGGAACCGAGGTAGTGGATAAGTCATATTTATATAATAAACTCGGGGCATAACCGAGTCAGCCTAATGATGTTTGGCGAGAAACTAATTCTAGAACGGGTTGCAAAGCTTTTGTTTGTGTGAAACTAAACGAAGAAAATAATACATGGGTTTTTTATTCATTTCATGAACCACATAATCATGAATTTACTTCACCCGGTAGAAGACATTTATTATCCAAAAACTGTAGTGTGTCGAAATCCAATAAAGTAATAATGGATCAACTTTCCCAAGCTAGTATTCCTACGTGCAAACAAATGGCTTTTTAAGGTGCAAGTGGTGGTCACGATAAAATAGGATTCACCGAAATCGATGTTGTAATCACGAGAGAGACTCGAGGGAAGCTATGAAATGACACGATCGGAAATGTTAATTGAATTTTCAAATTGCAAAATCAGAAAGATCCATTATTTTTTTAATGATTTCCAACTAGATGTTGAACACCGATTGTCTCATTGTATTTGGGTCGATGGTTGTTCTATGATGAATTATGAAGAGTTTGGTAATGTAGTTTCATTTGATGCCACGCATAACACGAACTGATATGGAATGTTATTTGTTCCATTTGTGGGAATAAATCATCATTGGCAATCAACTTTCCTAGGTTGTGAGTTCATTCCAAATGAGAATATCTCTTCATTTGTGTGGTTATTTGAAAACTGGTTACAAGTAATGAAATATGCTCCATTCGGCATGGTAACGGATTAGAATTGTGGGATCGGTGTTGTAGTGAAAACAGTTTTCCCTCATACTACAGACTCTACAAAGGTATTGCATTTGACATATTTTGGATAAGTTACCGCAGGAGGTGCGTATAACGAATGAAATGATAAGTTTGGGGAAAGTTTTAAGAGTAACATCTGCAATTCTGATTTTATAGTTGATTTTGAACAAAAATGGATATTATTGCTTTTGGAATATGAAGTTGAAAATAATAAATGGTTGAATGATTTATTTAAAATTCGTGAGAAATAAGCCCCCATATATGCAAGATCTGAATTTTGGGCGAGCATGTTGAGTAGCCAATGGAGCGAGGGGATGCATTCTTTCTTGAAGCTTCATACTCAAAAAAAGTACTAGTTACATGAATTTGCCGTCATTTTCGATAGAGTTTTAACAAGGTAAAGACAAAAGGAACTTAAAGAAAATTATCGTAATCGTGAGAAGAGACCAAAATTGAAGACCCAATGGCCTATGGAGGAACAAATGGTACGAGTTTACACATTGAAGATGTTCTACAAATTCCAAGAAGAAATACATAAAAGCTTATGATATAATGTGACTTTCATTGCAGAACTTGACACAGCGACTAATGCATCCTTTTATGTGAAGCTTTGTGAAAATTCATAACTGGGGATAGCGATTGAATTTTCCAAATTCTGTCAAATGACTATTTGTGGATGTTACTAGTTTGAATTCATAGGCATTCCTTGCATACATCTTTTGGTAGTTCTTAAGTTCACCTATCATACTGCACTACCGGAGCAATATATTAGAATAAGATGGATCCAGGATGTCATGCGAAGAAGTCATACCTCCATTCACGAATGCATTAATGGGAATTATACCTTTTTCTAATGTGAGTTGAGTCATCACGCAAAATTAATAGTTGATCTTGGATGTTCTTCCATTGAAAGTTACAAATACATGCTCGATCACGTACTTAAGGGCATTGAAGGCATTTATCTTCTACAACCCGAATTTAATGGACATCCCGATGATAGTGCACAACCAAAAAGTAGTGGAAATGCATACAGAATAGACGTGGATGTGTCTCATGGTGCTGTGGCGGACCATCGACAGTGCATTACAAAGGAATGGCCTAGTAGAAAGTGATTGAAGTCGATAATAGAGAAGTTAAAATAGAAGCCAAGACAATGCAATGCTTGTAGTATGCTGGGAAAAAACCATGATTCAAGAAACTTCCCAAACAAAGTTGCTAGGCAAAATATCTCATTTTTAGTTGAAATGTTTATAACTTGACTAAAATAATATTGACTAACTCAATCTTTTTTTTAAAAGTTATTGTTGACAGATAAAACTTGACTAACTCAATTTTGTCAGTTCTTTAGCGCTACCAATGCACAAGAATTGTATCATATGAAGAGAGTTCTGAAGATATTTTTGATGAAATGATGTGAGGTAAAATTATTATTGTATATGTAAAATTCAAGAAATAGACTTATAATACTTTTTCCTTTGTTCGGGGATCAAGATTTATGATGTTTTAAGTGTATGTTGCAGGTTTTGATTGAAACATGATCAGGTAGAAGGAAGCTTGATTGTGGTCTTCAAAGAGATTTATAATTCTAAATGTGTATATTATATATGTAATAGCTTTTGCGAAAATATTTTTTGCGGAATTGTAATTCAAGTATTAGGTGTAATATTTTTTTATTCTTGCTGTTATTATTGTTGCAACACCCCGCAAAATTGATTAATAACAATTTTTCCCACGGGTGTTAAGGACACGTATTTTGTACTATTACGAATAATATTCGTAACTTATTTTTATATAAATATCATACGTATTTTAAATTCTGACTATTTAAATGTTTTCCGTTATCTCAAAATTCATTTTTATCCTACTTTTAGCCAACTCAAATATTAATTTTAATCTTTGTGTTTTACGTACATTGCACGTGTTTTCAATACACATATCGATTACGTATATTTTACCGTTATGTGAAAAATCCGTAACATTATCAAAATAAATATTTTTCGTATATTATATTTCGAGTATTTTTAAATATTTTTCCGATAATCAAATCTATTTCATATTTTGAATATTTGTTTTTATGCGTACATTGCATGCGCAAATTTTAAGCAATTTAGTCCATAAAAATTTTCTAAGATTTATGCATATATATTCTCATTTTTATTTAATTTATTTATTTTGATTTTAAATCCATAGGCCCTAATTTATTTTAAAAGCCCAAAAGAAACTAATTGCAAAATAAAAGCCCATGATAAAATTCTATATTAAATACACTTTTAAAATTGTCACCACACTTTTCATGTAACAAATATATACATTTGAACTATAAACAAAAGAATGAGAAGTGTGCACATGTGGAAAATTTAAAGGGTTTTGGCCATGCATTTGAAGGGGAAGATGTGGGGGTTTGTGTAGTAATGGTGAGTGGGTGATTAATTTTGTTAATGAGTATTTAATTTTGGGTAACGAGTGTCACTTCATTCGCCCATTTGACCCTATAAATATCACCCCTTACTTCATGAACTTTACACCCAAAAATCAAAAGAAACTAAAGATAAGAAAAGAAAGATAGAAAAGAAAGAAAGAGTGGCTTGAGTTCTTGCTTGGAGGAGGGAGAGCTTTCGGTGCTTGCTAAGGAGGAGAAGGAAGTCTCATTCTTGTTGGAGCTAGGAGTTCCTATTTCTTTTGCAACTATAATGTGGGTGATTCTTGAACTTTCTAAAATGTTGTAGTATGCATGTGTAGGAAAATTGATGCATGAATTGATAGTTTATATGAATTGTAGTTAATTTTGTGATGATGTCATTTGGAATGTTGATAGATATGAGTATGAAAAGAAATGCATGCTAATTGACAGATTGTTATGAAGAAAAGTTGAAATAATGTTGTTGGGTGCATGGCAATACATCATGATTAGATTAAATAAATTGGGGATGAATTCATACACAAAGTTGTTAATTTATGCAAAGAAAGTTGCTGTTTTGAGTTTTATTTGCACTTCAGAAAATCATGTTTAATAAAATAGTTGGAATCTAGAACTAAAACTTTTATGGGAGCATCTTGTATATGTCAGAAACATCCTTTTAAAATTTCATAAGATTTGGAGGTCATTTACTATTTTAATAAAATCTAAACTTAGGACTGGTTGGCAGTCAACTAGTTGCTGGAAATCTGTACACATTTCAGTTTTTGATCATTTCAGCATCCTAAATGAAGTAATTGAGAAAATTCAAAACTAAGAACTTGTAGTATACTCGTTAAACTTTCTGTAAATTCTAATAAATCAAATTTTCACAAAGAAATGAATTTATAATGAACTTTACAAGACTGAACAAGTGATAGTATTTCGATATTTCGAACCTACTGTATATTTCGAAGAATTCAGGATTATGGATACAATATTTTGGAGATACTTATAACTAAGAAATTATAGTATACTTGTATACCTTTATTTTTATCAAAAGAACACAAATTTTTGTGAAGTATATAATTTTGTATGATTTTTACAAATAGCATGAACTGCAGTTTTCTGGTTTTGAACTTACTGTTTTACAAAGTAATTGAGGAAGATTCTAAGTGTTTTTTACTAAAAAGTTATAGTAGAATCTTTATGAAAATAATGAATCTATCTTTAAAATAGAATTGAGATTTATAATTGAAATATGATTGAATATGAAAGGAGTTTTATTGATCAAAATGAACTTCGTTTTTATTCTTTGAAGAATAAATATATGTGGAAAAGAGTTTTTGTTAATCAAAGGGACTTGGTAATTTATTAAACTAAATTGTTGGTTGTGTGATCAACCAAGAAGTGTATACTTCATGATTGCTAAATGAGAATGAATGAAAGCATTGAATAAATTATGAATACATGAAATCGAAAATATGAATAATAAGGGTATGAGTACCCTAAGTTGTTGAACATGAAAAGATGTTGATTCTAGAGGCTTAGTGAGATCCAAGTACCGGCAAGTGTTGAAAATGATTAATTGAGTTTTGAGAAAGGGCCAGTATGGGCTACCGTTCTCGGTGTATGGATTAAGACCGGTAGGAGGGTAAGCTAGCACTAGGTAGTATTATTTATCCATGTTTCAAACATAAGGACATGCACTAGTTGGTGACATGATGAAACTAGAGCAAATGTGAGTTATGGACTCCAGAATAATCCTTGAAGAGAGACAGTCCCCAGTATTCCGGGACGATGGACATAAGGGCCACAGAATGATCCACAGAACGGAAATGATCTACAGTATTCTGAGACGAGAGCGACGCTCATGGAATACTTGTGCAATGAGGGCTTCAGGATAACCTACGGAGAGAGACGATCCCCAGTATTCCGAGATGATGGATATAAGGGCCACAGAATGATCTACGGAATGGGATTGGCTCCAGTATTCCAAGGGCGAGAGCCAATACTTGCAAATTTTCTAAATCTTGTAGTATTCATAGTACTAGGATGCATGGCGACGGATCTAACCCTATAATGTGGAGTACGTAGGTGCTTTCCCTTGGACCTATGTAGGATGGGTGCATAGAATCCGAACAAGTATGTATTATTGTCATTGTAGTATAACATCTGCATTAGGTATTAAGTCATATCATACATTGACATGTTTAGGATAGTCACTCTTTACACTTTTATATGCATTCAAGTTTGTAATTTTTAAAGTAAGAGAATCGTTATATTACGATATAATGAGGATCACTGTTTTATAATATTGCGTCGATTGTAGCAACTGACGTGCCCAGAGATTTTCTTTGCAAGGCTTGGAATGGATTGGCAAGTACTTAGAGACAGTTGATGATAAAGATTATATTCATGATTAAAGCTGGTGATGTTAGAGTTGTATTTCATGTTGTATTTTATTTAACTTTCGCTGTGTAGCTCAGTAATAAACATTGTTGTGTAATAAAAAGTTTTAATTTCCTTGTAAAATTAAGTAAAAGATATTATTGTAAAAGATGTTGTATACGAAATGAAGTAAAAGATATTGTTGTACTACGAATTACATGTAAATAGAATCTGGGGTGTTACAATTGTTATTGTAAGTGGAGTTGTAAATATTTTTTGTTAGTCTTCACAATATTTTTGTTATTGTTGTTGTTATTGTTGTTATTAACAAAACCCGTTATTCAATGAATGAATTATGCTTCATTGAGATGGTTGAATGAGCGATTCTATGAGAATGTGATATTTGTTGACTATGAATTTTTTGAATGGGATGATAATGTGATGATTGAATGAGATCGTATATGAAGTTGTTGAAATCGTTATTGTTAATGTTGTTGCGGGTGTATATGCTGCTGAATGTGTATTTGAATTTTTTACTATAATTCTCAACATCTCTACTACTATAATGGGAGAAGACCTTAGTGTAATTTGTCCATCTACCAACCCATGCAACGCACGTGCATAATTATTATAAATGATGTTTTAGATCAAATCCAGACTACATCTGAATTTTTACTTTTAAAAAAACTAGTTTATTAAGTGCACGTGTAAAATACTAGTAACCTGTTATTGGAGATAATGAGTTAACTAAACCAGTTATCACCAACAATGGGTTTAGTTGAAGAATTCCAACAGAGAACTTGAATTTCTTCAAAAATCCCTAAAACCTAACCAGTTATTGGAGATAACGAGTTAGGTTAACTAAACCTGTTATCACTAACAACAGGTTTAGTTGAAGAATTCCAATAGATAACTTGAATTTCTTTAAAAAATCCACATAACATAACCTGTTATTGGAGAGAACGGGCAAAGTATAACCTAGGCCGTTGTCTCACACAACGGCTTTAGGTTAGAAAAATTTGAGCAAAAAGTGTTGCTCTCTCTGACTTGAACTTGTCTTTTCTAACCCACCAAAGTCGTTGTTGGAGACAACTACAAAGTATAACCTAGTCCATTGTCTCCAACAATGGCTTTAGGTTAGCAAAAATTTGAGCAAAAGTTGTTGCTCTCTGACTTGAACTTGTCTTTTCTAACCCACTAAAGTCGTTGTTGGAAACAACAGCAAAGTATAACCTCGGCCATTTTCTCCAACAACAGATTTAGGTTAGCCAAAATTTGAGCAAAAAGTCTTACTCCCTGACTTGAACTTGTCTATTTTAGCCCACCGAAGCCTTTGTTGGAGACAACAACAAAGTATAATCTAAGCCGACTTTAGGTTAGCAAAATTTGAGCAAAAAGTCTTGCTCTTGAATATGTCTTTTTTAACCCACCAAAGCAGTTGTTGGAGACAACGACAAAGTATAACCCAGGCCATTGTCTCCGACACCAGCTTTAGGTTGGAAAAATTTAAGCAAAAAGTCTTAGTCTCTGCTCAAGGGTTAGGGGTAGAATTAGGATTAGAGGGTCAAGTTTCAACTCTTTTCTCATTACATATTTTTAAAAATGCAAAAAATTTGTTTTTTATGCAGTGCTTAAAATTATAGTAACACACAAATACATTCAAGCCTTACATATTTATTTACAATTAAACAAGAGGAAAACCAACCTAACTGTTATGCCAGATTCTACAACAAGTGTTATCAGAGCATAGGGTTCGGGATGGTCGATAGCAAGTCGAAGATCGAGAGGTTCGATGGGAATGACTTTGCGATGTAAAAAATTCAGATGATAGCGCGTCAGAAAGATCTAGATGGTCCGAAAAATATGAACAGAATTTTGCGATGACAATCATGAAATACATTATTAGTCAAGTCACATTGTACTCCTTGTTCTCATTTTATTTTCTTTTTCTTATCTTATGCCAGCTTTTGTTGCAAAAGAGAAAGAATAATGAACATGACTAATCCCTAGAGTTATAGGATGTTCAGTCTCTTCATCTCTCAGACTATCTTAGAAAGTTCTCTATTGCTTATGTTCTAGTTTTAGCTCAAGATGTAACTCGCATTATCTATCCCTACATGATCTAGACTAAAAAGTTAAAAAAATAATAATAAATAAAATATTAATATATATTTAAAAAGTTGTGTTCTTTGGTGTAGAGTTCAAAAGAGAGATTATGAACATAGTGGTGAAGATCCTTTGTTAATGGGTTGGGCTCTACTCCTACTCCTATTGAGAATTTTCTCCTTCTTTCTTTAATGTGACTCTTGGCTGCTTTTTGGGAAGCCATTGATGAGATGAAGAAGATGGAGATGAAGACGGTAGAGTTGTAAGGAAGAAGGAGAACTAATGGGAGAGCTGCGTTTGAAAAATGGATCTTTCTTTAATTTATGCACCTTCTTCATAACGAAAAAAAAGTTTGAAAGCATGAGTTCTTGCTCACATTTCAACTAACCAAAGTTGTTGTTGGAGACAACGGAAAATTATAACATAGGTCATTGTTGCCAACAACGGCTTTGGTAAGTTGAAATTTGAGCAATAACTCTTTCTCTCTGACTTGAATTTATCTTTTTGAACCAACCAAATTCGTCGTTGGAGACAACAACAAAGTAAAATCTAGATCGTTGTCTCCAACAACGGCTTTATGTTAACCAAAATTAGAAAAAAAACTCTTTTCTCATTACATGTAAGGAATGACATGACTAGTCACATTGTACTTTCTCATCTTCTTTTCCTTTCTTTTGCCATTTTTCTGGTGTTTGAAAACTGGAAGGGTTTTAAGATAAGGGAGGGAAAGAAGCGAGAAACACATCAATATTTTCGGAACAGTGCGTACGGCATTTCACACCTATTAGTATTTCGGTGTGAAAATGGTGAAGTGGCACAACGTGATGTGCCAAGCGGTGGTGAAGTGACCGTTCGCTTTCGTGAAATGACATGACATGTTTTTTCAAATAGTATACTCGCACTAGTCTCCTATTTGTTATATACTGCAATAAGTCAAGATAAGTATTGTGAGAGATAGTTAACTATACTTATAGTTATAGTGAGTAAAAATAATTAAAAATGACTAAAAAAATTAATTTTTAAAAAATGTATCTTTCTTTAGTTTCTTCACCTTCTTCATAACCCAAAAAAAAATTTAATTTTTTTAATAATATAAATAAAAAAATATAAAAAAAGTTTTGTTGTTTGGAGTAGAGTTCAAAAAATAGATTATGAACAGATTGGTGAAGATCATCTGTTAATGGGTTGGGCTCTGCTCGTACTCCTATTGAGACTTTTCTCCTCCTTATCTTTTCAAGGTGTTTCTTGGTTGCTTTTTTGGGAAGTCATTGATGAGATGAAGATGGTAGAGTTGTAAAGAAGAAGGAGAATTAATGGGAGAGATGCGTTTGAAAAATGGATCTTTCTTTAATTTTTGCACATTCTTCATAACAAAATAAAAAATAAAAAAGTCAGAAAGCAAGAGTTCTTGCTCACATTTCAAAAGCCGTTGTTGGAGACAACGGCATAAGTAATACTTTGCTGTTGTCTCCAACAATGGCTACAGGTTGGTTCAAAAAGACAATTTCAAGTCAGAGAGGAAGAGTTCTTGCTCAAATTTCAACTAACAAAAGCCGTTGTTGACTACAACAGCCAAGGTTATCCTTTGTCGTTGTTTACAACGACTTCAGGTTGGTTCAAAAGTGAAGTTGAAGTCAGAGAGCGAGAGTTCTTGCTCAAATTTCAACTAACCAAAGCCGTTGTTGGGTACAACATCATAGGTTATACTTTGCCGTTGTCTCCAACAACGACTTCAGGTCGGTTCAAAAAGTGAATTTCATGTCAAAGAGCAAGAGTTTTTGCTTAAATTTCAACCCACTAAAGCCGTTGTTGGAAACAACGACCTAAGTTATAATTTTCCATTGTCTCCAACAACGGCTCTGGTTGGTTCAAAAAGACAATTGCAAGTCAAGGAGCAAGACTTTTCTGCTCTAGTTCTGGCTAACCTAAAGAAGTTGTTGGAGACAACGACCTAGGTTATACTTTGTCGTTGTCTCCAACAATGGCTCTGGTTGGTTCAAAAAGACAATTACAAGTCAGGGAGTAAGAGTTTTTTTGTTCAAATTTTGGTTAACTTAGGCCGTTGTTGCACTAACGGCTTCAGTAGCATTGGTATAAATACCCGAAACCCAGATCCAACCCGGACCTGATCCGGACCCGGCATTGGACCGAAACCGATCTGGCTTATCCGGGTCTGGGTCTGGGTCCTAAAATGGGACCCGTTGTACTTTCGGGTCTGGTCCGGGTCCGCTCAAAAGAGATCCGACCCGGACCCGTTAAAAACACCCAAAAAGTCAACATAAAAATAAATATTATATCCTCATCCCTCCCCTCATTTCTCCTCAATTCTAAATCTTCCTCTTCCAAACTCAAAACTCATACATTTTTCTTCTCTCATGTAGTCTAAATCATCCACTTGCCGCCTCCGCTCGCCGCTCACACTCCCGCTCCTATCCGAATGGGTAGGAATATTTTAATAAGACCTGGACCCGGAACCGGACCCGGTCCCCACGGGTCGGGGTCGGGGTCAGGGTCCGGGTCGGGGTCCAATTTTTGGACCCATAGGGGACCGGGTCCGGATCCGGGTAGTGAAGGACCCGACCCGACCCAATACCAATGCTAGGCTTCAGGTAAAAGATTTATAAAAAAAATGAACCAACAATAGTAGCATCAGCTGCTACAACGAAATTCTAATACACAAACTTCACATTACAAATTCTAATCCAACAACACAAAGATGAGCTCGGATGTACTAATGCGGAGTGTAGTGTTGGGGCTTTTTCCTCTTCCGATCCGGTTGTTTGCGAGTATGCTTTACTTGTGTCAATTGTGATTTTGGGATTTCTTTTTCTTCTTCTTCTTCTTCTTCGTCTTGTTGTTGGCTCTTCTTGTGGTGTAGCTTGTTGCCCGGGGCCTTTTGGCTTATTAATCATGCTCTTACATCGAGACGTGCGTATCATCATATTTAGATAATGCTCTAATCGTGCTCTATCTTCTACCTCTTCAAGCCAGGCTCTGCATGGACTAAGTATCTCACGAGGAAAAACTTTCATGCCATAGGTGGCATTACTCGAAAGTATACGAGCGCATTTCTTTGTAATATCCCATGAATGATCAATCTAAAACACAAAGGAAAGTATAGTAGACCCAATCTTATGACAAATGTATAAATTTAAAAACATAGTATTCAAATACGTAAATTTTAAACTGAACTGATTAACCATGACTCGATATGATGATGCCTTTGGTTGGTACATCAGTTGTGACGAAGGATGCGCTGATGGTGGTTAAATCTCTCTTGTCGGAACAATACTTGAACCTTACTGATACGTTGGTCTTGGGAGATATGTATAATCATGTTATTTTTGGTACCATGTCATGTAGGTGTCATGCGCCATGCCATCGTATCTCTCGATATCTTCAAGTACCAAATGAAACCTGAGCTCATTCCACATTGCCACATGAGATCGGTGGAATCCTGCCCAGTCACGATTGGGCATACAACCCATCCATCTAACAGCATGTAACTCAAAGTCATACGAGCGGTTGACGGGAATGTTTTGTTGTAGACCAAATTGGCGAATGAATCTATTTGAAAAGTAATGCTCCACAGTACCAAAGTAGACGAGTGAGGCACTCGTCAACCATAACTATGAACTAGCCATACACACTGGTGGCAGTCTTTGCACACAAGCAGGGGTATACGGATCCCAAATGACAAACTCATCTCACAGTTGGTCAAGCTTGTCTCTGCAGTAGGTTATAACACCATGTGGGTTATCTTTATAACTACGATTTCCAGTCCAGTATACTGCTAAAGGTGCCAACATCTCCTCGTTCAGTGCATCAACCACCCAACCCGTGTCAATTTCGTAATCTGGGGACGACCCAGGTGTAAACTTTCCCAACACCAGATCTATAACAACACCGATCCTAACACCAAATCTATAACAACACCATTGGCCCCATCATATCAACTGAATCTAATGAACATGGACACAAAGTCTTGAACATGGTAGCTAATGTACAACTTCCCCAACTATACCGGCCCGTTATGCCTAGGTCGGCGAACAACCATAGATACAGCAGTGGGACAGTATCACCGGTGAAGTTTGGTAAGAGAACGCCTCTAACACAGTTACAATGTAAGCCCTAGTGTAGCACTGCATATCATTTCTGTTTGAGCCATTGGTCAAGAAATTTTTGAACTGTTTCTTCAACCATGAAAGTCAAATTGATTGCCCGTCAAAAATGTATTTGTCAACCTCATCCTCATCGTCTAACTCTACACCGAGGAGATCACGAACAACCACTATTTTCTTGATCTTCATATTTCCCGTCACAACATTACATATATTGGAAGACTGGAAATCATGGTGATATCTTGTAGTGTGGCTGTCATCTCTCCTACCGGTAGATGGAAGGTGTGTGTATCCGGCCTCCATCGCTCTATGAGGGTTGAAAGTAGTGCTCGATCCAGTTTCACATTACCCATCAAACTGAGTCCATAGAAACCGGCTTGGACTAAGTACTCGTAGGTATGGGTGTGCATCGGCAATGTAGCGTGCGTACGGAAATTACATTTTTTCATCGTCCCTCTCCACACTTCTTCAGATATGTGGCGGTCTTGCAAAGTGAGTAAGCTCGAGGCCAAAGGTCATGGACCGTGATGTCCCACCAAAGACGACGCACCAACCTCGACAGAAGAGGATGGTCGGCCACCAATCTACACCAATGTATCAAATTTTGTTATTGTACATACAATATTACGTATGCAAAATTCACAACTAAAACTAATAATCCTCTTACTATTGTGGATGGTTGGCCCCTACCACTACCAGACGACCGTGCCGACCCACTCGTTCTAACCATTTCTCTATCAACAATAATACAACAATTCTCAATACACTATTCATATAGACCGAATCACAAACACAACATACACACACCAAATGACAAACACAACATACAATCTAAATAGACAACTCGTATCAATCCACATGTATACCAATTACCAATTTTGCAAATGATTATTACAATATAACTTCTACTTTAATTTAGCAAAGGATTATTACATGCTAAATTGATAATTGTTTTACGTGTGGATTGATAATCCTACTTTAGCTTGTTAATTATTAAAGTAGGATTATCAATCAACATTATTAAAGTAAGATTATCAATCTAAATTTCTACAATATAACTCTACTTTAGTTTAGCAATATCAATCCACATGTATAACAATTATCAATTTAACAACAATTATCAATTTAGCAAACGATTATTACAATATAACGTCTACTTCTACATGTACAACAATATAACAATTAATATTTATACTTTAATTTCTCAATATAAATTATACCGATGTTTTTCCAACATCACTAAAATTAGTAAAATTTCTCTGTGTAATAGGCACCATTCTAGTTATTTTACCACCCACTAAATTGGAATCATCCAAAATATTATTTTTTGATGTAAAATTTCAATCCAAACTTTTCCGACATCACCAACATTTTCAATTATATGTACATTGTTCAATATATAATTCTGCCATCTCATTTGAATTTATTCTTAACTTCATCACCAAAAATAATTCAAAATAAAAAGGGAACAAACTGCTTTGTAAATTCTAATTTTTGTGGGTATGTAAATTCTAATTTACTTTTAACACATCTCTATAGTATGTTGTGGGTATATAAATTGCTTTGTAAATTCTAATATTTGTTGATGTGTTAGATGTATGGAGCTTGCTTAATAATCATGTTATGAGTATCATGGTAATGAATATATCAATTTTCACAGAACAGAGTCGGGGGAGAGGGATTGTCGGAAGGTGTTGTCACGAGAGAGAGGTCAGAGGTCGGGTTTCGGTAGGAGGAGAGGAGCTAGAGTTTCAGAGTTCGGGAGAGAGAGAGAGAGAGAAGAGGGGGAGTGGACGTCGCGCTTGGTTTCGTCAGAGCTTGGGTTGTGAAGGGGTTGGGTTTCGAGGAATAAGAAAGAGAAAGAGAAGAAGAAGCTTGAGAAAGAGGCAAAATGAAATGGGGTTTATTTATGAAAATACCCCCCCCCCCCCCTAATTGTTTTGAGGGGGTGAATCATGGCGGTTCGATCAAGATGACAAGGTTGCATTTGCAGAACCCGTTTGCAATATATATATATATCATGTGAGAACTAGTTATCATGATAAGTTTCGCGTGAACTTATTACATAGTTGTTACATGGATAATCCACCATACACATTGTTTAGAATGACCAAATTAGTCTAAATATGTAAAATCAAATCATTTAAAATTTATTTGTTTATTCATCATGTCATTATAAAAAATAACATTATTCATTCCTATAATTTGTAACACTTCAATGTATGGACAAACAAATCTCAAATAACTTTATTTATCATCTATAGACTAATTTAGATGTGTAGATTAAAATTAACAATTCAGATTTTTCATTTTTATCCAAAATAAAGTTCACACTTGGTTCTCACCGAAGGAGTTCTCACATGATCATAGCCCTATATATATTGGATAATTAATTTAGTTATGTGTGTTAGCTATAGACGAACACACACACACACACACACACATAGAGGAATGCTCAGTTGCAAATGGGTCTGTTTGCACGGACCTGTTGCAAACTGAGTTCAGGTCCGTTGGATCAGATCGATCAAGATCCAACGACCATGATTACCCCCGCCCATCATCGCCCATCTCTCACTTAAGTTTGGAGGGGGTAATTTGGGGATTTCACCCTAAATAACTCTTCACCTTATTCACTCTCACACACACACACTCTCTCTCTCTCGTAGTGGATAAGTCGTATTTTTTTGGCAAAATTTTAACTTAGGCTTTTGTTGGAGACAAAAAAATACGACTTATCCACTGCGAGAGAGAGAAAGAGTGTGTGTTAAGCTCTTAATTTTTTTAAATAAACCGTAGCCGTTGTTTCAAACAATGACTTTAGTGTAACCCAGGTTATTGTTTGAAATAATGGCCTAGGTTTTTATTTTATTTTTTAAAAAGTTGTCTCCATTCGATCTTGATCTATCTTTTCTCTCTCTCACTCTGTCACGCCCCGCTTCCCAAAAGAATACGGAATACGGTACGCGACTAAGCCCAACGGTTAGTTTTCACCATCCATAAGCTGTACGGATCTCCTTGATTCATCATAACAGTAAATATAATAGTATACTCCAACTAGGCATGCAAATACAATCATAACTCAACAGTATTTATTGCATCAATAATAAATGTTCCAATAAATACTAGATTCGAAACAAAACAATAATCCTGGGACAATAAACCCAAATACAAGTCTCAACACAGTTCATGAAATAAAATAGTTCATCAAAATATTTAAGCAAATTATTCCAATTACGCAGCTCAAAACTTTTGCTCACCAACTCCATTAGGAAATTGATCAGCAAAACCTACTCATATGCCAATTACAAGGAAAACAGGAAAATAGGAAAACATAACGCCCGTTAGATGCAAGTCCGGACCGCAAGCAATACAAGTAGGAAAATGAAGGGGAAAACTAAACTAAACATGTAATACTAACATGGAGAGAGTAGAAAATATTACAGTCTACAGATGACAGTAAGCAGTGTAGTGATAACATGAGAAGCATAACAGTAACAGTAAAGATCAACAGTAACACTGTGTCAACAGTAACAGTAAGAATCAACAGTAACAGTAATAGTAAAGTCCACAGTAACCGTAATAGGATGTAATAGTGTAAACAGTTATTCTTTTGTCTAATGTTCATTACTAACTAGGTAGCACTTCATGCGTCCCAGATTTTACCACATGGTTGCTACAGCAAACAGTTTCGTTTTAAGATTTTGTAGTGGAACTTCTATAGGGCAATATATTCAGACAAACAGTAACAGTAATAGTAATAACAAACAGTGTCATGGATCATGCCCTCATGCATCCAGAGATAAACATTAGGTACCACAGTAAATAGTGGGGAAACGAGTCCCTTCTGAATATGCATTTCTATATTGTTCACTACTCGATCTTTTCCCTTAAAAACCCCGGCTTGATTTCTTTTATTATTAATAAACATGTGTGAACAAAAAAAAAGACTAAAGACATGGCAAGAATAGGAAATAAGTCTAAGATGAAATAGTGATTGCAACGGTTGATAAAAACAACTCATAATGGTCAAAACAACGAAATTTTCAGTTCTGAACAGCAAGACACTACTGTACCACATCTAAGATTCTCATTGCTACAGACTAGAAAATCTAGATCCGTCAGAAAATTTAGAAACTAGACTCTCTTCCGACTCTAGCACATATATATAAGTCACATATCAGCCACAGAAACAGGGTCGAAAATAGCATTTAATACAGAAATCGTGTTCAACCAGAAAATACAAAATCTTGTTTATAAGCATGAAAAGATTTTTAAATCATCATAATTAAATCTGAGAAAAATCTGGAAGGTTCCCTAATATATATAGTTTCAAAATATAAAATATCATGAAATTATATTACAGATAGTATAGTCAAACAAATTGGAAAAACAGAGTAAAGCAACAAAATCTCAATTTTGAAAGTTCAGACACAGCAATACCAAAACAGAGATAATTCATAAATTATAATTCGAAATCCATATTTTTCAAATGGATGATAAAATAGACAAATCAGGCTACAGTTTATATTCACAAAGTTTTCATAAAAAACGAATAGAATCAGGTTGAAAACATAATTCTTTACTAAACATCATGCAGTTTGGAATATTTCCATTGGTTTCAAAAGCATTAAATGAGATACAAAAATCAAGATCCTGTTTGTGCGGTTATCTCTAGTAACCGTACACATCCCTTTTCAAATTATAGTATGTTGTTGTTTAATATTAGTAAAACTGAACAAATGGCCACCAAAAGTTTTAAAACTTTGCAAGTAGATCGACTCACCCAGCACATGCCAACACAACTTCTAGAAGTGAGTTTTGACTCACGGTTTACGAGATACGGCAATGTATTGCTTTACGTTCTTTTTCGTGAATGAAAGGGATATATTGCCATATCTCGCAAACCGTGAATAAAAACTTACTTCTATAAGTTGCGTTGGCTTGTATGTGATGATTCTGACATACTCGCAAAGTTTTAGAATTTGTGGATCCCGTTTGTGTGGTTGTCTCATGTAACCGTACTCATCCCTTTTCAAATTATAGTATGTTGTTATTCGATATTAGTAAAAGCATACAAGGGACCAAAAAATTCCGAATCTTTGATAGTAGGTCATACTCACCCCACACAAGCTAACACAACTTCTAGAGTTGAGTTTCGACTCATGCTTTGCGAGATACGGCAATGTATCACTTTCCATTCTTTTTCATGAATGAAAGCGATACATTGTTGTATCTTACAAACCGTAAGTCAAAACTCATTTCTACAAGTTGCGTTGGCTTGTGTGTGGTGAGTCCAACCTACTCGCAAAGTTTTGGAATTTTTGGATTCCGTTTATGCGCTTTTACTAATATCGAACAACAACAACTAATATTACATTTTAAATTTAATGAACAACAACAACTATTTTTACAATTCTACCATCTACAATCATCGAAAAACTATATACAATACACATCAAACAACTAACCTACACATAACTACAAATCACAAAAATATTACACAAAAACTAAACAAATAATTCAATCAATATAGCTACATCTACGAAGCTAGAATAAAGTGATTACCTTGCACAATGCGGATATGCATGGCGGAGATTGAGTTGTCAGTGATGTGTACAGACTAAATGGAAAATTAAGGTGTCGAGTTGCCGAATTGATTTTGAAGATTGGAGGAGGAGGTGATGAGTTGGGGGGGGGGGGGGGGAGGGGGGTTCGGGAAAGAGAGAAAGGAAGAGGAGGCGTGGCGGCAGATGGAGGAGGAGGAGGAGGGTTTGTGAGCGGTTAGCGTTAGGGTTTTTGGGTTTCGGGAGAGTCTTCGGAATAGAGAGAGTTCGAGAAGAGGGTAGAGTGAGTAAGAGAGTGAAGTGAACGAGGAGGGGCACATTGGATGAGGCGGCGGAGGAGGTGGTGCAGTTGTGGTTGGGTTCGAGAGAGAGAAAGGAGACTGAGAGTGAGAGAGATAATATAGGAGAGAAGTAAAAAAAAAAAAAAAAAACTTAGGCTGTTGTTTCAAACAACGACCTATTTTATACAAAAGTCGTATGAAACAATGTCTAAAGTTCAATATCTAATTTGGAAGTACGTCGGAAACAACAGCATAAGTTAAATTTTTGCCAAAAAATTACAAGTTCATTAACTTCGAGAAAGAGCAAGTGTGAGTGAGTGAATAAGTTGAAGAGTTATTTAGGATGAAATTCTTAAATTATCCCTCACAACTTAAGTGAGTGAAGGGGATGTTAGGCAGGATGGATCATGGCCATTGGATTTTGATCGATTTGATCCAATGGTTCAAAGGTCAGTTTGCAATGAGTCTGTGCAAACAAACATATTTGCACTTTAGCATTCTTTATATGTATATATATAATTAATTTAGTTATATGTGTGTTCATCTATATTTTCATCTCTGATATTCAATAAACATGTACAATATCAAATTTAAGGATGCTCATTTACATCTAAACCCTACATTATTGTCAGTCATCTCCATTACTAAAAAAATATGTATCATCTCCTATGTTGGACTTTTCATATGTCTTTCTAATTTGTCGACAAGAAATGCCAATTGCATTCAACTTCTTCAAAATCCTACGTGGCATATTGTGCTCGCTTATGCAGCTAACCACACCAAAAGACAAGATTGATGATGGAATGAAATGTTACAATCATAATTTTTAGACTAAATTTGAATTATATATTAGTCAAGTAATTAGGGAATTGCATTGTATGGTTTAAATGGTGGAAGAAACAAATATTTGGAACCACTTAAATTTTATTGGTGAGAAATTGACACTTTGGCATTCCCCAGCTCGGCATCCTGATCCATAAATATATATCATTCCAAGTATATATGAAGCACAAGATTACACTTTGGAATATGCCATGTTTTGACTTTTGATTGCCTTCCCCATTTCATTTCCATTGAAAATAGAAAGGGTCAATTTTATTTAACATTTATATGACTTATTTTGTTGCAAGAGTAAATGAAATTATTAACTTGCTGTTCAGATGATGAATATTTAGGATGGATAAAGAGATATTTCAAGATTTGAGACCAAATATGACATATACATCCAAAAAATTAATAATAATAATAATAATAATAAGATTAATGGATAAAATAATTTCTTTCTTGAACAATAGATTCAACATTGTAAATTTAATTAAACAATTCATCACCCCTAATCATGGAGAGAGGAGAGAGGAGAGAGGAGAGAGCATGGACGCCTTGGAACAAGAGCATATCTTATGCTCAGGTTCTCATGGCGGCTACCCCCCATCATTACCCCCCTCGAATCCCACGCCCACGCCATTTACACCCTGCCCCTTCCCCTTCTCTACCAAAAATTCCACCAAAACCCTTCCCAAACCGCCACTCCTCATACCATTACCGCTCCACCCTTACCTCGAAGCCACACCAGAATCATCGCCGGAATAGGATGGAAGTCAGATGCATGCGGTGCGGCGATTCGGGTCATCATGCGGTGGACTGCCGGAAGAGCGGCATACATTGCTTCAACTGTAAAAAGGTGGGTCACCGGGCCAGAGACTGCCCCCTCTTCAATAGGAGAGATTCCATGGCCGTTGAACTCCAACACAACTCCGAGATCGCTGCCGCACTCCCGGCGCTACATGCAAGCGCCTTTCTCCACCTCATCAACCCCAGATCTAAGCCTGATGCTGCAACGGTGGAGAGTGCCCTGAACTTCGCCTGGCGAAGACAAGGGGGGTGGTGGGTAGTAAAGAAAGTCTCTGAGGGGGTGTTCCATGTGCAGTTCCCTTCGGAAGAAGATGCAACGCGTGCCATCTCGGAAGGGATGTTCAGCTTCTCAGGGTTTAATGCGACATTTTCACCATGGTCAATGGACTTTGGGGCGAAGATGAAGCCTCAGCCTTGCTTCATCTGGATCAACGTCCCTCTCTTGCCGTATCACATGTGGAACCATACTTCAGTAGAGCAAATTATCCGCCCCTTTGGCAAGCTCATTACTTTGAGCGGGGATATGAAGGCAGCAGCTTTGAGGGACCAAGCTCTGGTCTTAATCGAAGTAGAGGACGTCGCCCACATTCCCAAAAATTTGATGATCCACTACCAAGTGCCTTGGACCAAAGAGCTACAGATACATGAAGTTCCAGTCCTCATCTATGGCAGTCCCATCCCTACCGCTGACGTGGCCAGTGGTAAGACCAAGCTCTTTTCGGAACAACAGGGGTCCTCCACTAGTTTCTGGCGCCGGAGAGATTCACCGCCGGTGCGTAATCCTGATCCGCCGGCGAGCAATCCTGTTCAACCTCAGCCGCAAATCTCGCTGCCTAATCAAGGTGTGATTGGAGACCCCAAGGGGAAAGCTAAGATCACGGAAGAAGTTGATACAGTTCAGGATATGGCGGCGCAGTTTCAGGCCCCACCAAATCCTTCATTTTTTGCCAAGCAATTTTTAAATATCTCAGGTATGGCTGATTCGAGTCTTAAGATTCCAAATGCTGCGATTCCTGTGGTCCCGGATGCTGCGATTCCTGTGGTCCCGACTTTGCCAACAATTCCGCCACCTATTATTGTAATCAACTCAGATTCACCCAAAGACAACTTGAATATACCCTCAGAAGCCTCCCAAATTCAACCCCACAGCTCTGCGAATTCTCATGACATCGCTGCGGACAAGCAGCTCTGCCATTTGACCTGGGAAGGCAAGCCTGTTAGTATCCCCAAATCTCTCTTTGATCAAATCAAGCCAGCAATTGAGCAGGCCATTGATGCGGCGGTAGGGAAGCATGACTCCAAGTCTGAGAGTACTCAGCCGTTACACTTCAGTTCCAGGGCAGTTGGTGCCACAACTTCTACCTTCCGTACCAGGTCACTCATTCCTCGGCGCCAAGCCGCCACCTCCTCCACAGATTCTGTTCCGCCTGGCTTTGATGAAGGCACTAGCAAGCGTCGTAAACGTATCCGCTCTGCTACTAGGCTGCCAACCACCAGACCATTTCTTCAGCATCTGCGCGCCTCTTCTAAGAGTGCGTCCCTCCGCAAAGCGTCAGGTACATCCTCTTCGAAGAACTCTTTTAATTCAGCCTGTCAAAACCCTTTCGCTTTGCTCTCGAATGATGATCTTCTTGAAGTTGCGGAATCGGTGGGAGTGGCGGCTGTAGGGCCACATTCGCTCACCAAACTCAAGCAAGTTGCAGAGATTGCAGTTGATCACCCTGATCAACAGCAACATCTCAACTAGAGCTTGAGGCTGATGCATGTTTATGATTTTATCGTGCTTTTTGCTGTGCTTTATCACTTTCAATGAAGATAGGAAGCTGGAATGTAAGAGGATTAGGCAACCCCTATAAGTGTGCCTTAGTTAAAGATGGTCTGCGAAATGCTAAGATAGATGTGGTATGTCTCCAAGAGACCAAACTCTCTACTCCTACCCCTAGAAAGCTGTCCTCAATTGGAGGCAATTATATTAATTCCTGGAGATCCCTCGATGCGATAGATAGTCGTGGGGGCATTCTTATTGGATGGAATGACAATCTTTTTGATTGTACTTATTGTGCCATTGACATTTTTTCTATCTCCGTCTCCTTCCGCACCAAGGCTTGAGGAGTTCAATGGTCACTTACCTCAGTTTACGCTCCCTTTGAGCTTGATGATAGGGAGCTATATTTCCATGAAATAGTACAGCGGAGCAAGCTTCTCAGTGATACATGGGTTATATGTGGAGATTTTAACGTGACCTTATCCAACCAGGAACGAAACCGAGGCTCTGGCTCTAGCAGAGACATGAAGAACTTCCGAAGTTGGATACAACAGCTGCAGCTTATTGATTTGCCACTTGCAGGGAGGAAATTTACATGGTCCAACCTTCGCCAAAATGCTTCTTGTGCAAGACTAGACAGATTTCTTATCACTAGCCAGTTTGATCAAGCATTCCCCTCCTGCATCCAACATTCCCTGCCCCGTATCGCTTCGGACCATTGTCCTCTAATTCTAGACTCTCAGGTGATGCAACACAAAGTTCATTACTTTAAATTCGAAAAGGCCTGGGCATCTCATGAAGATTTCAATCACAATGTTATACATTGGTGGAATAGTTTTGTTTGTACAGGTTCCAAAGTAGACATTCTTGCAAACAAACTTAACCTCCTTAAGAGGAGATTAAAAAGGTGGAGATACGAGGTCTTTGGCCATATTCCTAAGCGCAAAGACTCTCTGCTACAAACTATCCATAACTTGGACGTGATTGCTGATTCACAAACTCTCAACACTTCCCAAGAAGTTGAGCTCAACTCTGCTCGCTCGGAATATCACAAACTCATTCAAGCTGAGACTATTTATTGGAGACAACGTTCACGTATCACTTGGCTCAAAGAGGGGGACGCCAATACCAAGTTCTTCCACTCAATGGCTAATGGGCGACGGCGGAGGAACTTCATCTTCTCACTACTCCAAGATGGAGATCTGATCATAGATCAATCGGCCATCCGATCCTGCTTTGACGCACATTTTCAGGAAATTTGTGGCTCCAACTCTGACCCTGACTTCAGACTTGAGTGGTCGACTCTGTATCCTTCCACTAATGTGGACCTTTCTGCTCTAAATGCTGACTTCAGTAGAGAGGAAATCAAGAAGGCTATTTTTGACATGAATGGGGATAAAGCACCGGGCCCCGATGGCTTTCCTATGTATTTCTATCAGCAACATTGGGATACTATCCAGGATGATCTTTGCAATATGCTCTTAGCCATTCAGCATGGTAAAGCCTCATTGGATAGGTTAAACTATTCAACAATTGTGCTCATTACCAAGTGTGATGGAGCCTCCACTGTGTCTGATTTTCGTCCAATCAGTCTGTTAAACTGTTCGATGAAGATCTTCACTAAGATCCTTGCCAATCGACTGAGCCCACTCCTTCACTCTCTTGTTTCCTAATCCCAAAGTGCATTCCTCAGGGGCAAATCTACAGTAGACTGCTTTCTAGTCGCACATGAAGCCATCAATTTATGCTGCTCAAAGAAATCAGACACTATTATGTTAAAGATAGACTTTCGCAAAGCTTTCGACATGCTAAATTGGGACTTCTTGGATCAGCTACTGCTTGCTAGAGGGTTCGGGCCACGTTGGTGCTCTTGGATAAAGGCAATGCTGCACTCCACCAAGTCTAACATCTTAGTCAATGGAGTTGGGGGAAAGACTATAAGCTCCAAGAGGGGACTTAAGCAAGGAGACCCTCTCTCTCCGATGCTTTTTATCCTTGCTGTGGATGTCCTTGCGCAAATGCTTCGAGTCGGCAGGAACAATGACACCTTCTCAAGGTTAGACCTTAGAGGTTCCCTTGCAGACCTCTCTATTTTACAATTTGCAGATGATACTTTGCTATTCTGCAAAGGAAATGAGCAGGAAGTGTTGCATCTGAAGGTTCTTTTGCATCTGTTTGCAAATGTCTCGGGATTTCATATCAACTTGTCCAAAACAGCCATCACCTACTTTGGGCGCTCTCATGCTAAGCTCCACGCCTTTTCTCACATCCTTGGCTGTAAGCAAGACACTTTGCCAACCAAATACCTAGGAATGCCTCTTGCGAAAGGCAGGCTTAAGAAGAGGGACTGGCAGCCCTTATTGCTCAAAATTGAGCGCAGGCTCTCAACATGGAAAGGCAAAATGTTATCACGTGGGGGAAGACTCATTCTGATTAACTCAGTGCTCAGCGCACTTCCAACCTACTTTGCATCCTTTTTTATGTTGCCGCGATGGGTAATTAATCGCATTGACCAAATGAGAAGTCGATTCTTCTGGGTTGGTGGCGACAAGCAAGTATCGGGGATATCTTGCACTAGTTGGAAGCGTGTCTGCCAACCCAAACAGCAAGGAGGGCTTGGGGTGCTTGACCTTCAGCTTTTCAACCATGCACTCTTGATGAAATGGTGGTGGAAGATATACACCGATAACTCCCTTTGCACGCAAACTTTAAAATCTCTGTACTTTCAAAGTGACAGCAACAGCTTTATATGTTCGGCCAACTCTTCTGACTTTTGGAAAAACTTATGCAAGCTCAAAGTGCAATTTGATCAAGGGGTCTCATGGGAGCTTGGTGACGGGGCTCTCGTCAAATTCTGGACATCGAAGTGGATTAACAAGAGCTGCATTGCTACTCTCTACCCTAACCTTTATGATGCCGCTTGGAACAAGGCAGCCTCCCTAAGATCACAGGGGTGCTTTCATCAGGGGCAATGGACTTGGCGGCCAAGTCTTCATACATCTTCCAACAGTATCATCCTAGCTGAAAAGCGACAGTTGCTTCAAAACATCTCTTCCCTCCAGCCATCTACTCTTCAACCTGACAGAGCCATATGGAACCACGACTTCTCTGGGTGCTTCTCAGTCAAATCAGCCTACCGCTTCTACTCCAACTCTGGCTTACTTTCTCCCTTCTATCGAGCATGCTGGAGTAACTGCGCGCCCCTCAAATGCAAGATATTCATCTGGATGTTGAGTGGGGAGAAACTCAACTCCAGAGACAGACTTCATTCCAAAGGTTGGAATGGAGATACAGCTTGTAGCGAATGTGATTTTCACACAGAGACCACCTACCTTATCTTCTTTGAGTGCCCAAAGGCTACTCAGACATGGCTTCACTTTTCCAGAGCCTTTGACATACACACACTGCCTACAACTATTGCGGAATATTTTTCCACATGGTGTTTTGACAACACGAAGCACAAATTCTCTCATTAATGGCACCTCATTACTATTGCTATCTGTTGGTCAATCTGGAATGCTAGAAATGATAGAATTTTTTCCAACAAGCAAACATCGGTGATTAAGTTGATTGCTAATACTAAATTCTGGTTTTCTCAATGGCTAGATTCGAGTGATGCTTCAAAGAAGAAGACCAGAATCATGGAGGAGTTGGGACGAACAGGTGACAGTGATCTTATGCGGCCTGCTCAAGGGGGTACATCCGGTGGAAATGCACCTTAAAGTCTTCGGTTGCACTTGCTTTCAGTTTTTGTGTTTTAACTGTATTTTGGGACTGATCCAGTTTGTAGACTTGTAATCTTTTTAGCTTTATCTCATGACCTGTTTTACTGCTCGGGGTTTGAATGTCTCGGATGACTGTAAGGGAGGGGAAGGGGGATGAGATCATGGTGGTGGCCCTAGTTGAGGTGTACGACAGACGTCCGCTGCCCTCTCTACGGTCCACTGGCATGCCATCTCGAACTCAACTCCTCTCATTTCCTGAGCATCTCCCTACAGCAGTTTTTTGTATTATATACTTTGGCTTATATATATATATTATCTTGAGGTAGACTTGTCCTACCTTTTCCAGTCAAAAAAAAAATAATAAGATTAATGGATGTAGTACTCAAA
The DNA here is from genome assembly GCA_017893485.1 of Hemerocallis citrina. Classification (NCBI taxonomy): domain Eukaryota; kingdom Viridiplantae; phylum Streptophyta; class Magnoliopsida; order Asparagales; family Asphodelaceae; genus Hemerocallis; species Hemerocallis citrina. Next base: position 145,511,614 of record CM030360.1, read on the forward strand.
TTGAATGAATACTACATAAACTATAGAATCGGTAAATAAGAACAAAGTAGTAATATGTATTTCAACACTAGCTAGTATATATGTTTTTAACCTTGTGTTTTTAATGAATCATCGACAACCTCCAACTCTTTTTAGAGGTCAAGATGGACAAGTAAGAGTCTCAGATTAATTCTATGTAGACAAAATTTTGAAATAACTTTGAATTCTAATTTAGTAATAAGTTAGAAATACATCTTCAATTCTAAGCAGTGCAAGCTTGCAAGAAAGACTAAATATGTTTTTGAAAAGTAAATATTAGTGGTTAACTAGAATGTTATGATATAATCTAAAATTCCACTCGAATTAAGGGATTAACAGGATATCATTCAGTCATATGCATTTATATAGTGCAAGAATCAAAATTAATTAAAAGAATCAAAGGATGGATGTTGTCTCAACCTGTACATTATACATACAAGAAATTAAGATTGCCTAATGATTTGTGAAAATGCAACCATTAAACTTACCTGTTGGAATTGAGTATACATTCAAAACACTCATCTTGTTGACTATACTGTCTTATGACCCAACGGTTAAAGTTTTGAGTTCACAAGAGGTTGGGGGTTCAATTCCTACATTCTCTCTCTCCCTCTCTCTCTCTCTATATATATATCTCTATGACCGGGCCGGGCCATAGGGCCTCAGGAGTCTTGGGGTCTATTGAAAAAAAAAAACAGAACTTTTTTTTCTTCACTTTTTGAACTGTCAAAATTCAAAACGTTTTTCTACTTAAAGAGACTTTATGTTATAGCAGTTTCAAAGATTAAATGATATTCATTATATAGCCGTTTTTTGATTAATGCATACAGATTAATAGCTTCCTGGTTACAAGCTATAAGAAGAGATCATCTTTGGGAAGAAAGAAAGACAGAAATAGAAAAGAAAAAAAATAAAAAAAATTCTATCATTAAAATTTTTCCTCAAAATCTATTTTCTGCGGTTTTTGTTTTTTGATTGCTGGTGCAAGTTGGTACGTGCTGCGATTGGAGCCTTGGCAGCACTGCAAATCAGAAGCTCGTTGTATCCCGAAATGTAGACTTGATACATTCTGATATATGTGAGATGGATGGAATCTTAACCAGAAATGGTAAAAGATATTTCATTACGTTTATTGATGATCATTCAAATTATACTCATGTTTATCTTATGTCACATAAGAGTGAAGCAATTGACATGTTTAGAACTTATGTAGCTGAAGTGCATAATCAATTTGAAAGAAATATTAAGAGATTTTGTAGTGATAGAGGTACAGAATATGATTCCAATGAATTTAAACAATTATATGCATCATTTGGAATTATTCACGAGACTACTGCACCTTATTCACCTGAATCTAATGGAAAAGCTGAAAGAAAGAATAGGACTCTTACTGAATTGGTAGTTGCTTCGCTTATTAGTTCTGGAGCACCCAAATCTTTATGGGGTGAAGCTCTCTTATCTGTATGTCATGTTTTAAATAGAATTCCACATCTATCTTCTGATACTTCACCATACGAATTATGGAGAAGTAGAAAGCCTAATATTGATTATTTGAGAGTTTGGGGTTGTTTAGCATATGTCAGAAAACCTGACCCTAAAAGAATCAAACTTGCAAGTAGGGCATATGAATGTGTTTTTATTGGTTATGCAGATAACAGTAAGGCTTCCAGATTTTTAGACTTAAATAATAATGTGATTATTGAATTCTTAGATGCTGATTTTTATGAGGATAAATTTCCTTAATTATTGAGGAACAGTGGGGGTAGTAGTGGGGGTTCACAACCCTCAACTTCCTCTGACATTCCTCAAACTAGTACAAATGCTAATGTTGATTTAGATTCTGAGCCACGTAGAACCAAACGTGCTAAAATTACTAAAGATTTTGGTGATGACTATGTTGTATATGCTTTAGAATCTGATCCCAATCCTATCAATGAGGCTTTAACCTCACCTGATGCCGATTTGTGGCAAGAAGCCATAAATGATGAAATGGATTCACTAACCTCTAATGGTACTTGGGAGTTAGTGGACTTACCTCGTGGTAGTCGTACTATAGGATGCAAATGGATTCTTAAGAGAAAGCTAAAATCAGATGGTACAATTGAAAATTTTAAAGCTACACTAGTAGCTAAAGGATATGTACAAAAGGAAAATATAGATTTCTTTGACACTTACTCTCCTGTGACCCGTGTGACTACCATTAGAGTTTTATTAGCCATTTCTGCTGTGCAAAACTTGTTGATCCACCGGATGGATGTTAAAACAGCTTTTCTTAATGGAGAACTTGAAGAAGAACTTTATATGGATCAGCCTGAAGGTTTTGTGATTCTAAGGCAGGAACACAAAGTCTGCAAGCTGAATAAGACTTTATATGGTCTTAAGCAAGCTCCTAAACAGTGGCACGACAGAATTGATCAATTATTACTCTCAAATGGTTTTTCTATTAATAATGTTGATAAATGCCTTTATTATAAAGCATCCAATGATAGTTGCATCATGCTTTGTCTATATGTAGATGATTTTCTCATTTGTGGTTCTTCGCTTGAATTAATTTCAGAGACTAAAACTATGCTTAGTCAAAATTTTGATATGAAGGACCTAGGTGAGGCCAATGTTATTTTAGGCATGAAAGTCACACGTTCTGAGACTGGTATTACTCTTGATCAATCTCATTACATTGAGAAGATCTTGAAGAAATTCAATTACTTTGACCGTAGACCTGCATGTACACCTAGTGACCCTCATGTTAAACTTTTGAAATATTCTGGTGCTGCAGTTAGACAAAAAGAATATGCTAGTATTATTGGTAGCCTTCGCTACGCTACTGACTGCACTAGACCTGACATTGCTTATGCTGTAGGTGTATTATGTAGGTTTACGAGTTGTCCTAGTTCTGAGCATTAGAATGCTATTGACAGAGTCATGAGGTACTTGAAAAAGACCATGAACTTAGGACTACATTATGAGAGGTTTCCCGCTATCCTTGAGGGATTCAGTGATGCAGATTGGAATTCATTTTCGGATGATTCCAAAGCCACAAGTGGATACATTTTTAGTATCGCTGGTGGTGCTGTTTCTTAGAGGTCCAAAGAACAGACTATTTTAACTTATTCTACTATGGAGTCTGATTTAGTTGCTCTAGCTGCAGCTAGTGAGGAGGCAAGCTGGTTGAGGAACCTCTTGTCTTACATTCTTTCATGGAATAGGCCTATACCTCCGATCTTAATCCACTCAGATAGTACTGTTGCCATAGCTAAAGTACAAAATGCTTACTATAACGGTAAGAGATTAGCGATTCATCGCAAGCACAGTACGGTGAGAGAGCTCCTCACGTCTGGTGCTGTTACTGTGGATTTTGTCAGATCAGAAAGTAATCTTGCAGATCCTTTGACGAAAGGATTGTCTCGAGACAAAGTTTGGAATACATCGATAAGGATGGGACTGAAGCCCATTTAGGATCACAATGGGTGGGAACCCAACCTATACGACTGGAGATCCCACGACATAGGTTCAATGGGAAAAACAAGCCATACTGTGATTGAAATCATGCAACTTAGGAGTTTTACCACTCCTTAGTCCATCCCGATGTATATGTGCATGATATATTGTAGCGTTAGTAAGGATGAGCTTGGCTCTTAATGAGCTCTATGTCTCTGAATGAGAGGAGTGCCTAGCTACAAGAGCACTCTTGATAGACTCACCGAGGTGTTTGTGAAGTGTGGCCGCTTCTATAAGAATGAGGCTAATTCTCTAATAACATTCACCTATACTGGGATAAGCACAAGGCCGGAATGTGCTGGCATTTAGAACTTTCACCTGGTAGAATCACGTGTGGTTTTTCTTCACTATGTAAAAATGGGTAATGAGTTCAAGACTGAAGATCACTCATTATTCTTGCATTTTGGGGATTGTCCACTATGTAAGGTTCAAGTCTTCGGACACCTTACTTATGCATGGTTCTATACTTTTGAAAAAACCGCTTCTTTTAAAATTAGTGTTTTAAATATATAAGTGGGGGATTGTTGGAATTGGGTATACATTCAAAACACTCATCTTGTTGACAGTACTATCTCATGGCCCAACGGTTAAAGTTTTGAGTTCACCAAGAGGTTGGGGGTTCAATTCCTACATTCCACATGATATATATATCCCTATGACCGGGCCGGGCCTTAGGGCCTTAGGGCCTTAGGGGTCTTGGGGTCTATCGAAAGAAAAACAGAACTTTTTTTTTCACTTTTTGAACTGTCAAAATTCAAAACGTTTTTCTACTTAAAGAGACTTTATGTTATAGCAGTTTCAAAAATTAAATGATATTCATTATATAGCCGTTTTTTAATTAATGCATACAGATTAATAGCTTCCTGGTTACAAGCTATGAGAAGAGATCATCTTTAGGAAGAAAAAAAGAAAGAAACAGAAAAGAAAAATAAAATAAAATTTCTATCATTCAAATTTTTCCTCAAAATCTATTTTCTGCGGTTTTTGTTTGTTGATTGCTGGTGCAAGTTGGTACGTGCTGCGATTAGAGTCTTGGCAGCACTGTAAATCAGAATCTCGTTGTATCCCGGGAGAAGTGTTTGGTGATCAACAATTCATCTCCAGAATCGGACAAATAGTTTCTTAAAGAAAGTGCAACCCACGGCTCGAGCCACTTCTCACTTTGTTCCCGTTGCAGATCAATTCCCAAAAGTTCACTTGGTAACTCAGGTCCAATTTTTCTAACATTACCTGAATTACTAAAAATGTTAGTGATTTAGAAGTACATAGCACGAAAGTATGATATCAAACAATATCAGGGAAAAATATTCAGCACTTACAAATATATAACTTGCCAAATACTGACTCTATTATTGGGGAGTATGCAAGCGACAAACAATGCTATTGTACCAGTGACTACTAGTGCATGCAAAATTAATATCTAATGTAATAATATTTTTTCCCGTATCTTCCCATGCAAGTGATACCCATATATGCAGATCTGGTCCTTACAAGCTTCCACAGATATCCAGCTCCGGCCTCGGCTTCAGCTTCGGTTCGGCTCGGCTCAGCTCGACTTGGTTTGGTTTGGTTTGGCTTGGCTCTGGCCAGCCTAAACTATTTTTTGCCCCGCTCCGAAATTTTTCTTGGATCCAGTTTCTCACCCTTCTGTTGAGGCATTTGGAATTCTGTAACTGGTGTCATAACTCTGTAACAGTAGAATAATGGATCCATCAGTTACGCTTTTGAGCCATTACTCTGCTGTTGCAGAGTAATGAATCCATCAGTTACACCTCTGATCTCCTATAAGTCCAGTCGATTTTGTCTGTCGTTCTACACTGTTTTAATTTTTACAATCTCCTCTTCTGAGTCTGAGTCTAAGTCTGTCTGAGAGTACAACGCAGTTGCTGGTTCGTTGGTGTCTCTAAAGCTTGGGTGCTGCTCTTCAGAGAAGGTAATATAGTTGTATTCTGGGAGGCAGTTCGTCAACAACCGTCACACTACGAGGCAAATTTTGCTTTAAGGACAGAGATTTTTATCTCGACTCTATCAAATTGTCTGATTTGATTTTTCTTCCCTGTAATTTTACTTCTTCACAAAGATTATTAGAAATATTCTATTTTACGAAATTCAAGTTCTAACAGTCACTAGGTTTTCCGGTGGGCACATGCCTACGGCACGTCTTTGGAACGATATAGCATATGAAAAACCTTGTAAATAGTAAAATATATGCAATCCATTGCAGGAAGAGTGAGAAGCCAAACAGATGTTGTTGTTTAGTTCTAATGAAGAACTTGCTCTCTATATCAAGCAAGAAAAAATATTTGATGATTAATTTTGATGTTCTTAGTGTATTCTATTATCAGATGTTAATATAGTTTCTGAGATGTACACTATAATAATGTTCATGTATAATATTGGATACATATACTTTTTAGCCTTTCGGATGCATGAATCAAAAATTTCTATCAGTGAGTTTATGTAGCTCAAGTTTGAATCGTAAGACAACAATTAGTTGTAAACAAAAGTCCATTTTCCCATCAATATATGTTGAAAAATAATTATAAATGAAGGTGTAAAATCCAACTTCTTAGAACTTTGATGGTGCAAAAATGATGAAATTTAACTTTTGATGAGATATTTGCTACTTTCTGTGTAACTTTAGAGGCTGAAATTTACTAAAGTGAATATTCATTTAAATCTTCCATTGCATTTGAAATCAATCAGGGAACTCGGTGAAATTTTCTACATGAGCAATCAAAAGAAGTATAAAAGATCTGAAAAATTCAAAATTTTACAAACTTGAAATCTGAAAATCTAATTTCTAGGTGTGTGTTTGAGATATAAATATGAAAAGGTGAAGAGAGGAGAAAGAGATAATAATAATAATTAAAGTGGGGATGCTTATTGTTTTGAGGAAAAAAAATGTAGTTTTGGGGGGAAAATTATTGGGAAAAAATCTCTTTTGAGAGGGTGAATGTGCGCAATTGATTTTATTTTAATTGAAGGAGAGACACTTGATATATATTTTTTTCAAATTACCTTGTGATTTATCATATAGATAATGGAGAAGATAGTATTAAGAAACAAATCTGTTAAGAATATAGCGTATGTGTAACCTTTTTCATGCATTTTAGCAATTTGATTCATATCATTAATTTTGGAGTCAACCTTCTAATTCCTTATCTTTTTCCGGAGCGGACTGTTTCATTAAAGAGACTAGTAATTTACACATGCGATGCACATTTTTTTTCACTCTTCCTAAATTTCTCGAAAGAGCATCAACATTTATTTTATATGTGATATGGCTAAAAATAGGGTTAAATCGGAACCATTCAAATCAGGCACGAATCTTAAAGCTCAAGGGTAAAATGGTAATTTCACCTATAACGGGTCTGAAATGGGAACTGGGTTTTTTTTCCAAAGCCCAATAACCCATAAGCGGATCTGTCTCGCAGGGTATGGGTTCCAACCCGTAAGAAACCCAGTCCAACTGGATAGGAGAGGATTCAGATTCATGATTATCCTCAAACAGCGGTTTTAACCACTTCTATCCATTTACATCGAGAAGTAGGGATTTGATCTTATCCTGAAACTGACCCCTGAGGTGGCTATAAATACCCCCCTCCCCCCACTGTTACCAGGTAATCAATCTTTTGCCAATTAAAGCTCTTTCTTAATCATTCAGATTACTGACAAGAGCATCGGAGGGTGCGTCGCTGGGATCAACCCCGGTGTCTTGCACTTTTTGCAGGTCAACGACAAAAGGATCTCGGTCAAACTCCGGTGAAGTCGTTTAGGTTTGACTATTCAACTTTCCTTGAATCCACAAATCTATCTGTTTGCCCCCACACTGATTTCAACGGCAACAGATTGGCACCGTCTGTGGGAAGCACTCGAATAGCAGTCCAACCTCTTCCATCAGTCAAGACCACCTCCAGCTATGCCACCAAGGAAAGTAAGATCTAGAGGATCCAACTGTGGACCCACTCCCATTTCTCCCTAACCGCAATCGGAGGCTCCCCTCCAACCCGTCCAGCAACAGGGATAGCTCCCTCCTCAACCTGAGCCGCCACTGCAGTAGGGGCAGCCTCCTCTTCAAAATCCTCAACCCCAGCAAGTTCAACTCAGGTCCCAGAATGCTGGTATAGGGACCTCTCGTCCTAATCCTCAGAAGCAACCTCTTCACTGCGATCATATATCGGTACATAACCCTTCCACCGACTCCATGGCATCCCATAATCCTCGGCCTTCAGAAGATATCTGCAACATCATAATCAATCGGCAGAAGGAGGAAGATCCCCGCCACCATTTGGGTGAGAGGTGAGCCCGAGAGGGAGGCTCCCGCTCAGAACGTCCAAATGCGCGATCTCCTCCCCGCCACTACTGCAGAAGGTCCCCTCTTCTAGGAGGCGGAGGGAGTCCACCGAGTACCGTCGAAGGAGAAACCGCTCTCCCGCTATTCGATAGGCCGAAACCGACCAGAACGGACCCATCACCAGAGCAGAATTCCAAGACTTTCAGGCAACAGTCTTGTGGGCCCTCAATGTCCCGCCAAACGAAAACAATAATATCCCGAGGGTCCCCATTCCTGAGCCAGTCTGAAGCCCTTGCCATCGATCCCAAACTCCTCAAGCTCTGAGCCACCGCCCTCACATCCCTAGTCCTCACCAGTCTCTAAGCTATCGTCATCATAGCCCACGTTCCCCTTCGTACGAAGATGAGTTCAGAGGCTCACTCGAGTACCGTCGAAGGGAGGATGCTGTCTACCGTCGTCTCTACGAGATGGAGAGGCACCTCGATCAACTCGATAGGGACGAGGAACTAAGAGGGAGGACCTTTCGTCCAAGCAGACCTCCATTCTCTCGTACAATAATGGAGGCCCCCATTCCGGCAAATTTCAAGCCTCCGCAGTTCGAGACATACACAGAAGAATCGGATCCCATGGATCACATCGAGAGTTTAAAAACTCTCATGATGATCCATCAGGCCTCCGATGCCCTCCTATGCAAGACCTTTCCGGCCACTGTCAAAGGCCCAGCTCGGGAATGGTACTCCCGCCTCGCCCGTCCTCCATCTTCTCTTTCGACCAGTTTGAGATACTTTTCATAACCCATTTCGTGAGCAGCCGCCACTCTGAAAAGACGAGTATTTCACTACTCTTCCTTAGTCAGAAGAAGGGCAAGAAACTGAGGGATTATGTCAAGCGGTTTACCACGGAGGCCAGGTCCTTTTCCTCCCTCGATCAGTCGGTCACCGCGGTCGCCTTTCAGTCCAATGTCCTCAACTCTGACCTCCTCTCGTCCCTAGCCAAGAAACCCCCGCAAGATTTCTCAGATCTTCTTCTCAGAAGCGAGAAGTACATCCGGACGAAGGAAGCTGCGCACCACCCCACATTCCAGGGATCCTCTTCTGGAATTAAGAGGAAGGCCACTGAAGATGAGGGAGCTGAAAAGCTCCAAAAGGACAACAGGGGTCAGTGTCGTCCACCTCCCAGATTTGATAAATTCACCCCTCTCAATGCCAATGTCTCGGCCATTCTGATGGAGGTTGAGAAAGAAGGAATTCTACCCCCTCCCCCAAAGATGAACACTCTTGGGGAAAAGAGGGATAAGGAGAAGTGGTGCCGCTACCATCGAGACCACGGTCACGACACCAATGACTGTCGGGCTCTGAAAAACGAGATCGAAGCCCTCATTCAGAAATGGCAACTCGCCAAATTTGTAAAGAAAGATCGAGCCAATCTTCCCCCACCCCCTAGGGGAGCTAACAAGCGGCCCGAGAGGTGCGAGGGGACTCCCGACTTCGGGAAGAGTGCATCCTGCACCTCATCCACGGAGGTCCAATGGGTGGAACCTCCAACTCCTCCCGAAAAGCCTTCGTCAGGGAAGTCAATTCGGTGCACAGTCTCCCCCCTCCCAAAGGTCTTGGAGTCCCAGTTACTTTCTCGAATGATGATCTAGAGGGTGTCCGAATCCCCCACTGTGATGCATTAGTGATCAACCTCCACATGGCCAACTTCAAGGTAGAAAGGATTCTAGTGAATAATGGCAGTTCTGTCAACATCCTCTTTCTAAAGGCCTTCCGAGGGCTCCAATTATCGAGGGACAGGCTCAAGCCCGCCGGTTACACACTCCATGGGTTCACGGGAGTGCCAGTGATGATCGAGGGTGTTATAACCCTCGACGTAACCGTTGGCAAAGCTCCTACTACCCAAACGGAGCCAATCGACTTCATGGTTGTTGACATCCCAGCCGCCTATAATGTGATCCTAGGTCGACCATCAGCTTTAGAAGTCGTCCCATCAGCTTACCATCTAAAGATGAAGTTTCCCACCAAGGTGGGCATGGGAGAAGTGAGGGGAAGTCAGGAAACGGCCTGTAAATGCTAAATGACCTCGAATGGCGGACCTATCCTCTCCCTCGAGGCCCTTGAAATTCTCCAAGGAAACACCCAACCTATGTTGAAACCGGTAGACGAGCTCGAGGAAGTGCTCTTCTCGGAGAAAGATCCGACCCGCAAATTCTTAATCAGCAAAACCCTCCCTTCTGCCCTATGCTCTGACATAGTCCAGTGCATAAAAAGAAACCGTGACCTCTTTGCATGGGTAGTAGCCGACATGCCGGGGATTTTCGAAGAGCTTCTCGTCCGCCAACTAAGTGTCGCTCCGGGGGCCAGACTTGTCCAGCAGAAGAGGCGTAAGTTTGCTCCCGAGCGCCAGCAGGCTATAGAGGAAGTGGAGAAGCTCCTCAAAGCCCGGTTCAAATAGGAAGTCAGCTATCCAGAGTGGCTCTCTAATGTTGTGATGGTCAAAAAGGCCAATGGAAGTTGGAGGATTTGTATCGACGTCACCGATTTAAACAAGGCATGCCCCAAGGATCCCTTCCCACTCCCTAGCATCGACACCTTGATTGACGCCACTTCGGGCCATGAGCTGCTGAGCTTCATGGACGCATTCTCCGGATACAACCAAATTCGAATGTTCCCCCTAGATATCCTGAAGACGTCCTTCGTCACAGATCAAGACCTCTACTGCTATAGAGTGATGCCCTTCAGGCTTAAAAATGCTGGTGCCACCTACCAACATCTCGTCAATAAGACCTTTAAAATCAGATTGGGCGGAACAAGGAGGTTTACGTCGACGATATGTTGGTGAAAAGTATCAATGGGTCTGACCATGTCACCGACCTCCAAGAGGCCTTTGACGTGCTAAGAAGGCATAACATGAGACTAAACCCGAATAAATGTGCATTCGGGGTTTCATCGGGTAAATTCTTGGGTTTTATGGTCAGCCAAAGGGGGATTGAAGCCAACCCTGAGAAGTTAAAGGCCATACTCAATATGGCTCCTCCCCCAAACGTAAAAGAAGTGCAAAAGCTCACCGGGCACCTCGCGGCTATAGGGCGCTTCCTCTCCAAGTCTGGAGAAAAGTGCTTCCCCTTCTTCAAAGCCCTCAGGGGGGCTAAAGGCTTCGAGTGGGGCCAGCAGCAGCAAGAGTCGTTCGACCAACTCAAAGCCTACTTGGTAAATACCCCACTCCTCAGCAAGCCAACACCCTGGGAAACCTTTTACCTCTACCTTGCCACCTCCGAACAAACCCTCAGTGCTGTCGTGGTGAAGGAAGAAGACAAGGCACAGAAGCCTATTTACTACGTGAGCAAGGTCCTCAGAGATGCCGAGCTCCGTTATCCGATGTTGGAGAAGATAGCCTATGCCCTGGTTATGGTGGCCCGAAAGCTTCGTCCCTATTTCCAATCCCATTCGGTGGTCGTTCTTACCGACCAGCCGCTCAAGCAGGTCCTATATAAGCCCGAGACCTCCGGACGTCTAATAAAGTGGTCAGTTGAGCTGAGTCAGCACGACATATCCTATTAGCCTCGGACCTCTATCAAAGCTCAAGTACTAGCTGAGTTCATAGTGGAAAGCACGATCCATGAGGTCAGTCAGGCAGAAAATGGGTCGCTCATCTGGACGGTGTACGTGGATGGGTCTTCTTGCGCTTAACGGAGCAGAGCTGGAGTTATCCTGGCAGGCCCAGATGACTTTGTCCTCCAATACTCCCTCTGCATCAATTTCAAGGCTTCCAACAATGAGGTCTAGTATGAAGCCCTAGTAGCAGGCCTGGGCATGGCTCGCAAGGCAGGGGCGAAGCGTGTTCGAATGTTCAGCGACTCTCAGCTCATGGTGAATCAGGTCTTTGGAGAATACAAGGCACGAGACGACCGTATGGCCAAGTACCTAGCCAAGGTCAAAAGTCTTATGGCTTCATTCGAGGAAGCACAACTCCAGCGTATTCCCCGGGAGGAGAAAGCCCAGGCAGATGCCCTCTCCAAACTAGCCTCCTCCTCCCTCCAAGGCCTCGAACAGACCGTCTTGATCGAAGTTCTACTAAGGCCCAGCATCGAAGAAGAAGTCCCGACTCAATGGAGTCGCTACCGGTCCAACTCGAAGATAACTGGATGAGACCTTTAGTTGAGTTCCTTAGAGACGGAAGCCTTCCCCAAGATCCAAAAGAAGCTCGCCGAATCCGAACAAGAGCAGAGCGGTACACCCTCATTGAGGGAGTCTTGTACAAACGCTCCCACACCCAAGTAGATGGCCGACCCTACTTGAGATGTCTGTCTCCAGAAGAAGCCCTGTATGCTCTGAAAGAACTCCACGAAGGGATAGGAGGATCCCATTCGGGATCAAGGTCCCTCGCCCGAAAAGTCTTGAATTATGGGTATTTCTGGCCTACCCTCATTCGGGACACCGAGCAACATGTCCGAAAATGCGGCCCCTGTCAACAATTCTCCACTATCCGTCGCCTACCGCAAGCTCAACTCTCTTCCCTCTCAAGTCCAACTCCCTTCGCAATGTGGGGAATGGACCTACTAGGTCCGTTCCCACCAGCTCTAGGCTAGCTCAAGTTCCTAGTCGTAGCGATCGACTACTTCTCCAAATGGATTGAGGCCGAATCACTAGCAACTATTACTGAGAATAGGGTGCAACAGTTCTTCTGGAAGAACGTGATCTGTAGGTTTGGCATACCTAGAGTCTTGGTGACAGACAACGAAACACAATTCGCGGGGGTAACATTCTGCTCATTTTGTGAAGACCTCGGCATTCAGCAGCGGTTCTCGTCCATCTCCCACCCTCAATCCAATGGCCAAGTAGAGAATGCCAATAGGCAAATTCTCTCGGGCATCAAGAAGAGACTTAATAAGTTGGCTAAAGGATTGTGGGCAGAGCAGCTTCCTAACATATTGTGGAACTATCGCACTACAAAGAGAACCCCCACAGGAGAGTCGCTCTTCAACCTCACCTACGGTTCCGAGGCCGTAATCCCCTTAAAGGTTAGTTTGCCGTCCCCCCACCTAATTGCATATAACAAAGAGCAGAACGCAAGGGAGCTCCGAGCCAATCTGGACCTTATCGATGAACTCGCGAGAGAGCCTCGATTCGCCAAGAGAATTATTGAAGAAGGATCGAGCAATCCTACAACAGGAGAGTCCGTCCCACAGATCTTAAAGAGGGAGACTTAGTCCTCAGGAAGCTAGACATCTCGTTCCCCAGCCAAAGGAGCAAGCTAGCCCCAAACAGTGAAGGACCATACAAGGTCTCCAGGGTAGTTCGCTCCGGAGCATACCAACTTGAAGACCTCAAAGGCAGGAAGATACCAAGAACATGGAACGCCGATCATTTGCTAAAGTACAAAGAGAGTGTTTGAACACCTTCCCAAGCACCATCAGTTTTTAAGCTATTCTATTTGTTTTCTTTTTTTTCCATTGTAATAATGACCCGCAACTTAGAAGCGGCCGATTAGAAATACTTAATAAAGAGTTTCCTTTGAATAATAATTCTCTTGTAATCAGTTTATCTCTGTTTAATACCCCATTTGTATTGTTTTAAACGACAAGTTCGGAGTCCAACACTTGGCTCGATTCCGCTTTGCAAACTTGCTCATAAGCATGTTAGAAGTGGTTCGCCATTCGGAACTGCTCCCACAACCGTTGAATCTTTCTTAAACGACGAGTTCGGAGTCTTACACTTGGCTCGATTCCGCTTCGCAAACTTGCTCATAAGCGAGTTAGAAGTGGTTCGCCATTCGGAACTGCTCCCACAACCCTTGAATCTTTCTTAAACGACGAGTTTGGAGTCCAACACTTGGCTCGATTCTGCTTTGCGAACTTGCTTATAAGCGAGTTAGAAGTGGTTCGCCATTCGGAACTGCTCCCACAACCATTGAATCTTTCTTAAATGATGAGTTCGGAGTCCAACACTTGGCTCGATTCTGCTTCGTAAACTTGCTCATAAGCGAGTTAGAAGTGGTTCGCCATTCGGAACTGCTCCTACAACCATTGAATCTTTCTTAAACGACGAGTTCGGAGTCCAACACTTGGCTCGATTCCACTTTGTAAACTTGCTCATAAGCGAGTTAGAAGTGGTTCGCCATTCAGAACTGCTCCCACAACCGTTGAATCTTTCTTAAACGACGAGTTCAGAGTCCAACACTTGGCTCAATTCCGCTTCGCAAACTTGCTCATAAGCGAGTTAGAAGTGGTTCACCATTCGAAACTGCTCCCACAACCGTTGAATCTATCTTAAACAACGAGTTCAAAGTCCAACACTTGGCTCGATTTCGCTTCGCAAACTTGCTCATAAGCGAGTTAGAAGTGGTTCGCAATTCGGAACTGCTCTAACAACCGTTGAATCTCTCTTAAACGACGAGTTCGGTATCCAACACTTTGTTCGACTCCGCTCCAAGTACTTGCTAACAACTACAAATGCCAACAAAACGCGCAAGTTCACAAAACAAGTATTATTACATTGATGTTTGAGGAACAAATCCATTTACAAGACCAACTACTCATCCCTATGACAAGATACAACACTTGAAGAACAATAGAAAATAAGAATATAGACAACTACTTCAACGCCTCCTGGGGGCAGGAATACTTCGGTTCAGAAAGACCCGGGGTCGACGAACGCTGTACTGCCAACATCTCACCTCGGTGCTCGTCTCTAGGTCGGCAAGCTGAGATGCATCTTCTGCACTGCTTCTGACGGTAGCCCAATAGACGCTCTGCTCGACAAAGCAACCACCCCACTTTGTGCGTCACCAGGGCTCTGGCGGGTGACGGGCGAGCGAGTCACAAGCTCATAAAAAGAAATTCCTCTATCACTCTCTTCCCGAGTGCACGAAGTGCTTCTGACATTGGCCCACTCAGGTTGGGGCTTAAGATGAGCGACCTCCGCTTCAAGTTCGACGATTCGTTCCTTCAGAGAGTCATCCTTCACAGCTATCTTTAAGTAAGGCAGCCAAGCAGAGCCCGCAGCATCAGAGCTGTCAGTGATAATCCGACGAAGATGAGTAACCTCGATGCTCTAATCGACAGTCACCCTCTTCAGCTCGTCTCTCTCTACCGTCAGCTTATTCATCGCTGCTGTCAGCTCATCTTTCTTCGTCGTTAGCTTGTCCATCGCTGCTATCAGCTCATCTCTCTCGTCCAAAATTTCGTTCCTCGCTACCATCAGTTCGTCTCTCTCAGCTGACAGTTCGTCTCTCTCCGCCGTCATCTTCGTCAGAGAATGGCAGAGTTGCCTAAGCCTCAGTCCAAGGTTAATTGTTGTCGACGAACCATCATCATCAGCTTCGGGGGTCGTCTCCCTGAGCCTCTCTTCTAACCTCCGGATCTCGAGATCTCGACGGCCTAAGATCAATTGCAGATGATTCTGCTCAAGTTCTAGTTTGCGAAGCCCCCATTCAGCTTCATAAAGTCGCTCTCGGCTCCTAGCGAGACACAACTTCATCACCCCTAGGCCAGCCTCGGGACGAGTCACCTCAGTCACATAAGGCACTTCGACGAGCTGCGTCACTTCGATGATCTGAAAATTTCAAGGGAAGACGACGCGAACACTTAGCAAAATTTTGAAAATTTGGGAACACATAGCCAAAACTTCTAGACGAGGCGATGTGAACACTTAGCAAAATTACGAAAATGTTGTGATCACGTAGCCAAAACTTCTAGGCAAGGCGACGTGAACACTTAGCCAAATTTCGAAAATTTTGTAAACATATAGCCAAAGCTTCAAGGCAGAGCAACACGAACACAGTCAAATTCAAAGAAAAAAAAAGATTTCATTCATTCAAAAAAGCGGTGGCCAGTCCGCGATTAGGCGATACATCGCTAAAAAAAAAACCCCCCGAAAAAGACTGAAATCAAGGCGCGACCTCTTTTCCGTGGTGTCACGCAACTGCAGGGTCGGACTCCTCCGAAGGAGCGACGATCGCTAGAGGGGTCACCTCGTATCCCTGACGCTCGCCGACGACTTCGACCTCGATATCTGCATCTTCATCCCCAACTTCCCCCTCGTCTGACTCGTCATCAAAGCCGTCAACGTGGTCGGGGAAGATGCACCACCCGGAGCAGTCGACCTCGGGGAAGCGCTCGGTAACTTGCTCGATGGCGCGAGCATAGGCCTTGGCCATGTTGGCCGCAAGGAACCCTTAGGCCTTCTCCATGGTCGCGGCTTCGGCTTCCTTCGTGACCGCGATCTTAGCAGCTTCGACAGCTTCTGCCTGCTACTTCGCCGCCGCCTCCTTCTGCCAGAGCAGATCATCCTCGAGCTTCTTCACGAGGCCATCGAGGTACTCCAACCTTGTTGTTTTCCCATCAGCCTCGACCTTCAGCTTGTCGAGCTCGTTTGCGATCCGGGCATTCTCAGCCCGAGCTCTGCCGACCTCCTTCTTCAAGTCTTTCTCGAGTTCGGTGATTTTCTCCATGAGACGACTGAAGTGACAGGTTATCTGTAGCAAGAAGACAAGTTAGACAAGTTAGCAAAATAAACTAGTAATTCGTCTAAACACACGAAATCAAAATACTCACCGACACCACAGATCGGGCAATCTCGAAGGCATCGTCTCCTACGCCACCGGTGTCCATGGCGGCACGATCCTTCGGCATTGCCAAATGTTTGAAGGCCTGCATACTCGACGTCGAGTCACCGAGGAACCCGTCCAATATCCGAACCTGCCAGTCCGGAACAAAAAAATTTTGTGTTCCTCGGTCAGGAACACTTTGACCTCAGCCGTCAACGGAGCTGCCTCCATCCCGAGAGCAGCCGCCATTGGGAACTCACTTGCTCGGCCAATGCCTCTTGGACAGTGCTGGCGTCTGTCTTTGGCTTCGGGGCAATCACCTTTGTGGCGACCCTCTTTTGTTTCTGTGGAGCCTTGCTACCGAGTGCTGCCCTCTGCACCAATACCGCTTTGTAATCCATAGTTTCTGTAACAGAAGAAGTATGGTTAAAACGCAAAGTTAACATTGAATAAGGAAAGAAAAACTAACAAGGAAAACTGCATACTAGGGTTTATGCAGCTGAGCCCCCCCTGAAGAGCACCTCCTCCGTCAGGTCCCTCCAATCAAACTTCGGGCGGTCGAGAAGAAACTGAACCATCTCTTCTTCATTAGGGTAGAGCACTGGAAGCTCTCTCACCCTCTTCGTCACTTCCTCAACCCAATCCGAAGGGATACACCATAGCCCGTGACCCCGAATTATGAAGTACTTGTCGCGCCAATGTTTTATTGAGCCAGGGCAACTGATTAGCCGAGCACCGTGCCTCGGGGCTAAATAGTACCTGAACTCCGACTTGTGTTGCTGATGAAGTCGGTACAGCGTCAGAAGCACCCTCAGGTCTGGCTCAATTTCGGCCGCCTGGCAATGGAGTGCGAATCCATTGATGACCTTCCACCCGTTCGGCATTAACTGGATGGGGCTAACCCCGATCCACCGCAAGACTTGGATGGCAAAGGGGTGGAGTGGCAGGCGTGCTCCGGTGATGAACGCATCGACCGGCCAGAAACACATGTCCACCGGCATCGGCGAATTTGCCCTCACCCCAGGACCTGGCAGCATCAGCTCATATTCTTCAGGGATCTGAAAGCATTCTCGAATCGCCACCAAGTCTGCCTCGTTGAGGATCGAGATGGTGTCGTCCACTTCCGAAGTCTTCCTCGTGGCGTTCTCCTCAAAACTCCGCCCCATCCCGTATACGATCCGTTCGGCATGTTCCTCCGGAAGTTCCCGAACCCTATGGAGCCCCGTCAGAATGCCCGACAGTTTCCCGAACTCTCCCATTCTGCTCGGATTCTCCACTATGGTCTCCGTTACCACCGAAGAAGGAATCTCGGCTCTTTTGCCCCTGTCGACGTGAGGAACCTGGCTCGGAGACGGCTCGTCGCCAGTAGAAGGGGAGGGCTCCGAACATGGGGAGAGGGAAGACATTTTGACAAAAAAATAAACTAAGTGTTAAGTTACCTTGAAGTGACAGCTACGGTCAGAAAGATCACCGGAAAACGGGAGTAGTCGCCGGAAGCTCTCGTTAGTAAGAATTGCTGCCTGAGTAAAAATTTTGAGAAGTGAACAAAAGAGGGGGGTGGATTCTTATAGAAGCTGGCACACAAAACGAGAACAGTGGGCTCCAAAAACCCAACAGTCAGGCTCATCTACCACAAAACGACAAAAAGTTGTACTGCCTCATTAATGACTAACGGCCAAAATAGTCAGAAGTCCAACGGTCAAATAGCCAGTTGTCATCCTCAGGCTGTCGGCAGGTTGTCTTAGACTTGTTCTTGGCACCGACGCTCAAACGTGAGAAAAAACTCTCACTTGGACTTTGCACACTTTGCCGAGCGTTCTTGGCACCGATGCTCAAACGTGAGAAAAAACTCTCACTTGGACTTCGGCACACTTCACCGAGCATTCTTGGCACCGACGCTCAAACGTGAGATAAAACTCTCACTTGGACTTCGGCACACTTTGCCGAGCGTTCTTGGCACCGATGCTCAAACATGAGAAAAAACTCTTACTTGGACTTCGGCACACTTTGCCGAGCGTTCTTGGCACCAACGCTCAAACATGAGAAAAAACTTTCACTTGGACTTCGGCACACTTCGCCGAGCGTTCTTAGCACTGACACTCAAACGTGAGGAAAAACTCTCACTTGGACTTCGGCACACTTCGCCGAGCGTTCTTGGCACCGATGCTTAAACGTGAGAAAAAACTCTCACTTGGACTTCGGCACACTTCGCCGAGCGTTCTTGGCACCGACGCTCAAACGTGAGAAAAAACTCTTACTTGGACTTCGGCACACTTCGCCGAGCGTTCTTGGCACTGACGCTCAAACGTGAGAAAAAACTCTCACTTGGACTTTGGCACACTTTGCCGAGCATTCTTGGCACCGACGCTCAAACGTGAGAAAAAACTCTCACTTGGACTTCGGCATATTTCGCTGAGCGTTCTTGACACCGACGCTCAAACATGAGAAAAAACTCTCACTTGGACTTCAGCACACTTCGCCGAGCGTTCTTGGCACCGATGCTCAAATGTGAGAAAAAACTCTCACTTGGACTTCGGCATACTTCGCCGAGCATTCTTGGCACTGACGCTCAAATGTAAGAAAAAACTCTCACTTGGACTTCGACACACTTCACCGAGCGTTCTTGGCACCGACGCTCAAACGTAGGAAAATGGCTTGTTCGGACTTCGGCAAGCCCCGCCGAACCTCTTTTGACACATGTCGCCACCTCGAGGCACCGCTGGACCTCGGCAAGGGACCCCAAACCTCCCTCGACTTTGGCCTTCTTCCTGACACGCGTCAGCTCCCCGAGGTGATTGGCGAGGGTCGGCAACATTGCCGAGGGTACTTGCCACCAACTCCCGAATAGGGGGAAATCCGCTTTCATGCAACCACAACCATTAGATCTCCCTGAAATTTGTGCTCGAAGCTGATGGAGAGCTCAGATTGCGCCACGTCATAAATAGGTATAAAAATCTATTATTTATTTATTAAATTCGAATTATTTATTTAAAAAATTGCAAAAAAATGATTAAAAATTTAGAAAAATTAATTAAAAGTTCTAAAAAATAATTATAAATTCGGGAAAATATTTTTGAGCCCATGAGTAAATAATTATTGCTTAGAATAATTAATTAATGCTCTCGAAAAATAAATCACCGCTTTGCAAAATTGAATAAATGATCCGAAAAATAATCAAAAAATCGAGGAAAATTACCAAAAATCCAAAAGAGCTCAAGAACAATCTTGAGTGCACTACCAACTTAGGAAAACATCATAATGCCTCATATAAGATTCGAAACCCTTCATTTGGACTCCGATACAACCCTGCAAGCCATTAAATCAGCAAAACTACTCCTCAAAGGCTGATCAAACTTAGTCTTTGGGAGTGGGGGGCTCGTAATATGGCTAAAAATAGGGTTAAATCGGAACCGTTAAAATCAGGCACGAATCTTAAAGCTCAGGGGTAAAATGGTAATTTCACTTATAAACGCGTCTGAAATGGGAACTGGGTTTTTCTCCAAAGCCCAGTAATCCATAAACGGATCTGTCTCGCTGGGTACGGGTTCCAACCTGTAAGAAACTCAGTCTAACTGAATAGGAGAGGATTCAGATTCATGATTACCCTCAAATAGCGGTTTTAACCACTACTATCCATTTACATCGGGAAGTAGGAATTTGATCTTATCCTGAAACTGACCCCTAAGATGGCTATAAATACCCCCCTCCCCATTACCAGGTAATCAATTTTTTGCCAATTAAAGTTTTTTCTTAATCATTTAGATTACTGGCAAGAGCGTCGGAGGGTGCGTCGCCGGGATCAACCCCGGTGTCTCGCACTTTTTGCAGGTCAATGGCGAAAGGATTTCAGTCAAACTCCGGTGAAGTCGTTCAGATTTGACTATTCAACTTCCTTCAAATCCACAAATCTATCTGTTTGCCCTCACATCGATTTCAGCGACAACAATATGAATAACACTTTCGTAAATAATTATGTCAATAACACATTCGTAAATAATTATGTCACAAAAAATTAAATTTAAAGTTTAAGGATATTATGATAATTGGTTAATTAAATAGAAATTGATGGTTAATATAATTCTTACTTAAAACTGTGTAGTTGAAATTAGATTAATTAAATTGTTTTGTCATTAATTTACGCAATTATAAGAGTTATGGTAGTAGAGATTATAATGGAGAGCAGTTCATTATGCATTGGACCAGGCCAAGAAGAACTACACTATTAAGAGAGGAAAAATTATGTTGTTTTGCGATAAAGCGCGAGGATCCGAGGTGATTGGATGTGTTCTACTTCTACATGCTAAATCTGAATGAGATAAGTAAGAGGGAGCAAAGGAATTTTTATTTTTTTGTTACCTTACCTTTCAGTGATCATTTTTTGGAGACAGGAATCTGTGATGCCAGTTTATAGACCGTAGTTTTTCTAATTTATTGCTCACCATTGAAGCAACAATCTACCTCTATGATTACCAACAGAAGAGGAAGAAGGAAGAAGCAATAATTCACATAAAAATGGAGATGGAATGTATACTGATGCTGTTTGTTTTTGGGGGTGTGAGAGTAACAGGTGTGAGTTCTTGTAATTTATGAAATGGAAACCGTAATACTGGCATCGGTCTGACCCTAGGGAGCGGGACCGGCTCGGGGATAGGAGCCGCGAGGTAGAGGCGGGTAGCTCGGCTCTGAAGTAAGAATAGAGAGGTAGAGGCCGGGTGCTCGGCTCGGATTCAATAGCTCGGCCTGGCTTGGTCTTCTGTACCTGCACACTGGCTAGAAATACCGGAAGAAGTCCCGGTGACAAGCCCTTCGATGATCTATTCAGTCACTGAGAAAGAGACTGGGCGGTTAGGGTTCAGGTGGGGAGAGATTTATTTATAGGCAGAGGCAGAACGGGTCTGGGACCTGGGCCGGTCGGACCCGTTTGCCTGTGGGCCTGAGGTGGTAGGGGCCTGCTGCACTTCTGTTGACCTGATGATCAGGAAAGAGCAGGATCTGAGGAGATCTGATGGCCCTGGAGGGGCCACATCATCTAACCCATATCAGGACCCCCCCACTCTTGGAGGGCTGGGTAATCCAGTTGTGGAAGAGTGATTTGTCTCTATAGGAAGGGCGGAACGGTGTGTACAACGAAAATATGGTTTGTATCTTTCTGGAGAGACCAGCACGGTAGAATAAAGAGTATCCCATTAAAGATATGAGGGGCATCGAGAGCCGAGAACAGAGGGTCGTGAGCTGAGCGTTGAGCGTCAAGCATCGAGCTCCTATACGTTTGGATGTCGGGGCCTGTTGTCGAGTCATCGAGCTCCGAGTGCCGAGCCTTCATGAGCTTGGGTGCCGAGGCTTGTTGTCGAGTGCTGAGTCCAGAAGCTCGTCTGTGGGAGCCAAGTGTGGCTCAGAGTTGCCACCGACCGTCGAGCCCCAAAGCTTGTTGGAAAAGCTATGGGGTGGCTCAAGATCACCAACGAGCGCCGAGCCCCTTATGCTTGTTGGAAAAGCCCTGGGGTGGCTCGGAATTGCCACTGATCGTCGAGCCCCCAAGGCTTGTTGGAAAAGCTATAGGATGGCTCGAGGTCACGACCGAGCGCCGAGCCCCTTATGCTTGTTGAAAAGCTATGGGGAGGCTCGGAGTTACGGCCAAGCACCGAGCCCCCATACTTGTTAGAAAGCTTTGGGGTGGCTCAGAATTGTGACCGGCCGTTGAGCCCCAGAGCTTGGCTCGAGGTCACTACCGAGCGCCGAGCCTCCCATACTTGTTGGAAAAGCCCTGGGGTGGCTCGGAATTGCCACCGACCATCGAGTCCCAGAGCTTGTTGGAAAAGCTAGGGGGTGGCTCGAGGTCACCACCGAGCGCCGAGCCTCTTATGCTTGTTGGAAAAGCTATGAGCAGGCCCGGAATTGCAACTGACCGTCGAGCCCCAAGCTTGTGGTAAAAGCTAGGGGGTGGCTCGAGGTCAACACCGAACACCGAGCCCCTTATACTTGTTGGAAAAGCTATAGGGAGGCTCGGAATCGCTACCGACCGTCGAGCCCCAGAGCTTGTTGTAAAAGCTAGGGGGTGGCTCAAGGTTCCTACCGAGCGCCGAGCCCCCATACTTGTTAGAAAAGCTATGGGGAGGCTCAGAATCGCTACTGACCTTCGGCCCCCAAGTTTGTTGTAAAAGCTAGAGGGTGGCCCGAGGTTACTACCGAGCGCCGAGCCCCCCATACTTGTTGGAAAAGCCTTGGGGTGGCTCGGAATTGCTACCGACCGTTGAGCCCCAAACTTATGGAAAAAGCTAGGGAGTGGCTCGAGGTTACTACCAAGCACTGAGCCCCCATACTTGTTCGAAAAGCCCTGGGATGGCTCGGAGTTACCACCGACCGTCGAGCCCCAGAGCTTGTTGTAAAAGCTAGGGGGTGGCTCGAGGTTCCTACTGATCGCCAAGCCCCTATAATTTTTGGAAAAGCTATGGGGAGGCTCGGGTTCGCTACCCACCGTTGAGCCCTAAACTTGTTGTAAAAGGTAGGGGGTGGCTCGAGGTCATTGCCGAGCGCCGAGCCCATCATACTTGTTGGAAAAGCCCTAGGGTGGCTTGGAATTGCCATCGACCTTCGAACCCCAAGCTTGTGGTAAAAGCTAGGGGGTGGCTCGAGGTCAGTACCGAGCGCTGAGCCCCTCATACATGTTGGAAAAGCCCTGGGGTGGCTCGGAGTTGCCACCGACCGTCGAGCCCCAGAGCTTGTTGGAAAAGTTAGAGGGTGACTCGAGGTCACTATCGAGCGCAGAGCCCCTATATTTGTTGTAAAATCTATGGGGAGGCTCGGAATCGCTACCGACCGTCGAGCCCCAATGTTGTGGTAAAATCTAGTGGGTGGCTCATGGTCACTACCGAGCGCCTAGCCCCCCATACTTGTTGGAAAAACCCTGGGGTGGCTCAGAATTTCCATCGACCGACGTGCCCCAAAGTTTGTTGGAAAAGCCCTGGGGGTGGTTCGAGGTCACCACTGAGCGCAGAGCCCCTTAAGCCTATTGGAAAAGCTATGGGGAGGCTCAGAATTGCTACAGACTGTCGAGCCCCAAGCTTGTGGTAAAAGCTAGGGGGTGGCTCGAGGTCACCACCGAGCGTTGAGCCCCTTATGCTTGTTGCTAAAGCTATAGGGAGGCTCCGAATCGCTACCAACTATCGAGCCCCAGAACTTGTTGTAAAAGCTAAGGGGTGGCTCGAGGTTCCTACCGAGCGCCGAGCCCCGATAATTGTTGGAAAAGCTATGGGCATGCTCGGAATCGCTACTAACCGTCGAGCCTTAAGCTTGGGGTAAAAGTTAGGGGGTGGCTCGAGGTCACTGCCGAGCGCCGAGCCCCCCATAATTGTTGGAAAAGTCCTGGGGTGGCTCGGAATTGCTACCAACCATCGAGCCCGAAGCTAGTGGTAAAATCTAGGGGGTGGCTCGAAGGCACTACCGAGCACCGAGCCCCCCATACTTGTTGGAAAAGGCCTGGGGTGGCTCGGAGTTGCCACCGACCATCAAGCCCCAGAGCTTGTTGTAAAAGCTAGGAGGTGGCTTGAGGTTCCTACCGAGCGCCGAGCTCCCATACTTTTTGGAAAAGCTATGGGGAGGCTCGGAAATGCTACCGACCGTTGAGTCCCAAGCTTGTTGTAAAAGCTAGGGGGTGGCTCGAGGTCACTGCCGAGCGCCGAGCCCATCGTACTTGTTGGAAAAGCCCTAGGGTGACTCGGAATTGCTAATGACCGTTGAGCCCCAAGCTTGTGCTAAAAGCTAGGGGGTAGCTCGAGGTCACTACCAAGCACGGAGCCCCCCATACTTGTTGGAAAATCCCTGGGGTGGCTCAGAGTTGCCACCGACCGTCGAGCCCCAAAGCTTGTTGGAAAAGTTAGGGGGTGGCTCGAGATCACTACCGAGCACCGAGCCCCTATACTTGTTGGAAAAGCTATGGGGAGGCTCAGAATCGCTACCGACTATCGAACTCCAAGCTTGTGGTAAAAGCGAGGGGGTGGCTCGAGGTCACTACCGAGCGCCTAGCCACCCATACTTGTTGGAAAAGCCCTGGGGTGGCTCGGAATTGCCACTAACCGAAGAGCCCCAGAGCTTGTTGGAAAAGCTAGGGGGTGTCTTGAAGTCACCACCGAGCGCCGAGCCCCTTATGCTTGTTCGAAAAGCTATGGGGAGGCTTGAAATCGCTACCGACCGTTGAGCCCCAGAGCTTGTTATAAAAGCTAGGGGGTGGCTCGAGGTTCCTACCAAGCGCCGAGCCCCCATACTTATTGGAAAAGCTATGGGGAGGCTCGAAATCGCTACTGACTGTCGAGTCCCAAGCTGGTTATTAAAGCTAGGGGGTGGCTCGAGGACACTGCCGAGCACCGAGCCCCTCATACTTGTCGGAAAATCCCTGGGGTGGCTTGAAATTGTTACCGACCGTTGAGCCCCAAGCTTGTGGTAAAAGCTAGGGGGTGGCATCAGGTCACTACCGAGCGCCAAGCCCCCCATACTTGTTGGGAAAGCCCTGGGGTGGCTCGGAGTTGCCACCGACCGTCGGGCCCCAGAGCTTGTTGTAAAAGCTAAGGGGTGGCTCGAGGTTCCTACCGATCGCCAAGCCCCTATACTTTTTGGAAAAGCTATGGGGAGACTCGGAATCGCTACCGACCGACAAGCCCCAAGCTTATTGTAAAAGCTAGGGGGTGGCTCGAGGTCACTGCCTAGTGCTGAGCCCCACATAATTGTTGGAAAAGTCCCGGGGTGGAACAGAATTGCTACCGACTGTCGAGCCCGAAGCTTGAGGCAAAAGCTAGGGGGTGGCACGAGGCCACTAATGAGTGCCGAGCCCCCCATACTTGTTGGAGAAGCTCTAGGGTGGCTCAGAGTTGGCACCGACCGTCGAGCCCTAGAGCTTGTTGTAAAAGCTATGGGGTGGCTCGAGTTACCTACCGAGCGCCGAGCCCCCAAACTTTTTGGAAAAGCTATGGGCAGGCTCGGAATCGCTACCGACCGTCGAGCCCCAAGCTTGTTGTAAAAACTAGAGGGTGGCTCGCGGTCACTGCCGAGCGCCGAGCCCAACATACTTGTTGGAAAAGCCCTAAGGTGGCTCAGAATTGCTACCGACCGTCGAGCCCTAAGCTTGTGGTAAAAGTTAGGGGGTGGCTCGAGGTCACTACCGAGCGCCAAGGCCCCTATACTTGTTGGAAAAGCCCTGGGGTGGCTCGAAGTTGCCACCGACCGTCGAGCCCCAGAGCTTGTTGGAAAAGTTAGGGGGTGGCTTGAGGTCACTACCGAGCGCCGAGGCCTAATACTTCTTGGAAAAGCTATGGGGAGGTTCGGAATCGCTACCGACCGTCGAGCCCCAAGCTTGTGGTAAAAGCTAGTGGGTGGCTCGAGGTCACTACCGAGCGCCTAGCCCCCATACTTGTTGGAAAAGCCCTGGGGTGACTCGGAATTGCCACCGACCGACGAGCCCCAGAACTTGTTGGAAAAGCTAGGGGGTGGCTCGAGGTCACCACCAAGTGCCGAGCCCCTTATGCTTGTTGGTAAAGCTATGGGGAGGCTCGAAATCGCTACCAACCGTCGAGCCCCAGAGCTTGTTGTAAAAGCTAGGGGGTGGCTCGAGGTTCCTACCGAGCGCCGAGCCCCCGTAATTGTTGGAAATGCTATGGGGAGGCTAGGAATCGCTACTGACCTTCGAGCCCCAAGCTTGTTGTAAAAGCTAGGGGGTGGCTCGTGGTCACTACCGAGCGCCGAACCCCCATAATTGTTGAAAATATTCTGGGGTGGCTCGGAATTACTACCGACCGTCGAGCCCGAAGCTTGTGGTAAAAGCTAGGGGTGGCTCGAGGCCACTACCGAGTGCCGAGCCCCCCATACTTGTTGGAAAAGCCTTGGGGTGGCTCGGAGTTACCACCGACCGTCGAGCCCCAAAGCTTGTTGTAAAAGCTAGGGGGTGGCTCGAGGTTCCTACAGAGCGCTGAGCCCCCATACTTTTGGAAAAGCTATGGGAGGCTCGGAATCTTTACCGATCGTCGAGCCCCAAGCTTGTTGTAAAAGCTAGGTGGTGGCTCGAGGTCACTACCGAGCGCCGAGCCATCATACTTTTTGGAAAAACCCTAGGTTGGCTCGGAATTGCTACCGACCGTCGGCCCCAAGCTTATGGTAAAAGCTAGGGGTGGCTCGAGGTCACTACCGAGCACCGAGCCTCCCATACTTGTTGGAAAAGCCCTGGGGTGGCACGGAGTTGCCACCGACCGTCGAGCCCCAGAGCTTGTTGGAAAAGTTAGGGGGTGGCTCGAGGTCACTACCGAGCGCCGAGCCGCTATACTTGTTGGAAAAGCTTTGGGGAGGCTCGGAATCGCTACTGACCGTCGAGCCCCAAGCTTGTGGTAAAAGCTAGGGGGTGGCTCGAAGTCACTACCGAGCGCCTTGCCCCCCACACTTGTTGGAAAAGCCCTGGGGTGGCTCGGAATTGCCACCGACCGTCGAGCCCCAGAGCTTGTTGGAAAAGTTAGGGGGTGGCTCGAGGTCACTACCGAGCGCCGAGCCCCTATACTTATTGGAAAAGCTTTGGGGAGGCTCGGAATCGCTACTGACCGTCGAGCCCCAAGCTTGTGGTAAAAGCTAGGGGGTGGTTCGAGGTCACTACCGAGCGCCTTGCCCCCCCCACACTTGTTGGAAAAGCACTGGGGTGGCTCGAAATTGCCACCGACCGACGAGCCCCAGAGTTTGTTGGAAAAGCTAGGCGGTGGCTTGTGGTCACCACCGAGCGCCGAGTCCCTTATGCTTGTTGGAAAAGCTATCGGGAGGCTTGGAATTGCTACCGACCGTCGAGCTCCAAGCTTTTGGTAAAAGCTAGGGGGTGGCTCGAGGTTACCACCGAGCGCCGAGCCCCTTATGCTTGTTGGAAAAGCTATCGGGAGGCTCGAAATCGCTATCAATCATCGAGCCCCAGAGCTTGTTGTAAAAGCTAGGGGTTGGCTCGAGGTTCCTACCGAGCGCTGAGCCCCCATACTTATTGAAAAATCTATGAGGAGGTTCGGAATCGCTACTGACCGTCAAGCCCCAAGCTGGTTGTAAAACCTAGGGGGTGTCTCGAGGTCACTGCCAAGCACCAAGTTCCCCTATACTCGTTGGAAAAGCCCTGGGGTGGCTCGGAATTGCTACCGACCGTTGAGCCCCAAACTTGTGGTAAAAGCTAAGGGGTGGCTCCGGGTCACTACCGAGCGCCGAGCCCCTATACTTGTTGGAAAAGCCCTGGGGTGGCTCGGAGTTGCCACGATCGTCGAGCCCAGAGCTTGTTGTAAAAGCTAGGGGTTGGCTCGAGGTTCCTACCGAGCGCCAATTCCCCTATACTTTTTGAAAAGCTATGGGGAGGCTCAGAATTGTTACTGATTGTCGATCCCCAAGCTTGTTGTGAAAGCTAAGGATGGCTCGAGGTCACTGCCAAGGACCGAGCCCATCATACTTGTTGGAAAAGCCCCGGGGTGGCTCGAAATTGCTACCGACCGTTGAGCCCAAAGCTTGTGGTTAAAGCTAGGGGGTGGCTCGAGGTCACTACCGAGCACCGAGCCCCCCATACTTGTTGGAAAATCCGTAGGGTGACTCGAAGTTGCCACCGACCGTCGAGCCCCAGAGCTTGTTGGAAAAGTTAGGGGGTGGCTCGAGGTCACAACCGAGCGCCGAGCCCCTATATTTGTTGGAAAAGCTATGGGGAGGCTTGGAATCGCTACCGACCGTCGAGCCCCAAGCTTGTGGTAAAAGCAAGGAGGTGGCTCGAGGTCACTGCCGAGCGCTTAGTCCGCCATACTTGTTGGAAAATCCCTGGGGTGGCTCGGAGTTGCCACCGACCGTCGAGCCCCAGAGCTTGTTGGAAAAGCTAGTGGGTGGCTCGAGGTCACTGCCGAGCGCCGAGCCCCCCATACTTGTTGGAAAAGCTATGGGGAGGCTCGGAATCGCTACCGACCATCGAGCCCCAAGTTTGTTGTAAAAGCTAGGGGGTGGCTCGAGGTCACTACCATGCGCCGAGCCCCCCATACATGTTGGAAAATCCCTAGGGTGGCTCGGAATTTCTACCGACCATCGAGCCCCAAGCTTGTTGTAAAACTTAGGGGTGGCTCGAAGTTACTGCCGAGCGTCGAGCCCCCATACTTGTTGGAAAATCTCTGGGGTGGCTCGGAATTTCCACCGAACGTCGAGCCCCAGTGCTTGTGGGTAAAGCTAGGGGGTAGCTCGAGGTCACTGCTGAGCGCCGAGCCCCCCATACTTGTTGGAAAAGCCCTGGGGTGGTTCGGAATTGCCACCAACCGTCGAGATCGAAAGCTTGTTGGAAAATCTTGGGGGTGGCTCAAGGTCACTACCGAGCACCGAGCCCCTATACTTATTGGAAAAGCTATGGGGAGGCTCGGAATTGCTACCGACCGTCGAACCCCAAGCTTGTGGTAAAAGCTAAGCAATGGCTCGAGGTCCCTACCGAGCGCCGATCCCCCATACTTGCTGGAAAAGCTATGGGGAGGCTCGGAATCACTACCAACCGTTGAGCCCCAAGCTTGTGGTAAAAGCTAAGGGGTCGCTCGAGGTCCCTACCAAGTGTCAAGCCCCCATACTTGTTGGAAAAGCTCTTGGATGGCTCAGAATTGCCACCGGCCGTCGAGCCCCAGAGCTTGTTGGAAAAGTTAGGGGGTGGCTCGAGGTCACTACTGAGAGCCGAGCCCCCATACTTGTTGGAAAAGCTATGGGGAGGCTCGACTCGAAGCGAGCCCCGACCCGCCGTGCCTATTGTGAAAGTCGGGAGTAAAAACTAGAAAATTCTTGTGATGCTGACGTCACAGGCGTGGAATTCGAGGAGTTTGAAATCCTAGTGGTCGTTAGATCTTGATGATCAAGATTGAACGGTGAGAATTTTGGCACGGGATTCGAATCGTCGATTCCTCTCTATAAATCCTCCCTCCCTCCCTCATTTGTTCACTTTGTGTTTTCTTTCTAAGACGAGGAGCTTTTCTTTCTTGCTGCTGGCGACGACTTTTACGGCGAACTCTCCGTTTAACGAAATTCAGGTTAATATTTTATTTTGCCATGTCGCGCACTCAGTTTGGCTCCGAGGTGAGTTCTTCCGGCCGGGGTGATGGTGGTCGAGATTCGGACTCGACGTCGTGGCTTCGTAGCAAGTTCTTCCGACCGAGTTGGCTCTGAGGCAAGTTCTTCCGACCGAGTTGGCCCCCGGTTTCTGCATGTTTCCCGAGGATGCTTTTGTCTCGGGGCTAAGGTTGCCGCTGCATCCGTTCATCAAGAGGGTGCGGAGGTGGGGGGAGCTGAGTCCTATGCAGTACGGCCCAAATTCATGGAAGCATCTAATTTGCTTCATTTTGAAGTTTCAGGAGAAGAAGGTCCCCCTTAAGTTGAAGTACTTCCGTGCAGTCTTGGGGATGAGCTCGCTCGGTGACATGGAGGGCATATTCTACATGTCACCCTGCCCTCACAAGAGAGTGATGCACGGTCACCCGGACTCCATAAAGGGGTGGAAGGATAAGTACTTCGTTGTTGGGAGCGAAGTGCCTTGGGAAATCCCTACGACCTGGAACATCTTCAAGATGAACTTTAAACCCCCGAGGCGGAGGGACTTGACTGTGGCAAAGTTGGCTGATGTAGACAAAATCGTGGAGGGGCACAACATCGGTTTGCCCCGCGTAACCAAGATACACCTTTGCGCGAGCCGAACTGAGTCCAGCCGACCCCTGTACGTTTCATTCTTGTCTAACCTTTTTCTTCCGTATTAACATTTTTTCTCCTTTTTGCAGTGATGGAACCAGGCAAGCTTGAGGTGAGGAAGGCCCTGTTGGCGCTGGCCCAGAAGAAGAGGGCCCGGCAAGCGGCATCGGGGGCGGGGCCAGCCCAAGAGGCGGTGAATGTCCCTGCAGAGCTGTCCCCCAAGTATGATAGGAAGAAGAAGCACTCGTCCCGAGAGGCGAAGGAGTCGGGGCCGAGCACGAGTAGCCAAAAGGTTACTGAGGTCCTGAGGGCTGGGACCCCTGCCGTCCGTCCCGATGCCAGGCAGATGGTTAGCGAGGAGGGGCTAAGGCCGTACGCCCTGGACTGGTCAGTGAAGGAGGCAGACTCGCTGGTCGAGGGCCTAATTGCCATGGAGGTGGCCGCCAAGCTTGCCACGGTGTGCGACCGGAACGTTCTGGCGATTGACACCACGGAGATGGCTCATATGAAGTGGGCTCAGGCTCAAGTGGTGGTAAGTGTTGGTTTTTTCTTCTTATTCCTTTCTTTTGTTCTGGGTATTCTTCTGACATTCCCTTCTTGACTAGGCTTTGATGACCGGGTACCAGATGACGAGGTTCCTGGAGAAAGAGGTCCAAGCCGAGAATTGGAATGCTGATCGATACATTCGAGAGGCCAAGAACGTCAAGCTCGAGCTGACGGCCGCTCAGGGGAAGGTGCAGACCCTCCAAGCCGAGCTCGCCTCTCAGCAGGATGGGCATCTTCGTGAACTGGCCGTGGCTCGGGGAAAGGTGCAGGCGGAGTACGACGAGATGGTGATGGCAGCGGCGGACAAGCTGATCAGCGCTCAAGACGAGGCGTATGATAGGGCGAAGGAGCACTTTCTACTTATTTACGGGTGGGTACCCCCCATGCATCCGCCAACTCCCAGGGGCGAGGGCGATGAGGCTCCGAGGGACCCCGCCTTGGAGGAGGAGGCGGGGGTGCGACAGCCGACGAAGAGGTGTAGCTCCCCCCTCCGCAGTAGCTAAAATACTTTCTTCCCCTTTCCTCTCTTTTTTTTGTTTCTTTTTGTATTACCGAACGCGGATTGGCCACCACCTTGTAATCAATTTTTGAATCAGTACAATTGGATTTTTGGGCCGACCTTCTATGACTTGTATGGATTTTTAGTGAATCGTGGTTTCCTTCTCGCCATATTAACGAGGCCCTGGGTGCCAACCTCAGTTCTGCCAAGGTCCGCCGACTTCGGGATAGGCTAGAATCCAAGGAGAGTGTATTGATCCGCTATCACAAGCAGGCTCGCGATCGAGAAGCCGCGGTCGGCTATTTTATGAACAAGTCCAAGGAGCTTAGCTTAGAAGCGGCACACCAGAGGAAGACCATAGCCGATCGGGACTGGGGGAGTGCCGAGACGAACTGTTCCTTATCTGATGCTTCCACCAGGCGACTAAGCTCTAAGTCTGTTCTTCGTGGTGTGGTGGTTGAAAAGGAGCTGGAGATCCAGAGGTTGAAGGTCTTGCTAGGCACCGGGCGGTCTGGAGATGGCGAGGCCCGCTGATGCGCAGAGCTCCGTTGCCGGGACATCGACAATGACTACGCCCAAGATGGAGGATGAGATTGATGGAGGGCGGACCCATTCCACAGGACTCGAGGTGGCTCTTGTGAGCCCGGAGGGTCTGGCGAGAGACCCCTAGGTAGAGGTAGAGGGAGAATGCTGCAACGTTTTTAATTGTACCGTTAGCCTTTGAGGGCACTTATGAATAAGATTTGATTTTTCCGACCCTCTTTGACTTGGGAAAAACTAAGATTTGATTTGTCCGAGACCTATGATGGCGAGGGTGATCCTGTTGATCACATGGAGGGGTTCAAGACCCTCATGATGATTCACAGCGCTTTGGATCTCCACCTGTGCACGCCTTCCCTGCCACCCTTCGGGGCCCGGCCGGGGAATGGTTCTCTAGGCTCGTCCCCAATTCAATCTTCTCATTCGAACCAAATGGAGGCCAACTTTCTAACCCACTTCGTGACTAACAGGAAGGCCGAGAAGACGAGCGCATCGTTGCTGGACCTCCGACAGAAGGAAGGAGATTCACTCCATAAGTTCGTCCGGAGGTTCACCGCCGAGGCAAGGTCTGTCTCCTCCCTAGACGCCGGGGTCGCCTCGGCGGCGTTCCGACACAACGTCCGACACGGCCAGCCGAAAGCTTCCTTGGCCAAGAAGCCTCCCCTTGACTTCCCTGACCTGCTTAACCGGGTCGAGAAGTACATTCGGGCGGAGAAGGCCCTAAACCCGAAAGGCACCAAAGAGATCACTGGGAAAGAGAAGCGCAAGGCCAATGAGACCAAGCCCGCCAAGAAGGTCCCGAAAGACGGGACCGGCATGAAGAGGGTCCTTCCCGTCCCTCACTTCGAGAGGTATAGGCCACTGACACAAAATGTGTCGGCCATCCTCCTAGAGATCGAGGATAAAGACCTCGTCCAACTACCCCCTCGACCGACTAGCAAAAAGAAGCGAGATCAACTGTTCTACTGCCGCTTCCACCGGGACAACGGGCATGAAACCGACAACTGTCGGGCCCTCAAGGATGAAATCGAGGCCCTATCCATATGGGGGTACCTCCGAGAATTCACCTGGAAAAGCCCGAAGGACCGAAGGGATACGAGGAACCGAAGGCCTTCGCCTCCTCCTCGCACACCCATACGACATCTCGAGCAGGACCCAGAACCCGAGGAGACCACAGGCCAGGCCATCCTACACTGCGTCCATGGGGGGCCTATGGGAGGGGAATCCAATACTTCCCGCAAGGCATTCGTCTGAGAGGTGAATGCCATTCGAGACCTTCCCTCACCCCTGATCTAGCAACTTCCTATCTCCTTCTCTGGAGAAGACCTGGAGGGGGTCCGGCTCCCGCACTTCGACGCACTCTTCATCAGCCTCGACATGGCAAACTTCCAAGTCCGCCGAATCCTCGTGGACAACGGGAGCTCGGTGAATATCCTCTTCTTAGAGGCATTCGAGAACCTCAAACTCCCCCGGGACAAGCTCAAACTGGCCGGGTACACCCTCCACGGGTTCTCCGGCGTCCCAGTACAGATAGAGGGGATCGTGACCCTAGACATAACCACCGGCACGATCCCCCTCAAACGGAGCGAGTCGATGGAATTTATGGTAGTCAATGTCAAAGCGGCATACAACGCTATCCTTGGCCGACCTGGGCTCTGCTCCTTCCAGGTTGTCCCCTCGGCCTACCACCTAAAGCTAAAGTTTCCTACGAAGCATTGGGTCGGTGTCGTTCGGGGGAACCAAGAGGCCGCACGATCGTGCTATATGACAGCAATCGGAGGCGGGGTGTTTCCCCTCAACGCCGTCGAACTCCAACCTGAAAGAAGCAAACCAGGGCCCGAACCGGCGAACGAACTGGAAGAAGTCTCGTTCGAGGCAGAAGACAAATCAAAGCGGTTTCATGTGAGCCGCTCCCTAGCCCCCGACCTGAAGTCGGACCTAATCCACTGTGTCCGCCGCAACATCGACCTCTTCACTTGGAAACCATCCGACATGCCCGGGATCTTCGAAGACCTGATCCTGCACAGACTGAGCGTGATCCCGAGCTCGAAGCTGATCGTCTAGAAGCGACGTAAGTTCGCCCTAGAGAGGCAGCAAGCTGTCAAGGCGGAGGTGGACAAACTGTTGTCTGCCCGGTTCATTCAAGAGGTCAGCTACCCCTAGTGGACAAGTTCATCCACATCGTCAGGATACATCCTGATCGACCCTGAGTTCCTATTGGACGAGGGAGGAACTGCAAGCCCTTCTCCTGGCTTGGGTCCGAACTCATCTGGCATGCTCGGACTGTCCGGCCGAATCCACTTCCTTTTTCTCCTACAAAGGCGGGGGAGACCTATTTCTTCCTCTGCTACCACTCCCTCGGCTCCCTCTTCACCCCCCTCCTGGGGGCCTTCTCTCTCGGTTCCTCCTTCGCCCCTCTCTCGGTTGCCCTCTCCTTCGGTGCTCGGAGGTGACCTCGAGCCACCCCCTAGCTTTTCCCACAAGCTTGGGGCTCGACGGTCGCCGGCAATTTCGAGCCTCCCTATGGATTTTCCAACAAGCATGGGGGCTCGGCGCTCGGCAGTGACCTCAAACCAACCCCCAACTTTTATAACAAGTATGGGGGCTTGACAGTCGGTAGCAATTCTGAGCCTCCTTATGGATTTTTCGACAAGCATTGGGGCTCTGCGCTCTGTGGTGACCTCGAGCCGCCCCTAGCTTTTACCACAAGCTTGGGGCTCGACGGTCGGTATCAATTCTGAG